>NW_019014561.1:431431-444926 GCF_000150535.2 Carica papaya
TGATGCTTCTTCATTCCACGGGTTTTAAGGGTACTATTAGATTCTCTCTGAGTTTATTCTGCAACATGCTTAAGTTTCTCATATTCATATCTCTTGAATTAGTCTGAAGATAGATCAACGTACCTGGTTGGTTTCATTGTAGTCAAATGCTAGACAGACAATTTTTGACATTTAGTACAGCTGTAGAGGTGGTAGGTTCTTAAGATGGAAATTATAAAGATAGAGGTGCATCAAATTGGTGCGGGCAAAACTACAAAAGGGAGTCAAGGACCACTCGTCGTGGATCTAACCTGCATAGGAAAACCTATGAGTCTCTACCAGCCTTTTTAGAAACATGCATATTTGGAGAGAGTTTTTGGTGAATGATGTTTTATATATTTCAGGCTCCTGAATGCTTTTTGTTGGAATGTTTCCAATTCTTCTAGGAAATGAGGAGAGTTTTCTAGTCAGTACTAGATAATATTTGTTTTAATGAAGAAGAATACTCTGCTGAAAGTACCAGTTATCTGAACTTTCAAATGCTCATGATCCCTTCCCTAGTTCAAAGAGGAAAAAACAGATGGAAGTAATTGAACAAATACCGGTATTATTGTCATAGCATCGAGTTATCTTTCATATTATGTTGCTGCAAAAATTTATGGAATGGCCATTTATTTTCTGCTAGATTTTATTTTCTTCAATGAGAACTGTTTAGCAATTCATGGAATATGCACATCTTTTCAGATTCTTGTACCAATTGCTAATGGCTCTGAAGAAATGGAAGCAGTTATGATTATTGATATCCTGCGACGTGCTAAAGCAAATGTTGTAGTGGCTGCTGTTGGGGATAATCTAGAAATTCTGGCTTCTCGGCAAGTTAAACTAGTAGCAGATATTCTCCTTGATGAGGCTGCTAAATTTTCATATGACCTGATTGTCTTGCCAGTAAGTTTTCACTCTAAAAGCAGGGGAGAGGGAGAAGTGAAGTAGGCATCATGCGGCTTTGTTATTATCATTATGAATCTCCTATTCTTACTCTTCTTTTTATACAGGGTGGACTTGGTGGAGCCCAAACATTTGCAAATTCAGAGATACTGGTAAATATGTTGAAGAAACAGATGGAAACAAATAGACCTTATGCAGCAATTTGTGCATCCCCTGCTTTAGTCTTGGAGCCTAATGGATTACTCAAGGTAAGAGCTGTATTGCAGAAAAAGGGTTTTGGTGAAAAATAACTGCTTCTATGTAAACTGTGCTATTTAAATTAGTGCAGGACAATAGTTGTTCCTAAATTTGTACATCCTGAAACTTCCGGGAGCACAATGACGTTAACTTGAACTATACTTCACTAGTTGCATTTTTTGAGCCTAGCACAATACTATTCTTTTTTTTTTTAAATTTTTTTTTACGGTTGCTGGTATTCTTGTGGTTCTTTTTTTTTCTATACCTTCTTCAGTTCCATTTCTCACCTGTAATAAATTCTTTTGGCACATCAATACTCCTCAACTATGAGACTGTCAGCTGAATAAGGGATTTGTTTTGTATTTACCTAGGGTAAGAAGGCTACAGCTTTCCCTGCATTATGTAGCAAATTATCAGATCAGAGTCATGCCGAGAATCGAGTTGTGGTTGATGGCAGCCTCGTGACCAGCAGAGGGCCGGGAACCACTATGGAGTTTTCACTGGCAATTGTAGAGAAGCTGTTTGGGCGTGACAAGGCACTAGATCTTGCAAAGATAATGCTTTTCACTCGTCAGTAGAGAATGTTTTTGTGAGTGCTCTCATCCCTTTACTCTTTTTTGTAGTCTTTACCGTGAGAACTAAAATGTAAAGTTGAATTAATATTTAGATATTAGACTTAATATGCCGTTATGTTGATGGTATATTATAAATAAATCGGTTATGAAATAACTCGAGTAACGAGAAATTCCAGGCAGGAGAGTTATTACACTCCCTTAAAAAATCTTAACCCGGAACTGTACTTATTTTGGTACGTCAAATATTTTTTTCTTTTCAGCAAGCATTATCTTCTTGAGGAGTTCATACCACTTGGTATTAGAGTACAAGTAGATTATCCCTAATTTAAGTAGTGTGTATATAGTATATTACAAGTGGGTGGTGTCAAAACTTTTCGTAGCACTTTACAAATTGACTGACATAGTATCGAAAGACATAATTTAAACTCGTACGAAAAATTTTTGGACTCTCGTTTTCTCTTATTCTTTTCTTCTTCTTGTTCGGTTACCATCACTGTTTCTTTATATTTTTATGTTATTGTATTTTCTGTTTAGCATGTACCATCATATTTTTCTCTTACAAAGTTAATCACACACACACACACACACACATATATATATATATATATATATATGCATTGAGGTGATTAAATTGTATTTGATTTTCAAAAGTAGCTTGTTATTTGTCAAAGGTGGCCTTGACAAATTTGCTACTTTTCCTTTTTCGGGTTGATTGAGTCTGCTACAAAATTTTATGTATTTATTGTCAATTTTCTTTCTTTCCTTTTTTTTTTTTTCTTGCGAAAAGAAAGTAAATGTAAATTTGACTAACTCAAGGGACTTAGATTTTGTCATAATCAAATCTATAACTGTGAAAGAGATATATTACATTATAATTTAACGCATAATATTCTTATCATAATGTAATCTTCTAATATTTTATATTTTTTCAAAATGCTCATTTTTTTTAAAGGGAAACTCAAGATGGTGGATCGTATTAAGTTTAATTAATAACCCAATAATTACATTTTGTTGGTCTTTATATTATCTTAAATTTCTGACCTTGATGAATTTATTAAAGCACAGAAAATTCAAGGGTTTGTTTTCGTCGTAATTGCAGGGAGGGGGGGCCGGGATACCGTGTTCGGTTTTCCTACCGCTACCCAAAAATCTCAACCTAAACGTAAGTATTGATGAACCTCGAGAAATATAATTATATATTATTCTCAGTCTAGTTTTGAAAATTATTTTTGGCACAGCTAAATCATGCGATATAACAGCGTGTTATAATTGATTTAAACAAGCAAAGTAAGGTGCTAAAATTAAAATGGTAGAGCGTCAAAATTACTTTTATCGTACATAATAAATACCACTGTTATCTTAGCTAGAAAACTTAAATCTATAATTTTTATACGTATCAGAATTAATTTTAATTTCTGGGTTCGGTCGTAATTTCACATATATGAAAAGGGTTTTATATATATATATATATATATATATATATATATATAGCATTATGTGTATATTAGAATTGTAAAGAGGGTTTTAGATAGGCACCGAAGAATTTGCTTCTTGGATCGCACAGAGTAAAGTAAGGTGCTAAAATTAAAATGGTAGAAGTCAAAATTACATAATAAATACCACTGTTATCATAGCTAGAGAACTTAAATCTATAATTTTTATACGTATCAAAATTAATTTTAATTTCTGGGTTCGGTCGTAATTTCACATATATGAAAAGGGTTTTATATATATATATATATATATAGCATTATGTGTATATTAGAATTGTAAAGAGGGTTTTAGATAGGCACCGAAGAATTTGCTTCTTGGATCGCATCAAGTTGACTTGTTCCTTTTGATATTCATAAAATTTACTTGCAAAAATAAATGACCATCCGCCGTCGTCGTTTTCAAAAAACAAAAAGAACCCCATGACTTTTAACACTATTTAAATTACAAGTCGGCATGTGTCAATTTTAAATTTAGTTCAAAAATAATAATTTTACTTAGCCGTAAAAATATAATTTTTTTTATAAAAATAATAAAAAAATAGAATTTAAATTTACGTAATGGACCCTTTAAAAAGCACTATATTATATGAATTAAATATTTTTAATTCACATAAAATTAAAATGTTTTTATTATGCTTGAAAAAAAAATGGACACTAGTTTCCTCCTCCACATTATTGTATGCCTTCGAAAAAGTTGTTTGACTTTTCCAAGAGGTTACTATTTACCCAAAAAAAAAAAAAAAAGATGTGAATTATATACATATATATATATAGATATATTTAATGAAGTCAAAATTCAAGCCTACCAAATTAATTCTTCTTTGGAATTTCTATGATATTGTAGTTTTATATTAAAATAATATGTAATTGTTAGAATTATATAAAAATTTAATGAAAACATTACTAATATTAATTTAAATATAGTAAATTGCAATATATAATTATTAAAATCCGGGGGCTTGACACAGTCCACGTTGTATATTAGCTGGACCAATATAGTTTTTTTAATTTCTATTAATTTAAAGAATTCATATTATGATGTCATAATAAAATATTATTTCATAAAATAAAAATGACATTATTTAAAGGACCAAAATTAATTGCTCATGGGGGACTGCTTTCGATTTTTCTGAATTTATTTTATTTTTTTTCAACTTTCTTTTCTTCTCTCCCTTCCTTGTGTTTGCTTCGTCAACGACCAACCTTTGGATGAGAAGACCAGTAACCACGAGTCTTCTTGGCAGGAACATCATCTCTTTTATCTCTGTGTTTGCAACGACGGGAACTTCCCATTTCTCATTCACTCTCTTTGATTTCTCTTGCAGTCGCTTCTGGTATCTCAGGTTAGCTAATTGTCTGTTCTCTGTCTTTCTTACTCTTTAGCTTCTTTTTTCAGTAAATCTACTTTCTGTTTGGTTGTTGAGAAATGGAGGAAAAGCGGAAAGAAAATGACTTCTGGGTTTTTATCTTTTTTACTTTCTTTCCTCTCTCTTACTCTTCTTCTTATATACCTCTACACGAGAACATGGTTACTATGACAATTGACTTTCTTTTTCTTTTATCTTTTATCTTTTGTGTATTTAACTTTCTCTTTTGAACCCAATTACCTCAAGGTGCAGTTCTTTAGATCGGAGGATTATAGATTTTTGTTTTCTTGTATTCTTTTTCCTCATAAATCCAGCAAGTAGTTTGGCTTTTTCTGACATATGATGAAATACTGAAATGGGTTGACCGCCATGTTGTGTATTTTTCCAGCTGAGGATTAAGAGATAACAGAACCCTTGGCGAGCTTACGTTTTTGTGATAGTAATTTTCACTCGACGTATATCAATGTAAAATTTCCTTTGGTTGTTACTTTTATTGTCATCATATGGTTAGATACAGAAGAATTGGGTTTGTGTTGACTGGTTCTGAATTTCGGTTCCTGATGTTGAACCTTAATACACACTGTTGACAAAATGATGTTCTCATTGGCAGCTCAGGATATTAAAATCATTGAGCTTAACCCGGCCACCAGATGGTCTATTTGCTAGAAATATGGGTTAAAGATGTTGAGTTGAATTGTCTCAGAAAAGAAGATAAAAGAAAAGAAAAGAAATCGAGGTGGATACAGTGTCCTCCTAAAGCTATATTGAAAAGAATTCAAAGTTTTATGTAAAATTTATTTGCAGATCTACATTTATTATATGAGAGATGCAAATTCTATAAAAAGATAATAAAACTTGAGCTCATATAAAATGGAAAAATTCACTCCAAATTCTATTAAATTTGATACAATTTAGAATGTCTTGCTCTTTTAATGGATATTTGAATGCATGATTTCAATTCCAGATAGAATTCTGTACCAACTTAATTTTTTTTTTATAATTATTTTAGATAGAATTTTCGTTATTTATGGATTTAAAAATGAATTCTGCAGAAATTTTGGATTTGTTTCAAAAATAGCGTACGGTTTCAATGGTGAGTACTTTAATTGTTTTGAAACAACTCCTCCCGGCCTAATTACACATGTAAGGACAACTTTCAGCAGTTCTTTTTGCTGCATTCTAAAATGTGGAGAGTGATTAATCATAATGATAATCTTCTAATGGTTGAGGGATAGATTTATTTTGTTTCTTCCCCCTCCTTTGGGCTTTTAGTGGTTAATTGAGTTTCTTTAAAGCAGGAACAAGTGCTTCTTTTTTGGTCACATGATAGAAGTTTATACTTGATGTTTTTTTTTTTCACAGAGCAGGAGTTTGATTTAAGTGGAGGAACTGCTCCTTGAAAACAAACTGGTTATGACTTGCTGCCCACTTTTCAGCAAGAAGAGAGATTCATCTGCTAACCGAACAGTAGGTATCCATGAAGGTAAGGGATCATTCTTATATCTTTCGTTCTTTCTTTCTCCTGAATTGGACATTATCACTAAGCTCATAAGGACCCAAAATCCTGCATTCATCTATGTGTTTCTGACTTGGCTAAATGCAGTTTTACTTTAACATTTTTTAAATTGAGTGCCTCAAAATTTGAGTTTGAGCAATTAAGCGGTCGAGCTTCTGGATTGTGTCTAATCAAACGCCCAGCTTAACACTTTTAAATAACAGTATTAAATATGGTGTCAGATGACACACTTACATACTGGATTAACATTAACCAAGAAAATATTGTTACTATCAAGCAAGTTAAAAGATTCTGAATGTCTTATATCTCTTATTTCATGCACAAAATCTGGGGTATAATTTGCTGCATATGGAAAACCCTCTAATGGATTGTTGTGCACACAGAGGTTTCAGGCATCCAGAACACTAAACTGTTTACCTACCGAGAGTTGCAATTCGCTACTGACAATTTTAATGGAGCCAACAAAATTGGAGAGGGAGGTTTTGGCTCTGTATACAAGGTGATTTCACATTTTCTGATTGTCTAATCTGAAGAAACTCGCAAGTTCGACTTTGATATTTGATCAATATTTTACATGAATTATTATCCAATTTTAACCCTTTAGCAATGTTTCATACCGTGCAGGGACAGCTCAGAGATGGTACCATGGCTGCTGTAAAGGTACTATCAGCTGATTCAAGGCAAGGGGTGCGCGAATTCTTGACTGAAATAGATGTTATTGCAGATATAGAGCATAAAAATCTGGTTAAATTGCACGGTTGTTGTGTGGAAGGAAACCATAGAATTTTGGTCTATGGCTATCTTGAGAACAATAGCCTTGCACGAACACTTCTTGGTAACTATCTTCTATCCTTTTTATGTCTTATTAACTGTCAAATAATAAACCTAATCCCTGCTAATTTTAGGTGGACACGACAGCAGTATACAATTCAACTGGGAAACAAGATATAGAATTTGCATTGGTGTTGCAAAGGGGCTTGTGTTCCTTCATGAGGAAGTCCAGCCACATGTTGTTCATAGAGATATAAAAGCAAGTAATATCCTCCTTGATAAAAATCTGGATCCAAAAATTTCAGATTTTGGCCTTGCAAAACTTTTCCCTGACCACTTAACTCATGTTAGTACACGGGTCGCTGGAACAGCGTAAGTTACTTTCTGGGAAATGTTCATATGTAGTTCAGTACTATAGGTCATCCACTGGCTATAAAAGTCAAACTTTGTTCCATGTGGAATGTAAAAACTCCATTTCTTACAATCTTGAGGGAGCATTATATTATGATGATTGTGTTGTACGATTAATTGATATGTCTGCATAAGAGGGAGAATTTCACTACAGTCAACCAAACTGGACGACCACATACAGGGGAGAATCATTGAATACCAGTGTTCCCTACAGAGACTTATTTTTCATGAAATTAAGGTTTCAATACAATTACAGTGGCTGTATTAATATGCTGGGAGACTTTTGAAGTCCATTTGTACCAACACCTGTTTGGCATGCATGATATTTCACAGGGACTAAGTGCTTGATGGGTCAGCTAGCCTGCTGGATTTTTTCTGTTTAACTGCTCGTCTCTTTTTTTGAACTTAAATTTGATAAAATGAAGTTTCTGGATTTACTAATATTTTCATGTTTCTTTGTGTAATTTATGCAGAGGATACCTGGCACCTGAATACGCAATTAGAGGTCAGTTGACAAGGAAAGCAGATATTTACAGTTTTGGTGTTCTTACATTAGAGATTGTTAGTGGGAGGGCCAACATGAACAAGTATTTACCTGTTGGAGATCAATCACTTCTTGAAAGGGTACAAGTTTTTGAATCTACTATACTTTTTATTGTTATGGTGTTCTTGGTAAAATTGAGATATTCGTGTTTACTTGCCCTAGAGTTTTGAAAGTTTTGAAAATTGAACTTATTTTCACTATCATACCACCTCTATGTTTCTCTTTTTATGTGCATTTCCTCGTTGTTTGCATTGATTGAAATAAGGAGGATCCTTAGTTGTTTGAAGGAAAGTCCAAGAAGTCTGGATCTACTTTACTGCCAATAACCTAATGGTCCTTTAAAATGGATATGACCTATATATCCATCGACTGATTTTGCTGATGATGTTTAAGGTGTTAAGCTCATCTTTTTGTGGATGAAGGCTTTTGAAGCTCATTGTTATTGATAAGGGAAGACAAGGAAAGGCCATTTTTTGATGTTTAATTGGCCTTGCTTGTTTTCACGTGGTTTATTACATTTAATTCACACCCTTTGGGTTCGTTTCTCCCACTAGAAAGTTTATTTTCTGCAGCATCTGCAGAGTCAGAATAAAATCTTTGAATGAGGTAGTTGTTCTATATCAGCAGGATGCTAAGCTTCTAGCCTTCTAGGAATACTTTGGAAATTTTACTGATAAATATTATGCCGGAAGATACTGAAGTTGTTACCTCGAATCAAATTGTGTCCTGGACTCTAGTATTTATAGGAGTTACAGAAGATATTCAGTGTGGTTCATTGAACTGAAGTTAGATTTGGATTTTTTTTACCAACATTTTAAGCACTTGCAATCTGCAGGCATGGAAGCTGTATGTAAAGGGGGAACTGTTGGATCTGGTGGATAAATCATTATGTGGAGATTATAACGCTGAGGAAGCTCGCAGATTCCTTAAGATTGGTCTAATGTGCACCCAAGAGGAAACAAAACGCCGTCCATACATGTCTGTTGTGGTCAAGATGCTAATGGGAGAGATAGCTGTGGAGGACGACGAGATATCCAGACCTTGCTTGCTCCCTTGTTTATTTGGCAAGAACATAAGTGACACTATGTCCGACGGTGCAGCCAAACAATCAGATTCATCGTCATCATCGGGAAACATAATCACCTCATATGCTACCATGACGTTCAATTCTATATATGATCGAAGCAATTAAATCATGTAAAATGTATTCTTTATAGATTTGTTTGGTTATTGTTTCTACTGTTGTTTTGTTTTTTCTCAGTTTTCCTGAGGAAAGCTCGATCGGAGCTAGCTTGGCTTTATGGTTATGGAGTAAATACTCGATTGAGTTATTTTCATCTTCTCTTGGATTATTCATGCTGTATATTCTTTTTATTCAGTTAACCTCACTTCGTGCTCCATTTTTCTTCATCCAATCTTCAAACCATATACTTCAGGATTAAGTTTCAATAACTAACAATGGACTGTTTAAGTGATTTTGATTCGCCTGAACTCAATTCATTTCTGCGTAAGAAATATGACATGAATAATGGGATCAAGTAAAATTTTACTTGTAAGGGATGGGGAATACAGGCAAGAATTTCTAACCAAATTACATTTATCTACTGGTCTGATTATTCTATAGATAATTGAATAGAATCATTTGAAGAAAGAACAAAGGGGAAAAGGAAGTAGAAAAAGTAGAGCGGCATATTATAACACTGGGTCTCTGTGTCTAGTTTCTTGTTCTATAGCATCTACACCACAAAATTAAAAAACAGAGCACTCTGTATCCAATTATGAAACCTGTCATCACAGCTAAATTGCTCCATTTCTGTAACTGGTTTAGGTCTTGCTGCCTTAAGAACTCGCTTCCATATAAACTGCATTCTTCTTCCAGGAACTCTAAGCACCTCATCTTGCCTTGCTCTCCCCCATACTCATTTATCATGAAACACTCAAAAGGGTACTTAAATAAGCTCAAGTGGTGCATGAAAATCCAGTAATTTGGTATCTTATCCTTGGCTATAAAGTACCCAGAGAAGAGGAAGAAAGATCCCATGAGGCCTGCAATCACGGATGTTCCCATGATGAAGTTTGGCACGAGAGCACTGAAACATGCTACGAAAGAGTTGGACATCAAAAGAACCAGCCAAACAACCATAGAGTAATAAAGAAATGCATAAAGTTCTTTTCTCAATCCAACTAGCCAGTAAACTGGGGTGCTGAACAGGAGGCCAATCATCAGAAGGAAGGGAAGGAAAACGAAAGTGTTGGCTAAGACGTAAGAAGAAACTCTATAAGCACCTCTTGAAGTTTCTCTTATCAGAATTCTTCTCTCCTTCAAGAAAATTGGTAGGCCTTCTGTTGTAGAAGATAACAAGAAGGTGAGGCTGAAGGCAAAAAAACCAATTCGGGTCTGTAGAGCTACATTTCCTTTATCATTGCCCACATTTAAGTAAATGGTTCCAAGTACCAATCCGGCTAACAAGGCTTGGATAACTCTTGTTGCGAAAAGTTGCTTGGTTCTGAAAATGTTGCTGCAAAATCTTTGTCCTAGGATTAGCACCTCCTCAACTCTTGTGTTGGTGTAGGAAAGATATTTTTCTGTGGGATTAATGAAGTAGGCAATCTTCAATTTGTGATTTTCCCTATCGTTTTTCATATCTTTGAAACACTGCTTATTTAGAGATTCTGAGTTTTGTGTACTTAAACTTTCCACAACATCAATGGAAAACTCTAGCACGTTGACATGAAGAGGAATATGATGGCCATCAAGCTTAAGTCTCTCTTCAAGAAGATTCAATGATCCATTATGAACAACAAACCCATTAGAGAGAAGAACAATTCGGTCAAACTGCTCAAGGATACGAAAACCAGGTTGGTGGATGGTTAAAATAATTGTCTTACCTTGCCTAACCACCATTGATTTTAGCAGTGTCACAACATGAAGAGCCGATGCTGAATCCAAACCTGAAGTTGGTTCATCGATCAAGACAACAGCAGGGTCATGAACTAGATCAACTCCAATTGAAACTCTCCGCCTTTCACCACCCGAAATCCCACAGTTTGATCCCTCACCAATCCTTGAACCAGCAACATGATCCAATCCAAGCTCCTTGATCAACAACTTCACTCTCATGGCAGCCTCTTTTCTTCCCCCTGGTAGTCTAAAAAGTGCACTGTACATCAGCGTTTCTTCAACAGTAAGTGAAGGAAACAAGTCATCTTCTTGTGTAACATACCCTGATATCCTCCTAAAATTGTTACTATCAACAGGCCCGTTATTGACAAGCACTTGGCCTGAAACTTGACACAGTGAAAGTGAAATCTTGCCAGCAAGAATTTCTAGCAAGGTTGTTTTGCCTGCTCCACTAGGACCAGCAATCGCCGTGAGCTCCCCTGGCCTTGCTTCAAAGTTAACACCATTCAAAATGAACTTAGCAGCCTTCTCTTTAGACCAACCACAACAAACCCTGTTGAACTTGTCAAATTTGCTGCACAACCTGTATGACAGGTTCTTAGTTTCTAGTCTGTATGAAGGTTTCCGGCAGCCGGAAACCGGCAAATTGATTGGCAATTCCATTGGGAAAAGAAACAGAATGTTAACGTGAGAGAAGAAATTAAAAAATATGTATAAGAGAAATGTAAAGGAGGATGAAGAGGAGAAGGAAGGAGATGAGCTAACACACCAAACTCTTGTGTTTCCCACATATACAAGTTAAAGAAAACAATGTAAAGAGAGTTGTTGGATTGGGATTCATGGGCTTTAGGCAGTTTTAGGCATTGGTTTATGTTTATCTTATGAAGAAGATGACTTTTGGTATGGAAACTTGAAGATCTACAAGGAACCATAAATGCAAATTTCTGGTGAGCTGAATGTTGACTGTGCAGGTTGGATGTTGGTGGCATCATTCATCTTCCAACTTTAACTTCACACCTCAACAGGTTGTAATTGGAAGCCTATTTTTTTAACATGTTCCATTTGCAAATTAAGGAATACAACATGTTTAGGTTCTTTTTTTTTTTTTTTTTTAATATAAGAATGTTTGTTTGTTTGTTTTTCTTATATCAAGTTAGATTAAATATTTAATTTTTAAAGTAATTCTATGCATATATTTTAGATAAATGATCTTCATGGACTTGTGTAAACTAATACTCTGTTTGGATTGTAGTAAATGATACGATTTTAATGTATATTATTTCACAGGTGTAAGAAAATCATATTTGTTTCAATTTCCAATAATAACAAATGGTATCTAACTATCAAATTTAGGATGAATTTTAAAACTATCGAATCGGTGGTATGGGAATGACATATTATTATTTTTTTCTTTATATTTAATTCTATTTTTATGTTAACAATTTATTATTTATTTTATTAAATATAAAAATTTAATTTATAATAATTATTTATTTAAATACAAATATAATTATATTAATAAATAATTTAATTTTTTTAATTATATATTTCTTATATATCATTTATTATTACATAAATAGATATGAATAAATTAATAATTTGACTGTAAATACAATCATACAATCCTATGATCCAAACAAATATATGTCATTAACATACATTAATATACAAGCATCCAAATATAAAAAATATTCTATTGTTCTCATCCTATGTCATTATCATTCAATTTTTATAATTACCATATATTAATTAATTATCACTAAAATATATTCAAACAAAATGTAAATAAACTAGGGTTTATTGGGCCCAATTAGTGAAGGGATTTTGATATTCTAATTATTCCCCAAAATATAAAAAGAAAGAAAATGAAAATGTAAACCCTCGTAAAACCCTCTCTTTTCTTATATATTGTCGTTCCTAAAGGCCATCCCTCTGTTAGGGTTTCTAATCGTCGAAAAGCTCCAGCATCGACAATGGCCACTCAGTCCCTCTCTCGCTCTCTCCTCACAAAACCCACCAAAACATTTACCTCCATTTCTCTTCTCTTTTCTCGCTCTTTCTATTCTTCTCCTTCTCTGTCCAAAACCCCAACTTCGTTATCCACTTATTCTATCCTGAATCGCATACGCCCTCTCTCTGCAGTTTTCGGTATTCGAGGTGTGGGTTCATCGATATCATCAAGGGTGTTGTCGACCCGAGCTACCTCGTCTTCTCTTAACGACCCCAACCCTAACTGGTCCAATCGGCCACCCAAGGAGACTATTTTGCTCGATGGGTGCGATTTCGAACACTGGCTCGTGGTTATGGAGAAGCCCGAGGGTGAACCCACCAGGGACGAGATAATAGATAGCTACATCAAGACCCTAGCGATGGTTGTTGGCAGGTAAAATGGATGAACTTTCAGGTTTTTAAACGGGGTTTTTTATTCTTTACGCGCGGATAGTGTTTTTTTTCTTGAAAAGACGAAAGGCTTTTGATGTTTGTACGTTTTTCGATTCTGTTTTGCTCTTCGTGCTTTTTTCTTCCGTTGTGGGAAGACGTTATGTGAATGGAGGAACAGATTTTGCTGGTAACTGTATAACTGGATTTTGATGCTTGCTGTATTTTGAACATCTGGTGATAATTGTTGAAGATGAAGATTTCCTTAGTTTTCACGGTCCTAAAGTTTTGATAGGCGTGAAATCTTTTCCCTCTCCTTGATTGTGTTAAAAGCCTGGTGATTGTTCTTGCTAAAGAGTCATTATTTGTGGCTAAA
>NW_019014561.1:449874-468284 GCF_000150535.2 Carica papaya
CAGTATGCGGATTATTCGGCAATACAAAGAAACAGGCTTGGATATCATCCAACTGGCTTCAAAGTTTGGAGATTTTTAACGCCACTTTCTAAGTTGACAGTTATTCCTACTTCGCAGAGGATGGATTTTCAAGATACCAGTAACATTAGCTAATAGGCTTGCTCTCAATTGGATTCTTTTAGGAGTATCTAAAGAACTCCAATTAAGCTGCAGCGAAGATCCTCTTAATAGAGCTGGAGAAGTCCATTGCAGATCCTCTTGATTCCTTAATGATTATTTTTGCACATATAATCCCTAAAGGAAAATTATGATCCAAGAATTGTCTTCAGTGTTTGGTTGTCAGCTTTGACAAAATTTTTCATAAAGATCCAATCTGAATGCTTAATAACAGTTAGCGTAATTCCTAGTTCCTGGTTATCAGTATACACTATAGTTGAAGACCTACATTACTAAGAAACAACAATGATGATTTGCAAAGCACAGAGAGTTACCTATGTGAACGGGTCTGTTCAACCATCTTTTTCCTCACCTGAAAGTGGTCAAGACAAAAGGAAATATAGTGTTGAGAAAGAAAAGATAGCAAATTACTCTGAGAATGAGAAATCGGATATGATAGAAAGAGAAATCAAAGTTAGTTTACAAGTTCCTCCAAGTCTGTTGGAATCTAGAATATATTGTTTCAAGTCCAGTTAAAATTTTCTAGCTGTCATTTTTTATCTTGTAACAAAATATGAGTCCTTTTTGGTTGAAGTGCGAATTTCCAAATAAACTTCATGAAATTCTTGATTCGTTCTAAATGTAGCCATTATCTGTCTACTTTAGTCATGAACAGTTACAAGCAAATATCCAAAACATCTGCAACATTAAGTGCCATAAGGGCTTGCTGGTATTTGTAAATTATAGAAAGTTATAAATTGGAAAATGTTGCAAGAAATCTTACAAGGATTCATGTGTAAAACAATGAATGCAGACCTTCAGAGACAACTTTATTGGCTTTCCACGTGTCATTACTCGCAACTGTACTATTCATGTGAAATTTAGAATAGAAAATAAAAAATTGCTTGAATCTTACTTGACTTCACCTTGGGGTCCCTTAAGGCTTCTATCGTTCTCCTCTTGATTCGCATGCGAGTCTCTAAATCAGATTAAAACTCCTAAGTCAACCAACCTTCATGGGACTTAAATAACTCAACATATTCAAAAGAATAATACCTTCACTATGTTTCTTGCCTTTGTTCCAGGGCACCTTCCCTTTGTTAGCTAGTCCTATCTTTTTTCTTCTTTGTTCTTCCTTGTAATATGCATCACTAACAACTCCACAAGACTCAGAGAAGTCATTTTCAGCCTCATCGTATGAAGATTGCTTCTCAGAAGTATTAGCACCAACTGTTGGCAGGTGGCACTTGCAAGGACCGGATGTTTCTCTCATATTAGCAGTGGTTCCCAAGATTCCAATAGAGCCCAGTCGCAAGGAAGCAACTAATGCAAACAAAGGAGATATTTTCTTCACACCAAATTCTTGGTAACTCCATTGTGGGATATTCAGTGGACCATAAGAGTATTCTGGCCCTCCAAGAAATGGCCAACTAGGGGAGTCTGGAATGTGGCTGGGAAGCAGATGCGGAACAGGCAATTTCCTGTTAAACGGTTAAACATTAAGCACGTTGTAGATTAGCTCATTTCTAGTAATTGCACTACTATAGTAATAATTGTTGCTTGAAGGCAAGAGTGTTAAGAACAAAATTTGCAAGAGAAGTCAGAATCTGAGAGAGGATAATTCACTTGAGTTCAATATATATATATATATATTTTTTCTAAGACTATCAGCCTGCATTAACCCTACATGGACACAAGTATCCAAAACATACAAAATGATTTCATAAACTTGAGTTTCACATCTAACGGTATGTCGCTGATTTGTATGCAATTCAGCAACATATCATATTTTAAAATGAATTGTATGCAATTCAGCCCATCGTCATTCTCAAATTAATAGCTTCTTTCCTCAATCAGATAATGCTATCAGACTTCGAAAGGAATCACATACATATTATAGCATCCTCCCTTAAAAAAAAACTAAACACGACGCGAAACCGGAATCCAAAACAATCATTTAATAGGGCACGGAGAGTGGTATAAACGAAATGAAGAACGGCCGATTACAGAGAGAGAGAGAGAGAAACTTACGAGAGCAAGTACGGCATTGCGGAGGGAATGACAGGCTTTTGAAACCAAATGCAAAAAGCAGAAGGGCAGAAAGATTTTTCAAGCGAGGTAAGAATTATCTTCAACCCAGATAAAATCTACAGGGGGGGATGACCTAACTGAAGCCGAGTAATTTACAGAAACGAATATCGGCCAGATATTGAGGATTGCTTAGCTTATGAGCATGACGTGTGCCGCGTCATTCTTTTGTTGACGTGGACGATTTATTATAATTATTATTTAATTATAAAGTCTTAATGCATAGTTAGAAACCATTTTATCTCTTTAAACCATTTAATTAAACATAATCCAAGTTTTAAATGATGATTAATGTGGATAATTATTTTTAAATAAAATTAAAATAAAAATAATATGAATATTTAACTATAAACTTTTAGCCCACGGGCCCAATCGTCGGTCCATGGGCCGAGAGCAACAAGCCCACCACCAGCGCGCCCTATAAATAGAAAGCCACCAAGTAACGCTGATCACGTGTATCACATCTCTTAACCACCCTCGCCTTACTCAAAAGTCCCTGGCGACACCAGCTAGGGTTAGGGTTAGGGTTTTGTTCCCCTCTTAAATAACAGAATCAATCTTCACTTTTCCTCACCTCAATTTTCTACCATGGATCTAGCCAAGAAGCGAAAGCTCGACGAAAACGGCGTCGGATCTTATAACGATGGCGATTCCTCTCCCAATCTCCTCACCCCGCAAGACGCTCGGAAGGTCATCGAGCGTTTGTCCACCGACCAACTCCTGGATATTCTGCAGGATGCTGTCGTGCGTCACTCTGATGTTCTAGAAGCTGTTCGATCTGTAGCTGATGCTGACCCTGCTCAGCGCAAGCTTTTTATCCGCGGTCTTGGCTGGGACACCACTACCGATAATCTGCGGGCGCTCTTTTCGGCGTACGGAGAACTCGAGGAGGCCGTCGTTATTCTCGATAAGACTACCGGAAAGTCCAAGGGCTATGGATTCGTTACTTTCAAGCATGTAGACGGTGCTCTCCTCGCCTTGAAGGAGCCGTCCAAGAAGATCGACGGGCGCGTTACTGTTACACAGCTTGCAGCCGCCGGAAACACGGGGTCCAATTCGAATGCTCCTGACGTGTCATTAAGGAAGATCTATGTAGCCAACGTACCTTTTGATATGCCGGCTGATAAGCTACTTAGCCACTTCTTGTCGTACGGTGAGATCGAGGAGGGACCATTGGGTTTTGATAAGCAGACGGGTAAGTCGAGGGGATTTGCGCTGTTCGTATATAAGACTGCGGAAGGTGCGCAGGCGGCTCTGGTTGATCCAGTCAAGACGTTAGATGGCAGGCAGCTGCAGTGCAAGCTTGCTATCGATGGAAAGAAAGGGAAACCCGGTGGGCCGACAGGTCAGGATGGGACGGTTCAGGCGGGTGGGCCGGGTGTTGGAGGAGCTGGACACGTCCATGGAGATGGAATGGGTATGGCGCATCCTCCTGGTTCCTATGGTGGTCCTGGAGGCCCCGGTGGGTTAGGAAATTATGGTGGGTTTTCAGGTGGCCCGCCCCCCCTGGGGCACATGAACTCGTCGCTGGGTGGACAAGCACCGTCTTCCTTAGGTGCTGCTGGTAGTGCAGGTGGATATGGGGGCGCCGTGATTGGTGGACCATATGGTGGTTATAGTGGACCAGGTTCTACAGGCTATGGCGGGCTTGGTGTTGCTGGTGTTGCCGCTGGTGCTGGTGGTGGGTTGGCTGCTGCTGCTAGTGGATTGTACAGGATGCCCCCTAGCTCGATGCCTGGTGGGTATCCGGATAGCGGGCACTATAGTTTGTCCTCAGCTACTGCATTTCCAGGTCAGCATCACCAAGCAACAGGAACTTCGCCTGTACCAAGGGTTCCTCCCGGTGGAATGTACCCAAATATGCCGCCTTATTACTGAGGTATTCATAATTGTTTCTTGTGTTCTGCACTTAACTTTGTTGGATTTGATGAGGTGCTATCTAGTTGATTTCATGTTATGTACCTTGCTTCATTTGATGTTTTATGCTTGTGGGAACTTATGAGTTTGGGCCTGTTGATTGTTATTGTCTTCAATGTTCTGTTATCTTGTGGTTGATGGTTTCTGATGTTTGCATTTTCTTTTTGTTATCAGCTTTATTTATTTATTTATTTTTTGTATTTCGGTGTTGCATCTCAGACTTTTTATTTGGGTTCATGGTATTTAAGAGGAAGGTATTAGAGGAAGGTATCTAAGAGTTGAGACCATTAACCCTTTTTGTAGCCAAATGCTTTTTTTTAGAATGCTTCTGCCTCATTTCCTTGGTGTGTGAGTTTGTGTAATTCTGATGTTTGTTTACTCATATACAGATTGTAGATGTTGGCATTATTTTTATGCATGGAAAATTAAAACTTCTTTGCTTTGTGTATCCGCTTGGATTTTGTTTCTCTTAATGTTTTGTTTGTTGAAGTAGCCAATTTTTTTTTTCGGAAAATAAAAATATGCTTACTTTTGTCTTTTACTGATGAGACTTCTGAACATGCAGCCCTGTTCTCTTCAGAAAACAGTTGTAACTTTGCTCCCAAGTAAATAGTCTACTAAAGCATTTTAAGTTGTCTTCTATACTGTTGTATGCATAAAGATGATTTTTTCCCCGTTGATTTTACTGTAATGGGGGCATGCTTCTGGATTTATGGTTATGTTTGTGGATGAACTTTGATGGCAAGTAATGTTGTAGTAGTTGATTGTTAGAAGCTTTTACCTTCTTCAGTTGGAATGTTTAGGCTATTCAAGTTTTTATTACTTTTGTGGCCTGAAATTTTAGTGATTGGTTGTGATTCTACTTCATTATGTCTTAATTTTTGATGCTGTTCAAAATGCTTATGGCTATTCTTGCTTCTCTCTTGCTGCCTTCTATGCCTGCTTGACTGGTATATTTTGTTTCTGGGTCTTGTTTTAAAATTCTTCTGGTGCCATTTCCATTCTTCCATTTGTTTCAATGTCTTTAATTGTTCCTATTGATGGTACTTCAAAAGAGTGTAATACTTCTCCTCTTTTATTGTGCTTACTGTTATAACTAAAGTTTATGCTTTGGCTGATAATGTGAAATGATGGATTGAGTTGTGGATGGGCCTTTGATTCAGGTTTGTGACAGCTTGTTGGGAGCAGATGCTTTTTGTGGTTCTGGTGATTGCCTGATTGCAGACTATATAAACTCTGCCTTGATGAATATATTAGCTGTGCTTTTTCGGCATCTTCTTCTCTTGATCTGCTCCTTTAGGATGTGCGTCAATTCTGAGTGCTGGTTGTTGAAATGACTGTTAGATAGTCCTTGTACTTTTTAAGTGGCAGTTGTTTATTCAGTGACCTGATATAGTTTTAATAATATTATTAGTACTGACATTATTTCTTGCTTTGAGCTGCAACTGTGAATGTTTCTTGTTACTTTTTTTTATTCTCCAGTTTCTTTTGTATCTATCAAATATACATATATGTATGGATATTTACTTAAATTAGGTAAGATGGCAGCAAAATCTGGAGCTACAATAATTTTTTTTTTTTCAATTTTCTTGAAGAAAATTGGATTACACAATAATCAGATAGCTTGGCTGGGCCATTTTGGGGGATGTGGTGGGGTGGGGTTAGGGAAGGGAATTCCAAAGTTATTTTTAATTCGCTAGCAAATCTTATACAACTTCTCACCATTCTCACTGAAAGATGCGGTCAGATGTCCGGTGGCCTGCTTTTGTTTGGTCATACCCAACGTTAATGTCTTCTGTGCAACTTTCTTTCAATTTAAATGGATTGTTTGGTGGCTTTTGGTTGATAGGCTTATCTTGCCGGTGGGTCTGTTGGATATTGCTTATGATATTTCCAATGGAATTGTTGTCGGGTTGTAATTTTGCTGGCTCTTGGGGTGAAGATGTAGGTGCTTCAGGGAAGCTAATCCAAATATTAAGAGAATGAATTGGTAATTAAACCGTGGCCTATTTTGAGTTGTTTAAAATTTGAGTGTTGATGGAGCAAGTTTCTTGTGATGCTTCCTGTTTCCTTTGCTGGATTGAATTTTGTTGGTTTTGTAATGAGCTTTTATTGGGTTGAACGATAAGAGTGATGATCTCTAATTTGAGTCTTTCTGTGTCCAATTATAGGTATTTGTTTTTTTTTTAAAACATAATTTATTCCGTATGTTCTTCCTGCCTCTTGTGGTGCAAGAACTAGCCATTATACTAAATAACTAATTGAGTGAGCGTCTGAGGTGGCTGTAACATGTGTTGTGAGTTCTAAAAGTGCTGTTAAAATAGTGTTCACTAAAAAATGCTTTTAGTCAAAAGGTTTTTTGGTGTTTGGTAAAAATAGTTGTAGAAAAGTATTGCTGTTTTAAAAAGCAAAAGATGTATGTTTGGTGGAAATGGTTTTTAAGATTTCAAGTGTAAATTTTTAATAAAAGTCAGAATTAGTTTCTAAAAGTTACATGTTGTATCTTTTGTGTCTAGACTTAGTAAAAATAGATATTTGGTTTATGTTTGGACAAAAGCACATTGAATTTTACCTATATAGTTGCAAAAGTGTTTTTAAATACAAAATCCATTAGTACAGATTGTCACACTTCAGTTGCAAAATCCATTACTACAAATCCGTTGGTGCAACGGCGCATATCTTCCTTTAATATAGATCCAGTGTGATCTGTATTCGTCCCTGTTTCTTTGCATACAATGTCAGTACAGCTTATTAATGCAAAACACATCAGCTTTCCGTTCTCTTTTTCATCGTTTTTTTGAGATTATATTTTCATATTCGACCACTATTTATATGATGGCAAAACATCTGAATCTGTGTTTTCATGCTTATGTGGCTTATAGAACCTTGAGAGATACTATGTGGATTGTATCATGAGATGAATGAAGTTGTTTTATTTAAAGCTGATACCTGCAAGGAGCATTTAAGAAACAATATCTTATTGATTGACAGATAAGAGTTTGCATATGGTTAATGCCTTAGAAAATTTCTCCAGTTGCAAGTCTTGTTCATCTTATGCTATGGTTGTGTTTTCTGGTTTAGTTGAGCTGAAGTTGGTTTTATGGATCTGTAAGTCGTAGCCTATAGTGTATGCCATCAATCCTGTAAACACTTTTTGTTTCCCTAAGGGTAAATTAGGTTATTATTAGTCCTAAGATTATCGGTGACTGCTAGGAAGGTGCTAGTTTGGAATGAAGAATCTTTATTCCAAGATTGTATATCAATGGTGTTTGAGAATTATATTTGTTGACTATCCTAGAGTTCCTGGAATAACAAGATATTGTTCTCTAACTGGTAAAAAAAGCTTCCTGTTCTGGTTTTTTTTTAACCTTTGATTTTTCGGGTCGTTTTTCTGTCATGTGCCCCTGAGAAAAATCGGACGGAGGCCCCCAGGACAGATGAGATGGATAGTTGATTTCTTTGACTGGAGCTAATAGATGCTGTGTCAACAGCCTGCTTTCGGCACGAATTGTCTTGCGATCCAGAATATCCCAAAAGTTAAAAAGCCTACAGGTTCATCACTTCTGTCCATTTTCCACGAATTGGAGATTCGCCTGTTCTCCGAATTAAGTTATATCGCCATTTTGACAGTTTGCAGGCTGAGGAATTCCCAGAGGAAATAAGATTTTGCAATTTACTGTCAGCATTTCGATTTTGTGAGAGGCATTCATTATTTCTTCTTCCATTTTTTTTTTTAAAAAAAAAAACAAATTTGATCGCAGAGAAGGAAAGTGAGTATTTTCAGTTGGCTTATTTTTACAAGATTCTAGATTTTATATATATATATATATATATATATATATATATTCTCTTTAAAATTATGAGAGCTTAGTAATCGTTCTTCTGTTTTAGTGTTGTAATTGTATGAGCAAGACATTTTTTATGAACTGTTGGACAGTCCAAATTCTTTGGAAATATGTCCGTTCTACTGTTTTTATTATTATTACTATTTTAATTTTTGGGTTATTTAACACGTAATTTGGATTACGATTTATACATCCCAATATGTAATTAAATTAAATTTGTAATAATAAAATTATACTTTTACATATTAAAAAATAATTAGAAAAATATTCAACATAATTAGATTCGTATATTTTTTTAAAAATATTTAATTTAAATTGAAGAGAGCAACTGTTTTAAATATAATTAAAATAAAAAATTTATCGAGTGCCAATTCTTTTTAAGAATAATTTAATATTTTCATGCTAATTATTATTATTATTTTGAGGACAGTAAATATTCAATTAAGGCTGTTTGTATATATTATATATATATATATATATATTTTAGTCAAACCCTAATTATAACACATTTTATTTTCTTTGTTTTTTGAGGTAAAATTATCAGAGTAGAATTCCCTCAGAAGCCGAAGTCTACAGGAGGGAGGAAGGAAGAAAGATAGAAACGGAACGAGTTTCTCGCTTGTAAAACGTCGCCGTTCTTATCGCCTTCAAAATATGAATTTATCTTCTAATCGCTGTTCGTTTCTCCCAAAACCCTCTCTCTCTCTCTCTCTCTCTTTAATTTCTTTTTAATTTCTGGTTACGCCAAAAACCCTCTCAATGTTCCTCCACCCACCACACAGAAAAACCAAGGTATGGGAAAGTGAAGGTCCACGACGATACTCTCCTCCACCACCGGGCTCCGGCTGACTTCAGCTTCCGGTTCACTTTTCTTTCTTTATCTTTCTTTTTTCTAAAGCTTTCTGTCTCAATCTTCTATGATTGATCATAGTTGCTTACTCTTCAAGCTAAACTTGGTAATTTCATCGTTTTCAATTCTCACTCTCTTTATCTATATCTATATATATATATATATATACACCTATACAAGTATGCAATTTTTAGGATGCGGATCGTTTTATTCGTTTGGCTCTTATGCAAGATGCTTTGTAGTGAAATTTTAAACCATTTTCTCATCCTCGTCTAACCTTGTCAATTTGGGTTTGACCCTATCATCGGTTTTGGTTTTTAAGTTTATATTTTTAATTTGTTCATGGTTTTGAAAAGGCGGTCAATTTAGTTTTATAACTTGTTGAATTTGGGTGATCACCTTGGACTAAGATGACAGTTCTTGTTGATTTTTCCAAAAATTTTTTATAGGTTGATCATTTCTCTTTTGGGACTAGCATCTTTACTATTTACAGTGTATCGATCACGATGATATTACGGATGTTAGAATTGCTCTGTATCTCTTGATTGTTGCAGGTTAAGGTGATAATACTTGGGGGCGGGGGGGGAGATAGTGCTGTGACTGTTATATCCTCCCCGGCTGTGGAGGTTTCTTGGAAAATTTGTTCCGCCAATCTTACAGTGGCTGTTATGGATCTAAAATCCAAGAGTATGGCGTGGGTTGGGAACATTTACCAGAAGTTGGAGACAATAGGATATGATATGGATGAAATTATGAATCAGAGCCAGGTATTGTTTTTATGTTTGATAAACACTACACATATTTCCTTTCCCATGTAAAAGTGCAGTTCCTGCGAACCTGATTCTGCAGCTATGCCTGGGAGCTCCTTGGTTACTTTGTCACAACTTTTTCACTGCTTTCATGTACAGGATAGAGTCAAGTATGTTGAAAACCAGGTGCAGAACATTGGTGAAAGTGTGAAGAGGTTCTATTCTGATGTCGTCCATGATTTACTTCCTCCTTTAGTGGACCCTGTAAAACGAGAAGGTCAAGTGCTGGCCTGCAAGAAAAATGCTGTGGTTGGTACCCATACCAAGTCAACTATGGGCATTGAAAATGATCATGTTGATGCTGTTAATAAGCAACTCCATTTTAAGGTAGGTAAAACTGGTTCTATGGAAAACCATGTGAATCCTTGCGAGGGTGCAGATATTGATATTGGCTCAGGACAAATTGAGGATATTCCAGAAGTTGAGAAACTTGAACAAGTAGAAGAAAATGTGAAAATCGAGATGTCATCTGCAAGTGGGGTAGTGAGTGTAATCTTATCTGTTGAAGAAGGATTTTCTGGAGGCCCATTTCTCAATGACTTGGCAGATTGCAACCATAAAGATGCATGTGGGTCTTTAACCAATGTCTCACCTGCAACTTCAGTTCATGGCACACAAGTTAAATCCTCACAAAATGTGGAAAACCATTGTGGTCACATTTGTGTTTCTGATGTTTCAAATACTATTTCTTTTGAAACAAACTTTTCAGTTGTTTCCAATGAGGATAAGATGGTAGAGACTGAAGTTGATTCCTCCAGAAGTTCTCTGCTAAATTGCCACTGTAAAGATGCCTGTGGATCTGGAACCAATGTTTTACATGCAACTTCAGTTTATGATGCACAGGTTGAGTCCTCAGAAAATGTGGAAAGACATTGTGGTAATGGCTGTGTTTTTGATTCTTATATTACCATTGCTTCTCCTGCAACAGACATTTCGGTTGTCCCCGATGATGGAAAGATGGCAGAGACTGAAGTTGGTTCCTCCAGAAGTTCTCTTCTAGAATGCAATCACAAAGATGCATGTGGGTCTATAACCAATGATTCACCTGTGGCTTCAGTTCATGGCATGCAGGTTGAATCCTCACAAAATGTGGAAAAACATTGTGATCATGACTGTGTTTCTGATGTTTCAAGTACAACTGCTTCTTCTAAAATGAACTTCTCAGTTGTCTCCAATGAGGAAAAGATGGCAGAGGCTGAAGTTGATTCCTCCAGAAGTTCTCTGCTAAATTGCCACCATAAAGATGCATGTGGGTCTGGAACCAATGTTTCACTTGCAACTTCAGTTTATGATACACAGGTTGAATCCTCAGAAAATGTGGAAAGACATTGTGGTAATGGCTGTGTTTCTGATTTTTATATTACCATTGCTTCTACTGCAACAGACATTTCAGTCGTCCCCAATGATGGAAAGATGGCAGAGACTGAAGCTGATTCCTCCAGAAGTTCTCTTCTAGAATGCAACCACAAAGATGCATGTGGGTCTATAACCAATGATTCACCTGCGGCTTCAGTTCATGGCATGCAGGTTGATTCCTCACATAATGTGGAAAAACATTGTGATCATGACTGTGTTTCTGATGTTTCAAGTATAATTGCTTCTTCTAAAATGAGCTTCTCAGTTGTTTCCAATGAGAAAACGATGGCAGAGACTGAAGTTGATTCCTCCAGAAGTTCTCTGCTAAATTGCCACCATAAAGATGCATGTGGGTCTGGAACCAATGGTTCACCTGCAACTTCAATTTGTGGTACAAACTTTGAACCCTCACAAAATGTGAAAAGACATTGTGATAATGACTGTGTTTCTGATGTTTCTATTACCATTGCTTCTCCTGAAACAAACATTTCAGTTGTCTCCAGTGATGGAAAGATGGCAGAGACTGAAGCTGATTCCTCCAGAAGTTCTCTTCTAGATTGCAACCATAAAGATGCATGTGGGTCTATAACCAATGATTCACCTGCGGCTTCAGTTCATGGCACACAGGTTGAACACTCAAAAGATTTGGACGGACATTGTAATGACTGCTTTTCTGATGCTTCTAGCACCATTGCTTCTCCAGGAATAAACATTTCAGTTATCTCTAGTGATGAAAAGGTGGCAGATACTGAAGTTGATTGCTCCAGAAGTTTTTCTCTGGATTGCAACCATAAAGATGCATGTGAATCTGGAACCAATATTTCACTGGTGCCTTCAGTTCATGGCACCCATGTTGAATCCTCACAGAATGTGGACAGACATTGTGATAGTGACTGCTTTTCTGATGGTTCTAAAATGATTGCTTCCCCTGAAACAAACATTTCAGTTGTCTCCAGTAATGAAAAGTTGGCTGAGACTGAAGTTGCTTCCTTGGGAAGTTCTCTTCTAGATTGCAAACATAAAGATGCATGTGAATCTAGAACTAATGTTTCACCTGTAACTTCAGTTAACGGCACACAGGTTGAATCCTCAAAAAATGTGGACAGATATTCTGATAATGCTTCTAGCTCCATTGATTCTCCTGAAACAAAATTTTCAGTTATCTCCTGTGATGAAAATATGGCAGTGATTGAGGTTGATTCATCCAGAAGTTCTCTACTAACAGAGCCATATTATGTTTTTACCAATTCACCAGAAACCTTTCCTGAAAGTACAGAATGTTATCATAACTCAGTTTGCATAAGTGGGGCTGTTCTTGATGGTCCAAGTGCTTTTGCATCTTTCACACTGGTCCCACCCCATGAGAGAAAGGTAGCGGAGATGGTTCCTTCGAGAGATGTCCTATCCTTAAATGCAATTGGTAGGTATTCACCCTCCCTTTATTATGTGATATATTCTTCCAACTCCTTTTTATTCAATTTTAGCAGGAGAAGTCACCGATGAAACTGATCATTGTAATTTTTGTCTGAATGAATCTTCAGGAAATAGTAGTGTTGAGTTGTCACCAGCTCAACTAAAAAGTCCTACGTCTTCATCATGCATTGGTATGTCAGAAAAATGGACCATGTGGAATTGTTTTTCTTTTTTTTCAGTTAGCACTTTATCTCCCTTAACTTAATTTTATGTTTCATTATTGATAGTAATTGCAGTCATGATGATGTTGTACTAGTCCTGACAAAATTTGATTTGACGATTCTAACCATATAAAAAGTTGTTATTCTCTCATCTCCCCCCCCCCCCAAAACCTCTGCCGGTCCCTTCTTTTGTGATGAAATATGATCATTGTCTCTTTAAATTCTTGTCCAGGAATTTGATGAACGTCGTGGATACTTTTCGTTGTATTTCTAATCTTCAAATTAAATTCTTATGAAAACATGAGCAACTTTTTTAGTACCCTTAAGTAATTGCTTGGTTACAAGAGGAGGGAAAAATGAGAAAATGTGAAACATAGTTGATCATATTTTCTATGCCACTATACTTTTATGGCATTGAGTAGTATGTCTTTTTAGAGTCTTTCTATCTAATACACTATTTTGAAAATAATGCATAGGAGCTCCATCCTACTCCAGAAATGATGATGTTGATTATTCTAAGTTGGAAACCATTGAATTGTCTGACAATGTGAACCTGGAGAATGGCTGTGATATAGTGGGTGATAGTTTTCTCTATGCTGTCTCTCGTAGAAGCCAGAAACTCAGATCATTCAAGGTTTCCTTCTCTCGCCCTGTCTCTCTGAGTGTAATTCTTATTTGTTAACATTAAGCACACCGGGGGATCTTTCACAAGGTTTCCTACTTTTAAATACAGTATTTTGAATGAGGTTGCTTGAGTTGATGAATATTAACATTGTACTTGACATGCTTTTTTCTCATTGTATTCACAACTTTTAATTTCTTCTGATCAACTTGACCAATTTATTACTTTTTTAAAATACAAAATATTTTAGAAATGGTGATTACTCTTAGAATACCTGACATATTTAATCAGACCATTAGTTTTTAATGCTATGTTCTCAAATTGACAGGCTTTGCATATTGGTTACTCCAACATGTAAGGTGGTTAACATAACTTTTTCCGATAATTTTTGGTCAACATGACAAAAGAGAGCATTTTTTTGAAGATATTTCTAGCAAAAAAAAATTTAATATCACTTTGAAAAGGATAAATTTATTCTTTCATTTCTTGTTATTCAGTAAATGACATTTGGTTGAAGTTTTTCGGTGCATTTCCTGGAAATGAGCCCATGAGAATCTCAATGCCTTGTCTGAATGCTTTTTTCTCATAGATGATCATCCTAAATCCTTTTCCTTTTCTTTTCTTAGAAAAAGATCCAGGATGCATTTACTTCAAGAAAAAGGCTAGAAAAAGAATACGAGCAACTAGCAATTTGGTTTGGAGATGTTGATATGGGGCCGTGCCAAGATGATTTGCAGAATTGCTTGCCATCAACAGCCACCACAAATTTAGAGACTGGAAATTCACATGGTCATATATGTGACAGTGACACTGAGTGGGAACTCCTATAGGTAAATAAATTGCATCTCTGTGAATAAGTGTAACTGGACTGGTATTCGGCCCCTCTGTTGCTTAATCAGATCAATATATTGAGCTAGATGCTACTCTCTGAATAATGGTCCCAAAGTTCTCATGTCCTCTGATACAGTAATAAAGTAGTTATATCTTAGATCTCAAAAATGTTGGGATATTTCTCTGTCAAATATTATGTATTTCTTGTACATATTTAATTGATTAGTACTAGATTATTTTTCTTTCAGTTTTGAGGTAGAGGACCATTTTGGGCTTTGTAGCATTTTCATTCTTAATGAACAGAATAAAAATTACTACTCCTATTTTCACGTGTCATTGCATGTCTCATGAACTCTCTTCTTGCTTTTCTATTCATGCTGTTCTAAAAGTAGAATTGATTCTTATGACTCTTTAACAAATACGCATACAAGATCTCATTCCATGTATTGGGGACTCCTGGCAAGCACCAATGAATACAATCAGCAAAATGTTTTGGGTCAGATCTCTGTTTCTTTGTCAAGAGTTTGCCTTTTCTTTCCCCGTAAACTGATGTGTGAGCATCCTTTCGGTACTCGGACAATTGGGTGATATTCAAAAACGTGACATTTGTTTTTAGTCCATGCAGTACATCAGAAATTATCTCCATGATTTCAAGATTTGATCCTGTACCCCAGTACGATGAGTCGTGGATAGGGTACATCTCGTTGAAACAATTTTCATCAGTTCCAGGCTTCCACTCCCAGCTCCTACACAAAGGAAATTGGATAGTTATTATTTCTTTGTTGTGTGAAAACGTCAAAATATTGAGTTGGTATAATATCCTGAAACAGTTTTTCGTCTGTTGCTTCTTGTTTTTTGCCCTCTGTGAACTATACTGCAGAAACTTACCACAAATGTGTTGGAGACATGCTCATGAAGAAGACCCTTTGCATCAGAGGGTTGATATTAGAGTCTAACCAATTTGCCCAAGTTCGTAGAGCCAATCTGTATGCAGTGGTGACATTGTACTCTTGGATATTATCAGGTGATCCATATCTGTAAACAAATTCTCATTTTGGTTGTAGCATGTAAAATTATATATTGTAGGTAAGGAAATACTTAGTGGAGAGTAAGGATAGTTTAGCTAGCACTCTCACGTAGCATTGATGATAGGCTTGTGCATCCACCAGACATAGCTCTCAAACACCAAAATATCAACTCCTTGCCAGCTTCTTCCATGTTTAGCAATTGAGTCAAGGTTAACCAGTCTCTTGTGCACCGTATGATTTGTTGCATGATCCGAAATGGATTCTACAATGAAAGGAGCCCAGTAGTACTCTATTGATGCATTATACTCCTGAGTAAAAGAAAAAAAGAATCAGATTGCATGTGGTGTCATATATGCAAATGGAAGAATACAATGAGTTTTTTCTATAATAGTAAACAGTCCAATCTGATTTGAATTAGTACGAAGCAGGATTGTATACCTGAGCTTTAAATATCTTCATGGGAGGAATTCTGTGGAAGGATTTCTTTCCTTCAGGAATCACAGATTGCACCATGCAAACCATTGACTCAAACTGTCCTCTCTGTACTGAATCTCCTATGAACATCAGTCTTTTGTTCCTCAATATGTCCAGTAATTTTAGCGGGTCAAATCTGAGAGATCAAATACATGTACTTTTTTATACCACAAATTCATTCAATCTCCTTTAGTCTGCTGTAGTCAAACAAATGACAAAAGTTGTTCTCAAAGCACTTCAAATGGCCAATACAATACCTTTCGTAGATATACACCAAATTGTCAATGATAGATCGAAATCATGCAAGAGTTTTACTGGGTATCTAAGAAATTGCCAGAAAAATGATAATATATGCACGCACTTATATAGAAATCTACCTGGTCAAATTGCATGAAGTAGGTTGCCATCTCCAATTCTGATAGAAAGAATCAGGCCTCCCATTTTTCTTACAAGTTGTTTGCTTGACCAAATAAGGGCAGCTGCCCTCTGTATAAAGGGGGTATGACTCATTATCCCATACCCATTTTCCTTCGAAACCATTGCAATCATCCTCCATAACATCTTCAACAGAAACGAAGACTGGTTTTCTTTGCCTGTAATCTCCTACACAGTTTCCATACAGCCTAAAAACAATGCTCTGGTTGCTCTTCAAGTTGTCCAAAACTAACCTTGCGATTCCCAGAACAAGAACAGAAGCAAGTGCCACTGGCAAGAGGGATTGAATCCGATGATCGACTAAATTCTTTTGTGTTGTCATTTGGGAATTGATCGGTGATCGGAGTTTGATTCTGTGAGGTGTTTTGTAATTGTTTGGATTGAGATTCAAGCATTAGCAAGAATTACTTCACATGCAACCACCAGTTGGTAAGTTTGTAGTTTAGGTAGTATGTTAGTTTATCAGTGTAGCATCCTTTGTGAAGCTTGTTTGCCATTGTGATGTTGTGATGTGATTGAAATAAACTAAGTAAACCATTCTAGTTGTTATTAAATTAAACATATTTTTCATAATTTTAAATTCTCATAAATTCGAAAATGATATTATAATTTTTTTTATTAATAAATCAAAATTTTTTAAATTACAATATGAATTTTTCAAAATCCGAAAACAGTACTAAAATAGGTTTTTAAAGTTGTTTCACTTTACACGAGCATTTTTATATATACACACACACATAAACACGAAATCAACTTCACGAATATAACGATAATCCACTTTACTATCTCTACTCTATACGTTCACGACGAATATAATTTGTAATAATGCAACAACTTTTGTTTATTTTATCGACATAAACACATATACATTTGATATAATGAGTTTCAAAATACATGAAAAGTCTGTTATGATCTAATTTTTTTACTAAACTTTACGACCTAATTTTTATATAAAAAGAGTAAGTTGAATGACCCGACATGAACAACCTTATAATAAAACATCGTATATATATGATTTTCTATTAAATAAAATGTAAAAAAATAATTTTCTTTCTATTACGTTTTTATGATGAAAAAATATTATTGTTAAATACAATAAAAAAATAATCAAAAACAAATTAATTCACTACTTGCATAAATATATTATATATTTGGGCGAGTGAGATTGCCAACGACATATCTACATATAACGGGATCGTTGAGAGAATGATTAAGATATCTTTAGGTAAAGTCACTCTCGAATGGATTGATAAACGAAAAATTTGTAAACATACAAGTTTATTTTAAACTCGTTTATCGTTCATCAACGATGATAAATTGTCCAACTAGGTTTAGAATAAAATAAACGAACTCCTAATATCATTCTTATTAACGTGAATAAATTTTGTATATTTATATTATTTGAATGAATTACTAAGATTATATAATAATTCATACAAATTGTGGAATTTTTTATATTATATATGATTTCAAGAAAGTTAGATAAAATTAATCACTATGTTTCATCTCTTTCTTCTTCTCCCACTTCCACTGTTGGAAGTTGTTTACTAATTTAGCCGAAGAAGAAAATCACTGCATAAATATCTCATGCTGTAAAATAATCAACCCAGAAGAGAAACGGGGCGGGGCGGAAAGTAGAATCAACAGGAAGATAACTTTCACGTATCAAATCTTCAACAACAACAGATACCCACCTTCTCCTCTGCAATTCAAACACCGACAAGGTGCGACAATGGCAACTGGGGCATGTGGAATCCGCGCATGCTGCTTGCAACTGCAACGGCACAGACCCTTCCTCGCGTCGTTCGCTAGTCGCAGGAGATTCTGTGCCAACACCACTTGCTCTGTCTCTGTCAACGGTAAGAAAAAGAATGAGAAGGAGAAGGTGATTGTGATATCAGGGCCAACTGGGGCAGGCAAAAGCAGACTTGCATTGGAACTGGCAAAGCGACTCAACGGTGAAATCATTAGTGCCGACTCTGTTCAGGTCAGTGTAGTTAGCTTTTGTTTGGTTGTCTGTCGTACGTTTGGTGGTTCTTGTACTTTTTCAGTCTGTTTCGCTGATGGGAAAATGGAAGGGAAATATAGTGAGTTTGGGGCCTTTCCCTAAGGATTTAAACAATTGAAGTTTTGTTCTTTGGTTTCCGAGGAATGAGGAAATGGGATGTAGGAAGGAAATTTACTGCTCGAGTGTCTGCTTTGATTGGTATTAGTTGGGTTGATTGCTAGGAAAAGAAATACTTGGAATCAACTAAACCTAGGCCTAGCTTTATTTGAGGTAAGGTGTATGCTGAAAATCAATATATATATAATGATAATGATATTGGGATCTTATTTTTCAGAATTTATCATTGGAGTGGTCGAG
>NW_019014561.1:495737-510593 GCF_000150535.2 Carica papaya
TTGAACGATATATAATTGCAAAAATGGGACTCATATACAAACCCGAAAAATACACCCTAAGAAAGCTAGCTCAATCAAACAAAAACCCTATAGATAGAAGAGAAATATGGCATAATTTCAAAAGCCTTACTCATGGCTCTTATATGAGAGAACAGAGAGAAAGAAAGTGAAGAGTCGATCAAGAGAGAGAGAGTGAGAGAATCGCTTGAGCTAATTGTTTTTTATCCTTCATTCACTAAAATCATGCCCATTTATAGGCAACATTGGTGGTAAGGAGAGCGTATAACATCCATGCAAGGTTGTAACAGCCTGACTGGCTGGCAAGTCGATCGGTGTCCCGATCGTCACCTGTTTCTGTTAGCCAAAACCCTAGTTGCATGCTATTACAATTGAAAAGACTATCCTACCTCTGTATAATTTTTATCTTTTGCTCTTGTTAGTCTTTTCCCATTTTACCCTTTCTTCTACAATAAACTTTTAATGGTTTGTTTACAATACCTTCCCCCTGAGCATCAACCTTGTCCTCAAGTTTGAGATTTAAAAATTGTTGCTGGAGATATTTATAATCTTCCCAAGTACATTTTTCTGGTAGAGTGTCTTTCCACTGTATAAGATTTTTTTTTACATACAGTATTCCTCGTAGGATGACCCAGTCTCATAGTATTTGTTGGGATTGAACATTTAGTACACCTTCTGCATCACCAGGTAAGTCTTCTATCACCGTGTCTCCTCCTTTAATGCACTTCTTGAGTTGTGACACGTGGAATACCAGGTTGATTCGAGATGAAGGGGGAAGTTGAAGCTTGTAGGTCATTGCACCAATATTTTGTATTATCTAAAAGGGACCATAGATGCGGGGTGACAGTTTGGATCTTTCTCATTGCCTTTCTGACCCTTGCTTGAATGGCTGAAGTTTGAGGAGTACCTATTCTTGTATCTTAAAACTTTGTTCACTTAGATGATTGTTTGCATATTACTTGATTCTTGATTGAGCCTTCAAGAGTTGTTTGATCATTCGATTAGCATCTTCTTGTTCAGCAAGTAGTTCTTCAACTGATAATGAAGTTGGTAAAGGGTCTACGGTATCCAAGAAGTGTGGAGGTACATACCCCTAGAGTGCTTGAAAGGGAGGCATATTGAGACTTGTATGGTATGTTGTATTATACCACCACTAAGCAGTGAATAGCTATTTTGTCCATGTTTTGTGTTGGTTATGAGCCATGCATGGGAGGTACATTTCCAGACATCGATTGAGTTGCTCTATCTGATCATCTTTTTGAGGGTGATAGGCAGTGTTGAAATGAAGACTGATTCTTACTGCTCTCATCAACTCCTTTGAAAAAAGTCTAGTGAATAAGGTCTTTCTACCCGATTCTATGTAGCTTGTGGACAGCCTCCATGTAAAGATAAGCTACTCTTTGAGCCATTAAGGAATGGTGCAAAGGAATGAAATGATCGTACTTGGTGGACCAGTCCATTACCACTAGAATAGTGTCTTTATTCTCGAATTTGGGTAGTTGTACAATGAAATCTATTGACATGTGAATCCATTCTTGGGAAAGTAAGGACAATGATTGTAAGAGTCCCGGGATAGGAACATTTTCAACTTTGCAACATTATCAAGTGTCACATTGTTGCACCCACTAAATAATTGTTTCTTTATGTTGGGCCAGTAGAAATGTTGCTTGCCTTATTCATAGTGGCTTTGATGCCTGAGTGACCTCCTATGGCAAAGTTGTGACATTGATAATGTGGTAGCTCATCATTATTTCCTATGACTAGTCTCCCTTTGTATCATTAAAGTCTATTAGAAAGATGAAAGAGTGGCTTGCTTTACGGAGATATCATGAGCTCTATAAGTAGCTGTTGCATAGAACTTTTGGACACCTCACACATCCAAGCAAAGGTAGTAGCGGTGACCGTGAAAAAGAATCTCTGTGGTGAAATCCTCATGTTCTCTTCTGGGAAAAGCATCTGCGACTGTATTGATTGGCATATCTTTGTTTATATTGGATGAGAAAATTCCATCCCAGTAGTTTCATGATGTTTTTTTGTCGGACTGTAAAGGACACTCTTTAATCCAACAAGTATTTGAGGTTGCGCTAATTTGTCCAAATGACAACTGGAATTCATTCCAAGTGGTGGTGCCACTAAGAAACCGCATGTAATACATTCACGAGTTCTTTCTTGTACATGGACTTGGATTGGTTTCTGGGACTCAAGGCCTTATTTATAAAAGCTAGCAGTTGACCTTCTTGCATCAAGACTGCTTTGATCCCTTTGTCACTGATGTTTGTTCTATGGTGAATGAATCCCCAAATTTTCGGAGTCTCAATACAGGGCTAGAAGTCGTTGCCCTTTTTAATTGTTGGAAGCCTTGATGCTTCATTGAAGTGATCATTTCTTTAACAAGTCAATAAGAGGTTTAGCAATGACCCTGTACTATTTAATGAATTTCCGGTGATAGCCTATTAAGCCTAGAAATCCCCTGAGAGCTTTGAGAGTTTGTAGGGATGGTCAATTGACCATGGCCTCAATTTTCTTGGAGTCTGTTTGCACCTCTTACTGAGATGACGTGCCCCAGATATTCTACTTTAGTTTACATGAAGCAACATTTAAATTTTTTCATATAATTTGTTTTTCCGCAATATCTTCCGTACTTTTTCAAGTTGAAGCAAATGCTCTTATTCACTGGAGCTGTAGATTAGGACATTGTTAAAAAAGACAATAACAAGTTTTAGACGGAATTCTTTGAAAACATGATTCATGAGAGTCTAGAAAATGGTTGGGACGTTGGTGAGACCAAAAGGTATAAATCTAACTAATAATGGCTCTAATGGGTCTGAAAAGCTGTTTGGTGAATGTCTTCGTCCTTAACACGGATCTGGTAGTATTTTGTTAAATCAAGTTTTGAAAAAATAGAAGCACCATGTAACTCATTAAGTAAGTCATCAATAATGGAAATAGGAAATTTATCTTTGATAGTTAACAAGTTGAGTTCTCCGTGATCCACACAAAATCTCCATGTTCCATCCTTCTTTTTGACCAAGAAGACTGGAGATGAGAATGGATTATGACTGGGCCAAATGATTGATTCCTATAACATCTTCTATATTTGTTTTCCTATTTCATTCTTAGGGAAGAAGGAATACCTATAAGGACATATGTTAACAGTTGCCTCTTCTTTGAATAATGATATGGCATGGTCGAATTCTTTGGATGGAGGCAATCTCTGAGACTCCTTTAATACATCCTTCTTTTGGTCTAGCAAGGACTCTAAGGGCTCATTATGGTTCATAGTGACTCGGACTTCTAGGTCAACCTTCATAACTAGGAAAACAGTCCCTCCTTCCATGATGTGTTTTTGCTTTCCCCATTTCTTAGCAGAGGTCTCTTTTATGTTGATGGATAATTTTCCACTTGTGTCACTCCCTTTTAGTACTGTGAGGGAGTTGCCATAATGAAACTTGACAGTGGCTTAGACAAAATCGAATATCACAGGAGAAAAAAATGCTTCATTCAGTACACTCCCAATATCATGTCATACTATCGAGTTGAATTACATGAAAGTTATATACATATATTCTTGCATTATTCAAGTAACCTCCGGGCATTCAATACTGCTTGTGATTTGCTGTCCCTTTGCTACCATCACCATAAGTGGTTTGCTACTGAGCACTCGATTTTTAATTCATCTAGCAACAACTTTATCTAGGAAAGAATGTGAACTTCCACTGCTCAACAAAACCAGTACACCATACGCGTCCAACGTCCCTCTGATTTTAAGAATGCTGCCTGCTGAGACTCCTCTTGCGGCATGTATGGATAAAGGTGTCTGTTGGGTTTTCTTCTTCATTGGTTGCCAGCTCGTAAAGGTACTTTTTCTATCGTGTCTTCCTGGTTGGGGACTTCCTCTACTTTTACCATAATTTTATTTCGGTAGTGTTGACTTGGGAAATAACAGTCACAACATTTATAGCATGATGCTCTTGGAAGCACACTTGGAGTTTCGGGCTGTCACCATCCTCGTACCCTGCAAATGAGTAGGAAGTTCTCTCCGCGAAGTATAAACTTCTGAACATATTGATTATAGATTACTCTTGAAGCAGAGCTCGCTCAACGGCTTGATTGAGTGAGCAGGGTTTGAGAAATCTTGTCATTGACTGTAGTTCTGATTTAGACCGCTAATGAAACTGGAGATAAAAAATTTATTCGAGAGAGTTGGATTTTCCGCATTTATTAAGGCGTACAAATGCTTAAAAACACTTTTGATATTCTACAACAATTTCAGTTTGCGTCATTTTGTTAAATTCTTTATGAAATCCTTTCTCAAATGACCTCCAAATTTTCAGCAAAACTCCTCCATGAAATATTCCAACTCATCATTTTTTGCCAATCACCCTTGGTACCATACATCCACAACTTCTCCAATGAAGAGGGGACTTCCACTTTTTGCTCATTAGGGTGTGATGCACCAAAAAATGCTTATTGCACATCCTTACCCATGCGTCTGAATTTACCCCTTCAAATAATGGAATTTCCACCTTTGGAAAAGTAGTGGAATGGGGTGAACCAGTTCAGTTCAATGGAGCAAGTGAACTGATTCAGTTCAACGTATCCTGTGGACCGGTTAGGTTCAGAGTCTCAAGTGAACTGGTCCTCATTTTCTCATGCAAACCGTTCTGAGCTTGTCTTATACCAGTTTTTTCATCCGGGTGGAAGGTAGTCCTTTCACCCAACTCCCACAAAGGCGAGGAGGATGGTATTCCCCTTCGCCCAAACGCCTCTGATGCTGAGGGTCTCATCATGTCACTGAGAAGAGCTCCGCCGCTAACCATCTTCACAATCATATTTAGTTGCTACCAGGATTGATGCTGCGATAAGTTTCATTCGGCTCTGATAGCTCTCATACCATCTTGTCAGAAGTCTTACTCATGACTCTGATATGAGATAATAAAGAGAAAGAAAGTGAAGAGTCAGTCGAGAGAGGGAGTAAGAGAATCACTTGAGGTAATTGTTTTTTATCTTTCATTGACTGAAATCACGCCTATTTATTGGCTACAATGGTGGGAAGGGGAGTGTATAACATCCAGGCAGCCCTGGTGATTGTAACAGCCGGAAGGCCAACAAGTTGACTGGGTAAGGGTCCTGATTGTCACCTGTTTCTGTTACCCGAAAGCCTAGATGATGCTGTTACAATGGAGAAGACTATTCTTCCCTGTATAATTTGTCTCTTTCGCTCTTGTATAGCATTTTCCCATTTTATTCTTTCTTCTACAATAAACCTCAAGTGGTTTATCTATTTATAAAGATAGGATTACGTAGATTGTAAGATTTTCAATGTAATATTATCAAACAAAATTATGTAAGCCCCATGCTTGTTGCGATAATGTGCATAGAAATTTCAAAATGTTAAACTCCAGTATTTTTATCAACTGAGGAGGAATAGTACTTTAACAAAACTCCTTGGCTATATGACATGCCTAAACATGCTTAAAAACTCCAGCAATTGAAGAGAGCAAACAAAAAGAAATAAAGAAATAAAGAGAGACCCTAGTGAAAAGCAAAATCATGGGAGAATATTAAATGCATCAGACTAATAAAATGACCTACCTGATAATTGTTGTTTTTCCCACTCCTGGAGGACCAATAAGCAACAGGGAAGCCCCATCTTGAACCAAATCCTGCAGAAGACTAGCACTTCCCAGTATTGCTCGACCAACACGACAAGTTAAACCAATAATTGTGCCCTTTCTATTCCTGATCACACTAATGCGGTGCAACGTCTGGCTGATGCCTGCTCGATTGTCAATAGCAAAGTCACCAACCTGCAATATGTGGTTCCGGTAAATGGAAAGCAGATTTTCTCCTGGAGAATTGATCCAAAATAATATTTCTTTTGGGAGAAGCTACTTAGTTAAAATTGTGGATGAAAGAATGAACCACTCTGTTATGGTCCCAATTAATGGATCTAGTTATGGGACAATTAATACATAAATCAGTAAGAAGGACAAAGTTATTCTTTGATTTTATGTCTTCACCTGTTTTTTGATGTAAATTAAGGGCTCGTTAGAAAGAGAGAACCCTATGATCTCTAAACTAAGAAGTACTTTGCTTTAAAATTCTTCTTCATACATAATCTGTCCTAAGGATAGCAAATCTGGTTTTATTACAATGAAAGTGTAGGTATTTGCAAGTTATTTCCAAAATTTAGTAACTACCTTGTCTAATCCCCTTAATCTCTTTCCAGTAACAATCCATAATTTACCTAATATCCCTACATAATGATCTTACAAAATAAAATATAGAAAAAATAAAACAGAATATTTTTACAACTCGCCTACATCTTAGTTGCATGCTAACATTACTTCCTCCTTTAAAAGTGCACTGTCCTCAAACGCAAAAGCCGATGCCCAAGGTGGATCCTTTCGCCTCTCAAATCTCTCTTAAACGAAAGTGTTGGCTGTGAACAGTTCTTCCACTTCAAGATAGAAGTGACGCTCACATCGGTGGTCGGGCGTAAACTACTCATCACAGTTGAAGCAGAGGTTCTAGGCACGAGGGACAGAAATTTGCGGCCAGATTCAAGGTCTAGTATCATCAATGAAACGCGACCTACTGGAGAAGAATAAGAGGGAATGTCACAAGAAGGCGTTGAAATACCCACTCCTATTCTGCTGTGGTCAGATCTGTGGGAGAATGTAGTTCCACTTCTAAAACAATATAATCTCGCAGGAAACTTTAAGAAAATTTTCACTTCCTGTTCGGCCGTCAATGTGCTCGTCTGTGCCAATAATAATCCAAATTTCTTTTGATCCTCAAGAATAGTCTTTATTTGGCGCAATTTGCTAAGTTCGCCCAGTAAGTTACTTCTAAACGGTGGCCAAAATCTGAGTTGATAAAAATGCTTAAATTCTGGCTACTGCAAATTAAGCCTATCAAAATCAAACTTCATGAACCAAAGTTGTGCTTCAGCTTCAAGATGAAAGGAGGCCAAGGAGACTTTACCATCATCTAGTGTAAGTTGGTGTTGAAAAAATATTCACAGGGAACCAACGATGGTAAGGGATCTCCAGAACCATCAAAATAGGGAAAGCCCAATTCGGCGTAACGAGGCAGAAACGGGGTCTAGCCGCACTGGGAATTTTCTTTCTCGGGCATTTCGTGCTCGGCAGAATCTGCAGCACCCAAATGGCGTGACTGCTAATGGTCCGCCTAGCTGCTTCCTTCACGGGACTCCTTTGAAGCAATTCTGGCGAACAAGTCTTCCAATTTTCCCGTTGAGGTTTCAAACTTTGATTTGTCGTGTGCCCAATTCTTTTTATAAGTGTAAAGAAATTTCTCATGGATTATAACTCTCCCATAATTATTGGCTTTAATACCATTGTTATAGTCCCAACTAATGGATCTAGTTATGGGACGACTGAGATATAAATCAATAGGAAGGACAAAGTTCTTCCTTTTTAGATTGAAAATAAGGATACGCAAGGAAGAGAGAATCCTACAACCTCTAGAGTAAGAAATGTACTCTGCTTTGAAATTCTTCTTCATGCATAATCTACCTTTAAGGACAACAAATGTGGTTTTATTACAACAAGAGAGTAGATATCCAGAAGTTATTTTCAGAATTTAGTAACTACCTTGTCTAATCTCCTTAAGTTCTTCCTACTAACAAGTATAATATTCTTATGAAATAAAATACAGAAAAAATAAACCAGACCATTCTTGCAAATTTTCAGAAAGTATGTACCATTCCCTTCGGGTGTCTTGGTTCATTTTTATACATTTAGATTACAGATAAAAATATGCAGATTATCATACAAGATATATAATATATTCAAAGATAGAAAAGAAAAAAGATAGCCAACACAACATAAAAATACATGTATTTTTGTAAGATTAAGCTAAAAATTTGAATTTTGAGATACTTGTGAGTTACTTCTTCTCGTAAACAAGCTTGATTAGTATACTATCAAATTCTTTGCCAGACAACAAAACGTTACAGAACAATAAGATCCACAGAGAACAGAAATCAAACACTTAGCGCGCAATAACCAAAAACTTACCTGAGACGTAGCATTTTCAATATCCTGCAAAGTAATCGCATTCTCCGATAATATAAAATCCCCAGTTGGAAATCTAGCCAACGGTCTTCGACCGAAATCCATGACCACCTCAATCAACTGATGACGCTCCGGGTGCTCACTGACCTTTCTTCGCATCTCCTCCGGCAACAGCGCCAAAAGGCGGTCCAATTCGGTATTGAAATCATCTCCAGTGGAATTAGAAGAAGACGCCGATAAAGAAGCAGCAGCAAAAGATGCAGAAAACGACAGAGAAGAAGCCAGAAAATTTCTCAGGTGACAAGAAAACGAGCTCGGAAAGAAATGGAGGGAAGAGGTGCAGAGTTTAGATTTAAATCCGGGGTGTGTACGTTGTAAAACTAAAGGAGATGAGCTACGAACATTAAGCAGAGGAAAACAGAGCATCTGTATTGGCGCGAATTCGATCCTCGGGCGTTGACAATTCTCTTGGTAAGCGATGGATTGACTGATTTGCTGTTTATATTTTCTTCTGTTTGCAGTCGTCTTAAAATTCTCTGAAAAATAAAAAAATTATATTTTAATATAAAATATATATACAACAGTATATACCTCCCTCAAAAACATTAAGAACTTGTCAAAAAATAGTGTTTGTGATTTTTTTTTTGTAGTTTTTCTAAATCCTACTTTGAAGAAAAAATTATACGAAAATGATAAAATATATATATATATAATATAATTTTCTAAAGGGTATGTAAAAAGTTTTAATTTTTAATTCACTTAAAAAAGTCTCGGATGAATCATACTCTGGTATCTAAGAGTATAATTTGTTTCTAATTTTTTTCATATTAAGAATATCGAATTTTTAATTATTACTTTTAAAAAATTATACAAAAATGATTAAAATATATATATAATATAATTTTCTAAAGGGCATGTAAAAAGTTTTAATTTTTAATTTATTTAAAAAAGTTTCGGATGAATCATACTCTCCTACCTAAGAGTATAGTTTGTTTCTAATTCTTTTCGGATCAAGATGATCGAATTTTTAACTATTATTTTAAAAAAATTATATAAAACCAGTAAAATATATATATAATATAATTTTTTTAAAAGTTTTAATTTTTAATTCATTAAAAAAAATCTCGATGAATTATATTCTTTTTAAATCAAGATGATCGAATTTTTAACTTTATGTCGAAGTATCTTTCAATTCTAAATAAATCATAACACGATTTTGGTACCATTAAAAAAACTTGTTTAAATATGTATTAAATCCATCCAAGAATAAACTCTCAAAAGGTGATTAGAAACATACTTTATGGCTTTACTAAGTCGATAAACAGAAAACCTACCACCTACTACTTTTAACTCAATTTTCTCTCGTCAAACAACTTGGTTAGTTGCCGCCTTTTACGTGGACGGAAAAATTCCACTTAGAACTTTCCATCAATATAAATTAGAAAAATTTCATGAAAATTATGTAAAACTACTATCTAATTCTCATATATTATCTATTAATACGAAGAAATTAATTAATCTTAACATCGATTTTATACTTCTATCGTAAATTTTGTATATAGTATCTTTTTACGTTCGTGTAAAAAAATAAATATAGAATTTATGACGTAATAGTTTATTAAAAAATAATTTAAGAAAACTCTTAATACTAATATTCAATTAATTAGTATCTTTTTACGTTCGTATAAAAAAATAAATATAGAACTTATGACGTAATAGTTTATTAAAAAATAATTTAGGAAAACTCTTAATACTAATATTCAATTAATTAGTTTTCAATTTATATTATTTGTTGTTATTTATTTATGTATGATATGTATGTACGTATATATATATATATATATATATATATATTTTATTTTTTTTTCTTTACAATTTCCGGTCATTAAACTATGGCACTCATAACATGTCATACCCTCCACAAACACACAATGAATGGAGCTTACATCTCAAATTTCTTTATGTATGGCTATGGTAGCTTGGGTCACCATGAAAGCCCATTTATCCTCTCCACAATTCTTTTTGCATATATATAATTTCTCTCTCTTTTTTTTTTTTTCTTTTTCTTAAGATATGGAACATACCCTTATATAATTAAAAATCAAAATTCAATCCTTAAAATAACAGAAAAAAGTTCGATGAAAACTAAGATATAGAAAAAGAAATATCGGGTAAAATTTAGGACAGAGTTTGCTAATTAAGTCGAGATTATCTTATCATAATTCTCAATGTGCTCTTCCCAATTTTGGTTGAAATTCTTTAATTTCTTTCAAAATTTCATACGTTTTGTTTTTCAAAAGAAAATTCTTTTGCAGTCTTTCCTTAAAAAAAACTATTTTTGTACTCTTACATTGATTTAATAGTTCATCAGAGTGAGATCTTATGTTAGTTTACGACACATGGATAAAATTGTGATTTTCTTAAATGAACGGACCTAATTACGATAATATCTTAAATCCACGATTATCTTGTAATTTACGTTCTTCACATAAGTCCACCTTTTACTTTATTTCCTTCCTCTTATCTTTTCAACTACAATATAATTGACGTTGGTAGTTCTAGTTGTCACATTAGCTTTCAAGTTTACCTAATCTCAGTGATAAGTTTAGTACTTGTGGTTTCTACTTTAGATGAAAGATTCCGATGGAAAATGATCCAAGCAACGTCAAACCTTATAAAGTAAAAAATGATTGATTGATAAGCACTATTAACATTATTTATCTTAATTTAGGTGTTAACGGATATAAAACTGTCAAATGAATAAGGTTGTCTAACCTATTATATATATAAAGTCGGACCTAGTCGGATCAAAAACTAAAAAAAAAAAAAAAATCTAGTTTTGCAACCTAACTTGACTTGTAGATTTGACCCTCTCGTGCCAAACCTAATGGACCATTAAGGATGAGTTCGAGTCAGCCCACAAGTCAAGTGAGTTATCTAAGTATCTACTTGTGTACAGTTATAAACACGATACGTACAAAGCAAGAAATGAGAGAAATGATGAAGGAGCGGAGGACGAAAAGGGATTTAAGCATAGAAAAGATAGGCAGGACGAAGGAGAGCAAGATGAGAGAGAAAGAAACAAGAGAGAGTGAGAAAGATGTCTTTTAGAAAATAGAAGACGAGAATGTGAAGGCACGAGAAGATATGTATTTAAAAACAAGGATAAGAATAGTTAGATTTTAGTTGCAGATATTTGAGCGTTCAATTCTTATCTCTCTATTCAAATAATCGATAGGATAAGTTCAATGAAAATTCAAACTTAGAAAATTCTTTTTATTTAAATTATTAAAAAAATTTTGAATTATTGAAAAGGAATTCTCATGGTTTTTAACTTATTTAATTACTAAAAAGACAATATATAATTGAACAAAATATCATATTTTAAAAACCCTTTTGAAAATCAACTATTTTCTCTTGACAATGATTTATCATATGTATATATACATATATATTCATGTTTAGATATTTATTTCTTGAAAAAAATCACTTAAACTTCTATTTGGCAGGAAATTCAAGGATGTCATTTCATTGCTTCTACACTAAATATATATATATATATACATATAAACATACATACATATATATATATATGATAACATGCACGCATGCTGTCACCGAAACAGCAAATGTGGCAGCAGCTTATAAATATGACATCTCACGTCGTGATATCTACATCTCTTTATCTATCTCTTCCTTCTTCATAAAGATAACCAATTCTATCTCTCTCTCTCTCTCTCTCTCTATATATATATATATATAAATATATATATATATGTGTATATATATACAGAGGTACATATATATCTAATATGAGCGCATGTGTGGATTGTGGATTCCAGGTTGTGAGGGCTCCTCCTGTGGGACATTGGCCAGGGAATTTGAAAGCAATATAGAACATATATGAAATTACCTCTGCATGGATCTACATATATATATATATATATGGTCAAGGCATCTCCCCCACACGCAAGCTTTTTAAGTATGGGGTTACACAATGAGTACAACAAAGCGTGAGTGAAAGGATATATATATATATATGTTAATTATTTTAGGGTGGTAAAATTAATGTCCCTCATCACATGACAGTGCCCTATCAATTTTGATGTGGGCATTAATTTCCTCCACATATATATATATATATATATATATACACATACGTACACACATATACCAGTTCTGAGCCAGCCATACGAAGAAGAAACCTCTCATCAGTTAATTGTCGCTTTGCATCCAAGCTTTTGCTTTTGAGATCCCACGATCTCTTTACATGAATTCCCACTTGCAAATTAAATCAAAAATACTACTTCAAAATTTCCTCTCTTTTTAATACCTGTGGGTCCTTATCTTTTTGTTCCTGCTGTGTATACATACGCATATATATATATACATATATATGTATATGTGTGTTTTTTGGAGGGTGTGGGAGATATGGGATGGACGACGACTTGACTGATTGGATTGACTTGAATTCTGGGTTATTGCATTCGTAACACTCGCCGAAATATACTCGTTAATTAAGTTAAACATTCAAATCTGATGGATTAAAATCATTTTCAGGAGTTTTAATTTCTGTGTAAGACTGAAGAAGAATAATTGTTTGAGGGGGGGGGATCAGAAAAACAAGTTGCCGACTGTACGTACATTAATGGCATTGATTGCGCCATCAACATCACTTAATATAAGCGTGACTTGGATGTGATCAATTCTCATTTTACATCCCCTAGCTAACAGCTGGAGTTGGACCTTTTTAAATACATACATACATACATACATACATACATACATGCATACGTATACATATATAATATAAAAGTAGAATTTGTAAAAGAATATATCTTCCCCACAGGCCTAAAGGGTGGCTTTTGTAAGAGACTCTGAGTTAGATGAACTTGTTCGGGCTTTAATATAGTGCCATACAGTCTCAAAAATTGTAGTGAAGCACTACTATATACACACATATACTTATAAATCACATAGATATAGTGTATTAACCTTCAAATTCTCAAGTCACACCTGATTAAGTGAATACCCATTTGATTATTTCATATATAAAGCCTAATATATATATATATGTATATATGTATGTATAAATACACTTATAATGGCCTCGTCAAATGTCTCTTTCTCAACTTTTTTTTTCAAAGAGCTAGATCTGAAATTTATGGTCCAAAAACACTTCGTTTTTCCATAATGATAAAAGATGGAAACGTACCTTACTTGAGAACCTTTTAACACAATATACATGTAATGTACTTAGCACATGTCCTTATAGATTCCATAACATCATTATATATAATTCATATATATATATATATATATATATATATATGTATATGCAGCTAGCAAACCATTTTTCTTTATATGTTTTTTGTAATTTGTGCAGATACATATACACATGTACATGTGTATATGTATCTGAGTATACGACAAGTTAACAATTTGAAACATCCTCTGCCATGCATGCGTGCCTGAAATAAAATTGTATCAACGGTTTTTCAGTAACTGAATATTTACAGTCTTTTGCAGCTTATAAAGTTTACGACGTATATATATATATATATATATATATAGATAATATTGTATACATACATATGTAGATTCTGATAATTTTCCCGAGAAAGAATGGGAAAATTTTCCTTTATCCTTTGTCGATTGTGGTGGAGTTTATTGTAGGCTGCAACTCAAGCAATGACAAAAAATCAAGCTTTGTGTATATATGTCATGGCTGAAGGTACTCACATTCAAGCAATTTAAAATCATTCATATACATATATATACATCTTATATATATAAATATATGAAGATATCCCATTAAATATAATCCATAGATATATATATATATATATCCCCAAAAAAAGAAAAGAATTCGTCCCAGCTACAATTCGAATGACTTATTCCCCTGTAGTTAAATAAAAGAATTTTACTCCACTACATACATACATATATATATATATATAAACACATATATATATATATGTGGTAAGAGCTGGAAGATTAAACCAATGGTCTTTGTCCCAGTTACAAGAATGGGAAAAAAAATCTAAAAAGGAAGGTTGAGATTTTCTAAAAAAGAAAAAGAAATGGAAAATTACAGTAAGAATTAATTTTCTAAAAAAGAAAAAGAGTGGTATATCCTGTACGATATATATATATATATATGGTGATAGTGTTGGATCACGAGCCTGACCTGCTGCAGAAGAAAGGACAATTGCTCAGTTTCCCTTACCTTTACTGTCTCTCTTCTTTCATCTTCATTGAAAACAACATTTCATCCTCTGCACCTACATTATATTTACATATGTATTATATAGACCCCACTAAAACTACTACAATAACAAGAAGCCTTCCCCCCGCAGTATATTTATATCCGTTACATACATACACTCAGAGGCACACACATATATATATACTCACACACACACACACACACACACACGAAAAGGATTAGGTTGGATTAGAAATCAGGCAAAAGATTAGACAATTGGCAATCTAATTCAAATTAAGCTTAGTTTAACTTTGATGAAAAAGGTTCAAAGGATTCAATTACTAACATTAAACCCCTCTAGCTTCATGTACTTAGATGCAAATATGTATATCACAATTAGGGTAAACAACTATATATATATATATATATACAGTATTATTTTCTGTACAAATGCTATAACTCTATTTCTTGGTATGATAGTTGTTCTAAGAGAAGTTAATGTGGAGCTATTGCGCTCAATCTTTAAAACAATTCTTTGTATATGTTAACAGATATTTTCGTGGTGGATACTTTTAGTATATTGAT
>NW_019014561.1:518675-535703 GCF_000150535.2 Carica papaya
GCATTGGATTCGCCTCTTCCTCCAGCGGATTCTCTGGGTTTCGCCTTCCAGCACGGATTCAGGGCGAAGAAGAGGAGCACGACGGCATCCCCAACAAGCCGTCCTCTGCCTCCTCTGATTCTCGCCATTGATGGAACTATCAACATACGATCGAAATCTTTTCCCTTTCACCAGGTGCTACCTCCATAACACATTTCTCGCGTATGTTCACTTTTTACTCATTGTCGATTTATTACCCTGTTTTCACTTATGATCTTCCTATCCATTTCCGAAAATCTTTCAGGGCTCATTTCAAATAATCTGCTGGGAGGATATAGTATATATGTGGAGCTGTTAAACTGGACTTAAAGACCAGTATATGAGGGAGAGATTTTGGTCACTTTGGATTCGATGGCCTACACCGGGGCAAGAATAAATCTGGTTATCTTTCAGGTTTTTTCATCCCCCGGTTTGTTTTAGCTTCTATCAGTTCGATTCTGTTGAAGAATTTGGTTTCCTGTTTTGAGTGAGCTCATTGTCTTGGAGCTCGACTTTCTTGTTTTGGATATCTTTTGGATTTGCTATCTGTTAATGCTGCTAGACCTTGTATCACATGGCTACTTTTTGTGCATGTCCTTTCTTTCAGTCAACTTATTTGCTAGAGTTACTATTTGAGAAGCGAACTAGTGTTTTCTCAGTAGATTTGATAATTTCCTCAACTGGAGCAGATCCTGTAGGTAAAACCTGGCCTTGTTTTTGAAAATTCTCACTAAACAAAGGCATATACCCAGATCTGGAAATATAGAAAACTAGTAGCATTTTCCCTCATCTAAATCCTATATGCTTTTGATCTGAATAAAATGGGAGAAGCTAATTAGGGTCTTATCGTCAGTCCAAATTCTAAAAGGGTCCATGTTCTTGGTGTAGATAAAAGAGAGGTATATCTTGTTGATTGTTTTTTGTTGCTTTACTGCTTTTCCATGCCTCCACAAAAACTTCCTTAAACCTGCAAAAAGAATTGAAAGGATGAGTCTTTTACATCTCTGTCGTTGCTCGCCCATTTGGGGACACACAGGGAGAAGTCATTTTCCATGATCCGTAGGATTTATTAGGACAGGGAGAGAAAATGGTAGCTGGTTTTCTCAACCCAATGTCCGTTTTCGCTGTTAAATAATGAAATATTTCTTATCTAGAGTAGAGAATCTTGTTCTTGGAGTTTCATCTTGACCTATATTCCTCTGTTTTACTATTCAGTAATGAGTTTACCAAACTTAATTATGAAAGAACCACGAAAAGTCAAAAAAGATGAACAAGAAGAATAAATAAATCCTGGAAACCCTTTTGGCCTTCTTGAAGAAAGTTGAAAGCTTTACTCTCACTGAAGGCTTTAATCAGAATATCATCATCTTAGAGACATCAACTGCCAAAAGTAGGTGAGTGAGAATTCTCTCGTGAAATCTATAGGTTTGTGCTATTTTAGACCTTAAATGTTTACAAGTGTGATGCATAGAGGTGATGGATTTAAGTTAACATGTCCTGAAGCCAACTTTAGCATTAAGATCGGATTTTGTGTTGGGTAGGGGGGGCGGAATCTATAAGTTCTTGGTCTACAATCAAATATGTAAAGGTAAATTTAGCAGGTCAGAACAACTAAGTCAAAGTGGTTGACATTTGCAGGGGGAACCATGAAAGGGGAATTGGACGAGCACAATTACAAGCAAAAACTCACCTATTGGAAGAAGAATACATAGATAGATACCACCAAAAGCTATGGTACTTGGCCATCCTGTAAATGGTCCCCTACCTACCCTACTCCCTGTTAAATCCCAGTGCCTAATAAAAATCTCTTTGAGCTTAGCTGGAAAGTTTTATTTCCCCAGTAGGTTATAAAAAATTTGAGAGAGATAAAAGAGGAACTCTTGGCTTATATTGAGATAGTGACAATTTGTTCTGTGGTTGTTGGTACTTCTTTATAGTTGGTTCAAGTGTACTCCAATCCAAAAACATCTGCATGATATTGCTGAAATTTTTGAATGAAATGAGTTCTCGACTGCAACCACAATAAATTGGCTCTGGTTTAGTTGCCCACCATATCCTATTATCCGATTTTCTGATGAAACAATGCGTATGTGATGGATTTGATTGGTGAATAAATCCATTAATAAGTATCTAGAGAGACTTTCACGAGGGAAATAAAGTTCCCTGAATAATGAGATTTTTGGCGGGTTGTAGATCATATGAGATCACTGATTATCTTTGTCGAGGAGGTGTAGTTGGCTTGGCCACTTGGCCTTTTACCTACCTTGCAACAGAATAATGAATAATTGGATGATAATTAATGCATAATGGACATATGAGCTGGAGCATTATATGTATATTGAGTGTATTTCCATTATTGTCTGCAGATGAGTGAAAAGATAGAAATTTCTTTTTTATTTTTTCAAAAAGAGATTTTACTGTTTTTCCAATTGCATCCTCTTGAGAAGAACTTTCTTTTGGGTGGGGGGTAAATTCTTGAGAGCCAATTTTGATTGATGGAAAGTACAGCATTTGGAGTTTTTAACAGTAACTTTCTTTTGGAAGGGGGTAAATTCTCAAGAACTACTTTTGATTGATGGAAAGTACAGCATTTGGACTCTTTGATGAAGGGGGAAATTCTAAAACTATTGATCCAAGAATCGAAATTCTGGGATTCTACTTTCTTTTTAAGAAAAAAAAAAAAAAAAAATCATGAGACCTCATGACATGCACAGAAATTTTAGCAAAAGTACTACCTTATCTTGCATCACGAAAAAAAGAAAGGTTGTATGTACCTGTTCTTGTCAGATCAATCCAGACAATTAACTCTCTCTCTCTCTCTCTCTCTTATATTATCCACATTGTACGCCTTTGAAATTCACACCAATTCCGAAATCGACAAAACTAGCACACAAAAAAGCAGGAAAAAAGATGGCCGGATCACGAGCTCATGTCACTTGATCAAAAACCAACAAGCTATGGATTTGATGGAGTACCCTTTTTAGCCTTTGTAGTTTCCTTTCCATTTGACAAAGCAGGTTTAACTGAAGCAAAAACCTTCATGTCTGGGTGCTTAACGAGTTTGTCTGCCATGCTGGTCTCCCCTAAATAGCCTTTCTTTGATTTGGGCAGTTGAGCATGGACCCTCACCTCCCATGGGCGAGCAGCCACCCATCGCTCCGTCCAGCTCCAACCCCAGTTTTCTTTGCCGAGGCTGTAGGAAGCCTGGCCGAGATACTGTGTTGGGTTGGCTCTCCACTGCAAATCATGTCAACTTTATATATGTAGTAGACATACATATATATATATATATCTCAAACATTAAGTAGGGAGGAGAAGTTTTGAGGTGTTCATTTTAAATTAACCTGATGAGAGAAGGCATAAGCCATTGCTCGCTCACGCTTGACAGCCGCTTCTTCTCTTTGCTGTATCCTGGCAAGGATTTCGTCCATGGTTTCAGAGCCTCCGCACCACTCCACCTGCAGATTAAAACAATGGTAGGGTAAACACGAGGAAAATTTAAAATCCCTCCGGCATGATCATGAAGCCTTAATTTAGTACCTCCAATTCATGAAGCTTAGTGTCAAGTTTCACTTGATTTTCCAACTTCTTTTGCTTAATCCTGCCCTGTGTAACCATACACAGGCGACGTGCTCTGATCTGGGACTGTATATTGCACCAAGAATGTATATGGCCGAGGGCGGTTGATGTCTGCTTTTTAACAGTATTGCCTTGAACCAAAATGTTAAACCTCACTGCTCCCTTTCTTCTGCAACACTGTTTCCTTGCCTGCACGAGGTATACATGAAATGCTAATTCTTAAACAGATTCACCTAAGAAACATTACTTGGGAATAATATGTGAAACATGATTTTATTGATTTCAGACTCATAACATATTTCCAAAAGAAATAATATGTACCAAGAATGCCCGAAAAGCATTTTGGATTCGAACAGCAGCTCGTGCTTCAACCGACACTGGTGGAGCACGAGTATCGTCGTGGGAACCAACAATGGCAAGATTATTCGAGCCACTAGAATTTGCTTCATTTGATTTCTCGCTGGTTGAATTTACCTGCTTTCAACCCATGAGACTCCTAATCTCCAACAAATACAAAGATATGTATGAGGACAACTGCAGAGAAAGAGTATTAAACCTTAGTCGGCTTAGATGTAGCAGTCTTAGGTTTCTTTAAGCCAATTAGTGATCTAAAGCAGTTTGCTGAACCCATTTGCTACTTCGATCTGACAATCAAATAAGCACAACACACCAAATAAAACCTGCCATAGAAAATCCCCATCAGAAGCAGATTGAAATTGAACCCATTTTCAACAGAGTGATAAAAAAGAAAGATTACATGAATGCACAAAACTGAAGTGAAAAACTACCCAAAAATTAAGAAGTTAACAAGAATCCCACCAGAAGCAAAAGAAGAAAAAAGAGAACTGGGAAACAAAGAATGGAGGAGGAGATAGCAGAGGAGGAGGAAAACATGGTGTGGCTTAGGTGAGAATGGGATGGGATTAGCAGTAAGTTACTGGTACATCCATCAACTCAAATTGACAACCCAACTAAAGTTTGAAGACGCTGTTTCATCTCTTGGAAGATCAACCGTCAACAGCAACACACAATAATACCACACGAACAGAAAACATATACCAAAGATGTACATAAACACAACAAAAAAAAGAAAAATGGTCCCGGCGGGGCTCGAACCCGCGACCTTCGGCTCATAAGACCAACGCTCTAACCAACTGAGCTACGGGACCTCAAGTGCTATATTTAGGAGAATTAAAAATTAAATTAGTTTTTCTTCTTTTGAAAAGAATTCTACAAAAATGAAAATTAATTTCATTCATAAAACAAAGTCTAAAAATTTAAAATAAAAACTTCAAAAAATTTATATCAAACTCATTAGTCCAAGCCATATATGTATATATATATATATATATATGTATAGTTTTAAATATGAATTGACCTAAATTCATGAGTGGAATGGAAGTGAAGTTGACAAAACCATGGCATCGACTCCTTTAAGTTGCAAGAGTCATCCAAGTGAGTAGGACATTCCCATCACTTACAAGTGTTGGGTTGCTATCTCATACAAACTAAAGGGCATCACCCATGTGCTTTATGTTAAAATATACATACACACACACATATATATATATATATATGTGTGTGTGTGTGTATATAATGAAAAAATACAATTGATAGACCCTTAAAAATTCAAAAGATTTTATGAGTTTTAAGCACGTAGAATTCTCGTATCCTCGATTTCTCTTTAATAGTCATATATTGTTATAAACTATAAAGTAAGTTTCTATAATGCATGATATGCGTTTGCACGTGATATTATTTTAGTATTTTTTTATATTATAATTTATATAAAAATAATATGGAACGTTACCTTACAATAATAGTGTAAAATTTATAAGCCATAATAACAAATGTTATAGTCAAACAAAAGTCAAACCCCATCCTTATATTTACATATATATTTTCACACTAATTTTGCTTTTATCTTGAAAAATTATACGATGTTATCACTTTATTTTTATATTTAAAAATTATTTAATTTATAATTTTATAATGAATTAAAAATTAAATTCTATTTTTTTTATTATTAGATACACTAATTTATTTTATATATATATTTTTAAAAAAACTAGTTAGTTAAAATGAAAGATTATGATAATTTCAACTATTTAATAGACTTCTAACCCCACGAGCCATCAAAATCCAAGAATATTAATTCAAGTTTGAATTTTTTAAAATGAAGAAATAAGATATGTATATATATATATGTATATGTATGTATAAGATGATGAGAGAGAATCTTGTTAATAAGATGCCTAAATGGTTTTGTATATCTATTAAAATCTCGAGAATTTATACTATTGATAAGTGATTGTTAGAGGTGTCTTCTTTAGTTTCTTTGAAGACAAAAGCTTTGCTTTCTTCCCATCAAAACCTAGAGATGGTTGTGGGTCGAGGTGGGCCATTTTTGGAAAGACGAAGATAACATTTGCTTATTTCTACTACATAAAAACAAGCACATAATATTTTTCAAGTTTTGATGAAATCTTACTTTTCTGCTTGCTCTTCCTTTTAAGTCTCTCTGTGGGACCTAACCTTTCTTCATTAGCAAATTCACGCTTGTTATAATCCATCCTTTGGGTTTGATTTTTACATTGATTTACTTTAAATCTATTAGAGAGTTGTTTCTTTTTTATATTAAAGAAAAAATTTGAAGGCAATCAAGAACAGTAGATCTAATTCTCCTTAAAAATAGAAAACAGATTACTTCAGTGTGTGATTTAGATGAGTTATTATTGTTTGATTTTGGCTTATCATATAATAATTTTCGAATAAAATATAATTTGGATCTCATAATCTCGACAACAAATTGGTCTAATCTACGAAAATTGAAAATGATTTTGGTAAAATCAATTCTGGGTTGTTCAAAAAAGTTAAAATGGGTAGATTAAGGTATGAAAGGAATGAAAATATTGGAAGATGAACAAGTTAGGAAATTCAAATTTATTTGGTGTAGTTTTAGGCAAGGATCTTGACATTGTGATTGCATTATTTACAAGCAAACAGCTTGTAATGGCCTTACATTATTGCTCTTCCCCAACTCTTTTCTACAAATGCTATGGCTAAGAAACCATATGGTTAGCTAGATTTATATATATTTAGAATCAACAAATAGTGTAAATAGATTGAAAGATATCATCAAGCTATATGGTGTGTGTAGCATATATAACCCATGTGTAAGAAATAACAAAGCACACGAATTGAAGGAGAAAGTGGGTAGTGGTGAAATCCATTTTTTACAATTGGGTGTGGACCCAAAAACCCAAAAACTGGTGTGGGATCCAGAGGCTGCAGAGGCCAGCACAGGGTAACCTAAAAATGGAACAAACGAGCCAAGGTGACATTAGTTACTCAGCACTGTCTTGTAGCTCCAAGAAAAATAATAATAAGTAGAATAATAATTTGAGGGAGAAAGATGCCAAAACCTAATAAAAGGGAGAGAGACTGAAATTCAGAAGAGTCGGTCTAGGAAGCAAATAGGGAGTGGAGCGAGGATTTGGGCGATAAGTTTGAGAGAAAATATATTCATAGTTAGTGCCTTAGATTTGCATGTGGCTTTTAAATCTCTCTTTTTTTTTTTTTGGAACGAAAGATTGAAAATTTAAAACTGGCTATTTTCACTATATATTTGATCTGATCTGTCTCTCAGACAAGAAATTTTGGTTGGAGAAAAATCTGAAACTCTTGATACTCAATATCTCTCTCTCTCTCTTTTTCTCTCTCTCTCTCTGCTCGTGTTCTTCATGGAAATTAAGTTGGCTGTGCTCCTGGGTTTGTTCCTTTAACCGATCTTCACTTCATTGCCAGCGAGATTTTGGGTAAATCTTGTTTTTTTGAACTTCTGTTCATGTTAACTTTCTCTTCAGGTTCTCCTCTTTTTTATTTTATTTTTATTTCTCTATTTTCGAAGTTGTTGTATCAAAACATTTTTGAGTATCTCTCTCGAAGTTTGTGCATCTGGGTATGTTTACAAAAGGTTCCTTGCTTGTCCTGTTTGATCATAAGATAAGAAGAACAGCGCAGCAGGAGCAGGAGCGTGGTGTGATGGATGACAGCATGGAAAACCAAAAATGTGTGTCCTTTTCTTATCTGGGTTTTCCCAAAATTTCTTATATGGCTACATGTTAGTACTGGTAGTGTCATGAAATTCATGATCTGGGTTCTCTTCTAAATCTGGTTTCTGCATCTGGGTTTGCTGTAAATTTTCTTGGGAATTGTTAGTTTTAGATGGGAAATCAACCAGAATGGCACTAGAAGATCATAGCCAGAAAGGCAGCAATAGTGCTAGTAGTATTGCTGGTGGTGATGGAAATCTAGCGAGATCTTCCAAGAAGCAAAAACCTAAAAAGGTACCACAAAGAGGCCTTGGTGTGGCGCAGCTTGAAAAGATCAGGCTCGAGGAACAACAAAAGAAAGATGCAGCTGCAATTTTGCCTTCTTCACCATCAACTATCTTGTCCCAAACAAAATCTCCATACTTTTCTGTACCATTTCCAGGCTATCATAACCCCCCAAATCACCCTTCTTCTTCTTGTTCCTCTTCTTCAATCCCATTTTCATCTGATCATTCTTCCTCAAGTTCAATGCTTAGGCCACCTCCACTTCTACAAAATGTTGATGGTGTTGGTACAGACACTGCTCCATTTACTAATTCCATTGGCTGGTCACCTGTTCCACTTCAGGGAAATGCTAATGGTGTGCCTAAATTGTGGAGTCCTTGCGAGTATAACCTCGAGAAGGAGAGTTCAGGGGTGGATCCAGGTTTGGCTTGCCGGTCAAATTTGATTGTGCCTTATGAATTGAATCCCATTTGGCCTCTGCCTAGCTTGATACAGAAAGCACAGCAATGTCAGCGAGCTTATTCTATGGTAAGATATTTGCTTCTTGAAAAAAAAAAAAAAGAAATTGATATGTTTGTTGATTGAGATTAGAGAAATTTGATGTTTTGACATGTTTTATAGGTGAATGCATCATCGGCAACTTCAGCATCATCATCATCATCAACACAATCATCATCTCTCTTAAACAATTTCCAGATAGAGCCCCCTTCAAACCAAAGCTATTATAGCAATTATACATCTCCTTGGCCAGAAGAGGAAAAGGTATGTTCTGTTTGCTTCTTTATTTTTCTTCTTCTGCCATGGGATTACCAAATTAGGGTAAGGTTTTCTTCTGCTGGTATTTATCTTTCTTAGCAGGCAAAGTAGAAAGAGTAGGAACTTCATGTCATTTGCTCTTGTACATCTGCATTTTGCTCATGTTATATGTAATGAAGCAGCTAACTCGGCTAAGCCTATTTCATCATGCATTTCTTGAGTTATATTGAAGCACAAATTTTACTTAATGAAATAAGTAATTATGGCAACTATCCCCAAATAAAAAAAAAAAGTCTCAATCTATTGTTTATACATTAGTATATCCTCAAAAGCTGCTAGACTGCAAGCATTAATCAAGCACAGGCTAAATTTGAACGCTAAAACTCTTAACTTTCGTTTATTGTGAAAGAATTGCTTGTGGAAAATTATCAAAAAAGCTTAATCAGACCAGAATATGACCAAATCTGTTATTTGTTCGCTATTATTCCAGTCTTTAATTTCTTTTTCTGTTGTATTCTATTGGATTAAGGCAAACTAATAAATGGATATTGGCTTTCATGCTTGGTTTGATTAAAATGTAGTATAGATGGTTGGCTTCAAGAGGTCATATCCATTCTCTCTAGACAATTCTTCTGGCCCTTTATTTGACTGCAAATTTCCTCCTCTTGTTCACCATCCCATCAATAAATCAAGCGAACAAGCTTCACATTGCAATGGAGGCTCAGTTTATCTTGAATCAGGAAATCAAATTTTCAGGTTAGCTGATTGAAAGCTGGGGTTTCTTAGTTGCATTTTCTTATTAATTGGTTGAAAAGTTTACATTGTTTTCTATGTTGCTCAATCTCCTTGCAGAGACAGCCTTACATGTCCAACTTCAATGTCAGAGTTGTATTCAAAACAAAGCAACAGAGAAAGTGGAAGTTCCAATAGAGATTTTCTCACATTAGCTCCTCCTACAATCTCAAATATCAAGCACATATCACCTGCTAATCTTGGCTACAACAATCATGAATATCCTGATTTTGAATCACCACCTTACCAAGTAAGTCCGAAAAACAGCTAGTACCCATCTTCCATTTTTGCTAAATTTCTGCTAGTTCCCTAGTTTTCTGTTCCTTAACAAGCTTGCTGCGGTTGTTCTTCTTCTAATTATTAAAAGGTAAGCACAGAAGATTCGATCATCAAGCAAGGACCTAGTCAATCAAATCAACAGCAGCCTTATTTTAGCTTCTTCCCACCAGCAGCGAAGCAGATTGACCCAGCAGCAAGTAGCAGTGTTAGCAATTGTAATGTCGGTGAAGTAGGAGAAGGTGTTGATCTGAATTTGAAGCTCTAGGTGGTTAAAATTGTTCTCTTTCTCATTTACAGCCTTTTGAATGGCCATTTTATTTCACTATGAAACTCTGTACTAGCAGCAATACCAGTTTCTTTTCCATTTTCCTTTGTTATATTTCCATTTGACATGTAGGTGAACAATTAAACATACCCAGATCTTGCATATATATATAAGCTTGAATTTGAAAGAGGAACCCAAATCTTGGCAATAGAAGTTTTGAATGCCTCAGGGTTTTTGCCAGTTCCTCTTTTGCTATTGGTATGCTAGGTGACATTGTGCTGGACTGGATTAGACACACATTTTGGAATATGAACTGCAGGACTGGAGAATCTGCTCTTGCCTTTTATTGGGTTTTGTTTAATGGGTCATTAAAATGAATTTAATTAATTAATTAATAATGATAAACTAATATATACTAATTTTATTAATTTAATTAATTAGTAATTTTTTTTGAATTATTTATTAAAATATTTAAATATGGTTTTAATTTTTTGAATTAAAATATTAAAAATCGAAATGCGATGAAAATAACTTGAACCCAAACTATGCCTCTCGAGACTAAAGAGTTAAACCTAAACAACAAACTGATTTGAACATTACATATACGTGAATTAGTGATTCAATTAACTCTCGAGTTGTTTATACTTGATGTTAGAAAATGAATAAATCGGAATTTTTGTCTTATGGTGCATATTTCAATTAAAAAACTCAACTTGATATGTCGCGATTCTACTGGAATTAACCCTAACTTGTTCATTTGATTTCATTAATCAAATATTATTAGTTGACCATTATAAATATATAATACATCTATAAAATAATAAATTTTATGTTTTCAATGAAGTTTAAATTCATAATTTTTAAATCAAAACCTAAAAATTTTAAACACTACAGTACCGTATTTACAGTCTCGACCTTTAACAGTTCTGAGATAAAGACAATGAGGGAAAAAGAAATTCAATGATCTGATGGGTTGGCCATGTTATCCCCCTTCTACCTCCCTGGATTTTCAAGCCTGTCTCTACCATAATATTAACTCATCAATTTATTACATATAATAAACTTGGCCAAGTAATTCTATAGATATATAGATACAGCCACCGCCCAACGGTTGCTAAAAACAACATAAGAACATCGCCAAAAAGTAAACTCGAAGTCCCAACTGATAGAGAGTCTAAAATGATCTATGACCAGCCACAGTAGTAATCAAGAACATAAACCAGTGCCAAGGAGAATGGATAAAGAATGAAAGCCACCACGCAAGTCCAAAGCGGGAAGGTTGTGCGATAACTGGCAAAGACACCCATCAAGATGCAAACAATAAAGATAACCAGCACTTCGGATGAGAAATCCCATATCAACCCCCTAGCATAAACAAGGGCTAAGAAGACTGATAGACAGAGCACATTGTTCATTGTTACTGCCCCATATAGCTGCAAGAAGAAACTCAAATAAGAAATTTAATAGTACACTATTTAATGAACAAAGAGGAATAAGGTTGTGATAATGGTAGTAAAGCTATACTCCTCATCCCTCTCAAAACTACCTCACTCTGGTGTAGCCTATGAAGGGATCATTTACCTCTGCGAGTTTCACAAATTTATAGCCCCACTGACTGTAGCATTTTTATTACCTCACACTAATTCGCTTCCACATGTCACTTTGGGTGAAATGCGATTAATACAACACATATTTAGAAGTGAGATCTGCATCACGTGTTCAAACCTTTTCGTCTTCAAATGGCTACTATGATATTGTCTGCAGACTACAGAAACTAAAATAGCAACCAGATTGTTTTTTCCCCTTCGTTATTTGTTAGTCACTTTTATCTCAATTATGAAAGATTATTGAAATATTTAAATATGCAAATATATCTTGAGAACCAAGTCTGCACATTTAAGAAAACAAACTTCGAGCTGAAACGTACTTGGAAGTTGTTAGACAGCTGAGATTAATGGAGCTTAAATCTTAGCTTTATCACAAAGAAAGAAAGAGAAAAATAAGAAAATTTACCTCAGAAAACGTCAATGAGGCTGTCCTGAGCTTTTTATGAGTAGCGAAGATAATTGCTGACACGGCTTCACTTGAGTTGGTAGCCAAAGGCAATGCAATAAATGAGATGAAAAAGGAAGGAATACTTGTTGCAATTGAAAAGTTGTCAACAGCATCAACCAGAGGATCAGCAAATACAGCGGCAATAACAGTCCCCACCAACAAAAAAAGAACTGCTTTGATGGAGACCCATTTTGAGTTTTCAACACCGTCCTGACCAGCCTCATCATTTTGCGCATTGATGCCTAAGAAATGATGCTCCCTCCTTGTTTGCTGCAAATGAAACTCCAATATGAATCAGCCTGCATTGACTAAGCAGTAAGAGTTTTATTTGTCCAACTTACTTGGTGAAAGTCATCTATAAACTGAAGTGTTTCGGAATCAGCAGCAGATGGACCATCCTGAGTCCTCCTTGCCTCGTTAAGCCATTTTTTGATACCATTAATGAATTCTTCTATATCAACATGATCATCATTAGAGGTATCAAAGTCTTGCATTAACTTATGCACAGCATCATCCTTATCCAAGTCTAACTCTAGAAATCGAATTCCCAAGATGAATGCTTTCAGTTCAGTCCTTGAAAGACGTTCATCTTGATTTTCATCAATTGTAGCAAACAGCCTGCAACAGTATCCATTAGAAGGGGAAAAAATGACATAAGTATTTAATGAGTTAGTCAAGGGTACCGGAAACTAGAATTATTAAACAAAACTGACTTTTGAATAATGTCTCTATCTGGTTCACCATCATCATCCAGAAGCTTTCCTAAAGCATGATGTCTCAAGTGTTTTAACAGTCCTGACATGACATGCTTGTGCCTCACATAAGCAAGCCGTCTGCTCTGGATCTTAGGTTGAAAAACCTACACAACATATACTGAAGAAAAGTTATGCATTAAGGAGGCAAAAAATTTCCAAATTTTAAATTGGCAAAACAGAAAATTCTTAGTATCTCTGCTTCCTGTTTGGAATGGTATAAAATTCCAAACCTTTCATGTTCCATATCTATGCATAGTCACTGCATGAAGTACACATTAATCATAGATGGGACACCCACTGACAGGGAAATCTGGACATACTTCCTCCTAAACCAACAAATTGTTATGCAACTAGAGGAGATTTAACATTCTAAATACTCAGATTTCAAGATTTAGAAATACCATCTAAAGGCCAATGTAGAACAAACTTTCACAAATAACTAGCACAAACTAATTATTGTCGATGCTTTTTCACAGTAATATGATGATAATTATTGTCTGTGATTGTTCTAGAATAAACGAAACAAAAGACAGTAGACCTAGACTACCAGATGAGTAACTGCGTATAAGCTTACAGTTTTACAAAATGATGAGAGAATATAGAGCTTTCTAGTTATTACAGGAAAGTTCAATAGAAACAGAATGAAGATTTAGTTGTAGAATTTCTAATATCAATAGAACAAACAGATGGTACTTAGAATGCTGTATAAAAATATCATTACCTGATAAAGACAATAAGAAAACAACATTAGGAGAGATATTATGAGCGCAATCAGGACACTTAAGTGCCTTCCTGAAGTTGAATTCAGAAACTGTGGTATTTGAACGATGATAAATGGGATAACAGATATAACCATTATCCTTGCGGCATAACAAGTCCAAATATCGGTACTGACACCTGTACCTGCAAGAAGGGAGAATTTGATTAAGCAGTGAAATTAAACACAGATGTTTGAATGTTAGTTCAAACCAGTGGAACTAACACTTTAAGCAATTTTTAACCATTATAGATTAAGCCAACCAACTGAAACAATATACCATCAAAGAGATTGTTAACATTACAATTGTGTGCAACAGATTCACACATCATGAGAAAAATTACAAAGACAATACAAAATCAAATATGAAACTCATAAAATGTAAATCGTTAGATGATCAATTGCATTAAAGTCCAATTATAGAAGTAGAGTTACACACCAGTTAAGCTAAATCCTTTTGTCAGTTGTTTGTCGATTGCAATTGAATCTTGAAGGTCACACCTGCCAACGATGATACAAGATCCCCATATTATAGTAAGAAGCATGACAGTCGAACCAGCCAACAAGCCCATTCCAACAGACACCTGACTTTGAGCAGTTTCTTTAGTTCCTGAAAGTCCAGATACTGTACAAAACAAAGGAGTTAGTGCAAATGATAAAAACCACAAAAAGCCATAGAGATGAAAGGCTACATCTCTACATTCAATGCAAAAGATGTAACCTTTTCAGATTATCAGATATGGAAGAGTGGTATAAGAACTATAAACAGCCAAAAGAAATCACAACACGGCTGCTCCAAAGTTATTATCACTACGCTGCTTACGTTCTTTCATCTTTAAAATTTACAAGGTAACAAAGCACCTGTTATCAACAACTCATGAAGAATATTTTTCAATATTTTCCTTTTTCCTTTGCCTTTTTTTAAAAAAATTTCAGCTCAACCATTTTCCTGTAAGAGCAAAACAGGATATGCGAGGATCAAGGACGACAACTCAGATTCTTTTGAGGAAGAAAAGGAATCTGAAACGAAAAAGAATTTATGCAAGACTGATTTCCCAGAACTTTTTGGGCAGAAGAATATGTCTGACAATGGTATAAATCTAAAATTTAATTTAATTTCATTTTCTTAGTGTAAAGCCATAAAAGCCATTTCGACGATATAAATCGAAATACAAATGAATTTTAAGATTCGAATTTCATTTTTTTTTTCGTGTCATCCCTTTTCTCATAAATCTAACGGAAAGCGATGAACCCAATTCACTCTGTCACGTTTTGAGCTCAGCTGTTAACCTTTTTAGTCTATCTATAAAAATCCAACGATGGTTCTTTAAATCTTTCTTTCTCTCCCATTTCTCACCTTTTCACTTTCTCAGCATCCAAACACCAGAAACCAAAAAAAGAAAAACAAAAAAAAAACAAAAGAACGGGAAAACAAATTGCATCCAAGCAATCGAAAAGCCAAAAAAGAAATAAAAATTGAATTAAAAATGAACTGAATAATACCAAGAATGAGCATTGCATCCGGAAGGGCTCCGAGCATGGGGAGGAACAAACCGCCGACGATTCCAGGACCCAGGATCTCGAGCAAGAGCTCACTTCCAGCAGATAAATATGTGGCAGCCAAGAACATGAGGTAGCCATAAACGGCGATGAGGAAGAGGTTACCAATCGCTGTTGTGGTACAGGGCAGGAAACCATACGTCTCCTCACAGGATTCCTCCTGCGGAGCCGATAATACCCAAGAAGAAGAAGAAGTAACAGGCTCTATGAGCAGGGGGACAGAGTGATTGGGTGAGGCATGGAGACCTTCGGAGAGCAGATCGGAGGACAGTAGACGGGTGGTGAGAAAGCGGCCATGAACCGCGCAGCAAAGAATAAGGAAGAAGAAGAAGAATAAGTGCTTGCTAAACATGGCTATGGTGCAAAATACAGATTGGTGTAGACGAAAATGGAGGTAATACACATATAGAGTTACAGAGTGTAAGAAAAACGTGTGTGAATCGCGGATGGATGGGAGATCAGACTGTTGATTCTGTTTTCAGGCAGCAGCCCAAGCGGTCAGGGGGGAAGTAACACCTTTGGATTTCTTTTTCTTTTTTTATTCAAAATAATCTTTAAAACAATTGAAATTAAAATAATTATTAAAAATTATTTTATTAAATAAATAAATTTGTTAAGAACATGTTTATAAGTCTAGTTGAAGAAATATATGTATAAAATCCATCAAATCAACAAAAATCAAATGATTTAAATAATTTCCAAAGTTATATTGGAAACCAATCAATATTTTTTTAATTAAATTTATTTATAAATATATTAAAAAAATTTAAAATAGTTAAAATATAATATTATCTAAAATATCCAATAGTATTTTTGAAATAAATTCAAAAAATTAATTTACTTTTCTTTTCTGTCTCTAATTTTTTACATAAAATATCAGTTATAATCATGCAGATTTTTTTATATTTATTTAATAATATCATAATCTTAATGAAATTTGAAATATATTATTTTAACTATATATGAAATTTCATATAAATCTATTTTTTTTGTTAGCATAATATAATTTATAAATTTATTTAAAAAATTAAAAATAATTAAAAAATAATATTTTATAAAAATTTGAATAATATTTGCTTTATTTACTTAATTTTTATGTCTCTTTTTTAATAGAAGATTTTAATTGTAATCATGCATATTCTTTTATACTTATTTAATTATGTCATAATTCTGATAAAATTTAAAATATATTATTTTAACTTTATGTGAAATTTTATATAAGTCTAATTTTTTTCGTTAGCATAATGTAATTTATAAATCTATTAAAAAAATTAAAATAATTAAAAAGTAATATCATATAAAATACTATATAAAAGTTCGAATAGTACTTTCGAAATAAGTTCAAAAAATTTATTTACTTAATTTTTTTTGTCTATTTTTTAATAAAATAATTTGATTGTAATCATGCATATTCTTTTATACTTATTCAATAATGTCGTGATTTTAATAAAATTTAAAATATATTATTTTAATTTTATATAAATCTAATCTTTCTTGTTATCATAATGTAATTTATGAATTTATTAAAACAAATTTAGAATAATTAAAAAATAATATTATATAAGAGTTTGAATAGTACTTTCAAAATAAGTTCAATAAATTGATTTACTTAGCTCTTCTTTTTCTTTTTCTTTACATAAAGTTTCAGTTGTAATGATACGGATTTTTTTATATTTATTCAATGATATCATGATCTTGATAAATTTTGGAATATATTATTTTAACTCTATATAAAATTTTATATAAATTTAATTTTTTTATTAGCATAATGTAATTCATATACTTTTTTAGTTGAAAGTACAAATTTATGAATAGACTTGAAAGCATTTACATGATTACTTTAAGTAATATTTAGGTTATATTAAAACAAAT
>NW_019014561.1:536240-554961 GCF_000150535.2 Carica papaya
TCAAATAATTTTTTTTTTAAAATAAAATAAACATATTATTAATTTTTTATAATTTTTTTTTTAATTTAAAATTTTAGAAAACGTGTAAAAATATAGTTTAATATAAAATAAAAAATAAAAAATAAAATAATTACTAAGCACTAATAAATATATTGAGATATTTATTTAATAATTTCAACTACTTTAGTCTCTAACGTGTTGGTGGGACTTTGAAACTTCTACAAAAAGTTATGCCCACACCATATTTTAATATACAATTATTTTAAATTATTATTTTTAATATTTTAAATTACTTGAATTATTTTATTGTATATATTTATAATATACGAGCATAAATTATTTTATTTTATTTTATTTTTTTAAAATATATATTACGTTATTTATCTTTATTTAGACTGCAGGTACTGTAACTACAGATAACTATCTCGTGACACAATTTTAAATTTGTCGAGTCCGTTTTTTTTTTTTGTAAGTGGAGTTGCATACCTTTCGATGTTGCATCCTTCAATATAATTTTTTAAAATATTTTTGGATCCTTAAATAATATACCAAATGACCAATAAGGGCACTCGTTACTGGCGTCATCTCGTCATCCTATGCACAACGTTTGTCCTGTCATTATATGGGCACTCGTCACACCCAAGTAATTCCCTGGATTTGATGAGTTAAATTACAACTTTTATGACCATCTTCACTTATATCATCATCAATGACACCATTCTCGCACAATTTTGGAGATATATCCCCGTGTATCTCATCGTTTACTTAAACTTTACTATTGCGTGATCGTTATTTTTAGTTGGATTTGTATTATTTTCTTCGCGTTCTTCCTCTACTTCATTATAATTGAGAAAATCAATTTTCTTAATGTAAATGGGATAATGGAAAACATCTCGTAAGCAGTAGTCAGTCATCTCTTATGAAGTTGCTGTCGGGTGGTTATGACCTTAGCTCAATTGGAACACATCATTTGAGAAAAATGTACGTCGTATCTCCGTTCCTTGGATATCTTACGACTTTTTGACATATTTTTGTCATTATTTAAAATTCGTAATGCACTGTCAGTTATGCTCGCGTGAGGCAATAATAGTTATATTCTCGTCATGCCGTGCTCGTATAATCCGAATCAATTACAAAGTTCTTCAACGTAAACCACTCAAATTGGTCTAACATAAACCATTATATTCTTCCCTCTCAAGCCTCTTAAACTAAAGACCAAAGATTAAATCCAATCCAATTAAGACCAAACTTCAAAGACCCAAAACTAAATTAGTCTCAAAGCTCAAATCTCAGTCAACTCAAAAACCTAATCAGCCCATTCAGAAAAATACAACTCAGTCCATGTAAAACCAGCTCATTGATTTCCCTCAAAACGGTATCTTTGTTTGGAGAAGATACTTCTGTCTTCTCCGGTAATCAGTCCATGACAGAGAAGAAAGAGAGATGTAACGAGGCAGCAGGTAGCGTGATGAAGGTGAGGATGATAAAAAGTGTTCGACATACACAAGGGAAGAAGGAAAGGAGCAGGTGCAACGAAGACGATGATGGTGAGAAAGTGAGATGTTTGACAGAGAAATGATGATGATAGCTGGTGATTCAAGGCAGAAGGAAACAACGCGACCAGGGAGTAGGAAGATGAAGTTAATGGCATTAGTATAAAACATTTATGCATTTGGATTTATTCACCAGACTCGAGGTTGTATGATCCAAATGAAAAGAAGTTGGATTCAAGGACGGCTATCTACTTTTTTAATGGTTAACTCAGAGCAGCTTTTATTGAAAAATATTATCCGACCACTGTAAATCATTCAGAACATAAACATCAAGGTCCTTAAAAATGGAAAAAAATATACAATAAAAATATTGTGGACAACATATTAAAAACGAGGTGGTGAAGGGATAGCAATAAGAGGAAATTTCCTATGAACAGAAATTCCAGCAGATTCAGTCAAGTCAATTCCATGTTCTTTTGCTCCACGATAAGGCATTGGTTTCCAATCGCATTTGTGTAGAACATTTGCTAATATCATCTCTATAAGTATTGTAGCAAAGTGGATACCAGGACAACCCCTTCTTCCTGCTCCAAATGGAATCAACTGGAAATCATGTCCTTTAAAATCTATACAACTGTTTAAAAACCTTTCTGGTTTGAATTCCTCTGCCTCTTCCCATGAGTCAGGATCTCTGCCGATTGCCCATGCATTGATCAGAACTTGAGTTCCTGCCGTAATGTCATATCCTCTTACATTCGCATCTTTAACGGATTCTCGAGGCATTAGCAGCGGAAGAGGAGGGTGTAAGCGAAGAACTTCTTTAATCACTGCTTTCAAGTATTTCATTTTACCTAAATCCTCTTCTATTATATTTGACTTATCACCTGCAATAGTTCTGACTTCATTACGCAATTTCTTCATAACTTTGGGATGTCTTAAAAGCTCTGTCATTGCCCATTCGAGAGTTGTAGATGTTGTATCTGTTCCTGCTATGAACATATCCTAGACGAATATGGATAATTAGTCATATTCTGTAATTGAAAATTACAGGTGCGTGTGCGAGTTTTTGTTAGTGATTCGTAAAAAAAATTAAGAAGATAAATGATTCTTACCAAGATAAGAGCCTTTATGGTAACTCTATCAATAGGAAATCCAATCGTGTTTTCTCTTTGAATCCAGAGCAAGACATCTACAAAATCTTTCGAGTCTGTATCTTGAACATCACCATAATCACTGGTATTACTCTTGTTCTTCAAATGATTTACATGTTCTTCCACTATTCCCTCAAAAAGATCATCAAGTTCTTTTGCTAATTTCTCTAATTTAGTATTCAATCCATTAACACAACTAACCCAAGAAAGCCATGGGATATAATCTCCAATATCAACAGTACCAGTTAGTTGAGCAAACCTCGTCAGAAGCTCCTTAAGCTTTTTCCCATTTTCCTCGTCTCCACCATACTTCCTCCCGAAAGCTACTCTACACAATATATCATTTGCTAGTACTGTAAAAGTCTCACTCAAATTCATAGGTGAACAGTAAGATTCTTGGATCTTCTTCGTCAAAATCATTGTCTCTTCTTCTCTTACTTTTTGAAAACATTGAACCTTTTTGCTACTCAATAAATGTATCACGCATATGCTCTTCATTTGCCTCCAGTATTCACCATAAGGTGCAAGAACAACATCTTTACAATTGTAAACTAATTTATCAAAGACGCTTGATTTAAATCGACTCGAAAAGATATTATCATGGGTTTTCATGACATCGAGAGCAGCATGAGCGGAGGAGATGACAAGTACAGGAACGCTGCCAAAGCGAAGCAACATGAAAGGACCATACTGTTGAGCCAATGCCCGAAGAGATCTATGGGGAGATGATCCTAGTCTGTGAAGGTCTCCAACGATGGGGAGCTTCGGCGGAGAAGGTGGTGAGTTCTTTTTAGAAGAAGAATAGCATCTGAGGAAGAAATATCGGAAGAGAAATATGAATAAAACAGTGAACCACAGAGAATTCCACATGATACTCGTAATTTCTTACGTTTTTTGTGATCGTATATAAGAGGACCTTCTAAAGAATCTTCAGTTTTTCATTACAGTAATTGCTATAGTATATTATATATAACTTGCAGACCTATTAATCATAATTTAATTCATGTCATGTGGGGGAGAAGTCAACAAATCTTTTTTAGTATAACTGCGCCATATCCAACTGGCCCGATCTATTTGTTTGCATTCAACATCAACAATAAACAATGGCCTTGCACTGTAAAAAATATATCCATATATATGATTAATGCAACTGTTACACCAAACAAGAGTATGGGTTAATATATATACATGTATATATATACATATATATATATATATAGAGAGAGAGAGAGAGAAAGAGTAATTAATTCCGTATAGGTAATGCAACTATTACACAATAAACAATGGCCTTGCACTGTAAAAGATACATCCATATATATTTGATTAATGCAACTATTACACCAAACCAGAGTATGGGTTAATATATATATACATGTATATATATATATGTATATATAGAGAGAGAGAGATAGAGAGAGAGAGAGTATTATTGTAGTAATTAATTCCGTATAGGTAATGCAACTATTACACTATAAACAATGGCCTTGCACTGTAAAAGATATATCCATATATATTTGATTAATGCAACTATTACACCAAACCAGAGTATGGGTTAATATATATATATATACATGTATATATATATATATATATATATAGAGAGAGAGAGAGAGAGAGAGAGAGAGAGAGAGAGAGTATTATTGTAGTAATTAATTCCGTATAGGTAATGCAACTATTACACTATAAACAATGGCCTTGCACTGTAAAAGATATATCCATGTATATTTGATTAATGCAACTATTACACCAAACCAGAGTATGGGTTAATATATATATATATATACATGTATATATATATGTATATATATATATTTATATGTTTCTTTGAAGTCTTACTTTAATTTTTATTACTTACAAAAAAAAAAAAATTCATTTTTTCATAATTTATAATATATATTTTCATAGACATTTTCTAAAACATATAAATTAATTATAATACTATTCTATATACAATTTGTGTATTAAAATTACGCAATATAATGTTGTGAAATTATAAATTTGAGAATTTAAATATAAATTTTGATATATAATAAATAACATCGAAATACTTTAGTAACTTAAGTTTAAATAAAACGTATTGAATAAAAAAGATACTACGGTTTCTATCTTTTTCAATAAAATCATCACGTAATAAATCGACAAACCTTAAAATCATGTCTCTTTCTTCTTCTATCTATCAATTACCGCATGCATTGCGCGGTGGATGTGATATAGTAAACTATTATCTCGATAATAATGAACAAAATTAATATTTACGGTGAATTTTTTATTAAATAATTATGCATTATTAAATTTAATATATAATTATTTTAATTTTATTTTAAATATATATATTTTAGGTTATAATAGTAAATATCTTTTAAAAATATAACGTAACATATGGTTTAAATATATAATAAGGTTTTATTTTTTTTATAATTAAAGGCTTTAATTTTATTTTCTTAAACAAATATTTGTAAACGCCATGCCAGACACGTGGAAATGATTCGCCCTCCCAAACCCTAGAGCCTTGTGAAGCATGATGCTCAACCCCGGCATCTACCTTTCCGGGAAGCAGACAGGCGAATCTCGACAGAAATCGTAAAGCTTACGTAATGGTGGAAGGAGAAGTTAGAGATGGGGATTGAATGGAGAGGAAAATGCAGAAGAAACCCAGAGCCAGAGTGAAAAGAAGAAGGTAATACCAGAAGAGGACAGGCATCTGTACTTTTGTAAAGGATGGGTGTGTACGTATTCATTTATATATACACGTATATAATATACATGCAATATAATATGTGTGTGTGTGTGTGTGTGGATGGGTGTAAACATACAGGAGCTGTAGAAAGGTCTTCGTCTTTTGAATTAAAACGAGCTGTAAAAAGGTTAACTGAGTAGGAGATGACTGCAGGCTGCTGGGTTTCTCCTGGTACGACTCCAAATAATAACAGGTGTTTAGCGTTTGGAGACTGAGATGAAGCAAAATTACAACTACTCATTCACGAGGCTGTCAAAGCGATGTCATCCCACGAGCCAGGCAAGTTCTAGGGTTCTATGGATTTTAGTCCCAGAAGGATCTTCAGATGGCCGAAGGGAAGAAGAAAGAACTGCCTCCCAAACGTCGTCGTTTGAGGTGTCGTGGGAAGGGTTGGGCCATCTCGCTTTTGGGCTTTCGATATGGGCCCAATTGTGGGTTCAGAAGAAAAATTGGGCTTCCCTTGTTATATAATTTGGAAATTAACTTTCATAAACCCTAAGCTTTCTTTAAATATATATATATACATACACACACATATATATATATTGTATTACAATATTTTATAATAATCTCTAACTAGATATGTAAAGTTCTTTCCAGGTTTTGATTAGTTTATTAAATATAAGAATCAATTTAAAATTAAATTTTAGTCACGCTAATAATGTTAAAAACCTTATGCTATAAATAATATCTTCTCGTTAGATTACAAGTTAAAAAGGTCTACTACTGCATGATTTGAAAATATAATAACGATGTTGCACGGAATCAACAATATTTCTTTTAAAAAAATTTGAAATGAAAGATTTTAAAAATATATCTTCTATATTTAGGTATTCAGATACATTGACATTGCTCTTGAAGTATACTTGAATTATTATAAAAAAAAGTATATCGAGAAAGTATTAAAAAATTTAACGTGCATAATTATAAAGCAAGTGACACCCGTATTGCTAAAAGAGTTCATACGTAATCTAAATTATTGTTGCATGAATGAATTTAAGATAAAAGAGATGCTAAAGATTTCTAATGCATCGGCAATTGGGAGTCTAATGTATGTTCAAGTTTGTACACGTCCAAATATTGTATATATTTTAGAAACGTTGGAAATATATTTGAGTAATTTGATAATATATTATTAGAAATCGAGCAAAACAAGTTATGTAGTACTTATAAAAAACAAAGACTACATTCTCACGTATAAGAGATCAGATTAGTCGGAGATTATCAATATTTTGATTGGATGCCAAGTTATTATAGAACTATATCGAACTATATCTATCTATTAGTTGGATGAATTATTTTATAGAAGGGTGCTGAGTAAACATTTATAACTTTTTCTACTACAGCACTAAAGTTTATAACGTGTATTATAAGACATCTAGTTATACAATATGATTATAAAATTTTTATTAGAGATCTACATCGAGTTATATCTATCTATTAGTTGGATGAACTATTTTATAGAAGGGTGCTGAGTAAACATTTGTAACTTTTTCTATTACAGCACTAAAGTTTATAATGTGGGTTATAAAACATTTAGTTATAGAATATGATTACAAAATTTTTATTATTACATTGACGTTTTTTGATGGAATTTTTAAAACATTACTAAAAATTTACAGCGTAAACAACGGCAACATCAAATGAATCCTTAAAAATGAAACGGTGTTCAATGAAAAATATTACAGATACAAATTCATAAACAAGGTGGTGAAGGAACAGCAATGAGAGGAAATTTCCTATGAACAGAAATTCCAGTTGATTCAGTTAAATGAATTTCTTGTTCTTTTGCTCCATGATAAGGCAATGGTGTCCAATCACACTGGTGCAGAATGTTTGCTAATACCATCTCTATGAGGATCGTAGCAAACTGGATACCAGGGCAACCCCTTCTTCCTGCTCCAAATGGAATCAATTGGAAATCGTGTCCTTTAAAATCTACACAACTATCCAGGAACCTTTCTGGCTTGAACTCCTCAACCTCTTCCCATGACTCGGGATCTCTTCCAATTGCCCATGCATTGATCAGAACTTGAGTTCCTTCTGCAATGTCATACCCTTTTATATTCACATCCTTAATGGATTCTCGATGTATTAATAATGGAAGAGGAGGATGTAAGCGAAGAACTTCTTTGATCACTGCTTTCAAGTATTTCATTTTACCCAGATCCTCTTCTAGTACATTTGACTTGGTACCTGCCGTGGTTCTAACTTCATTCTGCAATTTCTTCATAACTTTAGGGTGCCTTAAAAGCTCTGTGCATTGTCCACTCCAGAGTTGTATATGTTGTATCCGTCCCTGCTATGAACATATCCTGGATGAATATGTACAATCAGTCATCTTTTGTAATTGGAAATTAGAGGTACATGGTGGTTTTTTTTGACAGATTAGTAAAAAAATTAAGAAGGTAAATGATTCTTACCAAGATGAGAGCCTTTATAGTAACTCTATCTATAGGAAATCCAGTCGTGTTTTCTTTTTGAATCCGAAGCAAGACATCCACAAAATCTTGAACATCATCATAATCACTAGCATCACACTTCTTCTTCAAACGATTTGCATGTTCTTCCACTATTCCCTCGAAAAGATCATCAAGTTCTTTTGCCACTTTCTCTAATCTAGCATTCAATCCGTTAACATAACTAACCCAAGAAAGCCATGGAATATAATCTCCTAGATCGAAAGTGCCAATTAGCTCAGCAAACCTTGCCAGAAGCTCCTTAAGCTTTTTTCCACTTTCCTGGTCTCCACTACACTTCCTCCCGAAAGCTGTTCTACACACTATATCATTTGCAAGTACTGCAAAAGTCTCACTCAAATTCATAGGTGAATAGTAATAAGACTCTTGGATTTTCTTCAACAGAATCGTCGTCTCTTCTTCTCTTACTTTTTGAAAAGATTGAACTTTTTTGTTGCTCAACAAATGTACCACGCACATGCTCTTCATCTGCCTCCAGTATTCGCCGTAAGGTGCGAGAACAACATCTTTACAATTGTAAACTAATTTATCAAAGACGCTCGATTTAATTCGACTTGAAAAGATGTTATCATGGGTTTTCATAACATCGATGGCAGCATTAGCAGAGGAGATGACAAGTACGGGAACACTGCCAAAATAAAGCAACATGAAAGGACCGCACTGTTGAGCCAACGCTTGAAGAGATCTATGAGGGTGTAATCCTAGGTTGTGAAGGTTCCCAATGATGGGGAGTTTTGGCGGAGATGGGGGTAAAATTTTTTCAGAAGAACAATAATACTTAAGAAAGAAATACAGGAAGAGAAATACAGACAAAACGCTGAAGCACAAAGAATTCAACATGATACTCATCTGATTTCTCTAGCTTTTGTGATAATCTAACATCTAATTTGCTAGGATATATACATCTATATATATATATACAGGACTACCTTCTCAAAGATCTTCAATTTTTACTGTAATAATCATTATAGTGTATGATATAAGGGCTTTGAGTACCTGCCTACATCATTGCACAGTGAACTTTTTGAATATAACTTGGACACTAACTAATAATAGTTTTATTCGTGTCGGGGAAGTCTCAAAATCTTTGGTAACCAGACGTGTACGCTGCTCAGTATCCAACAGGTCCAATTTTATTGGTTTGCATTCAACATCAACAGTAAACAATGGCATTGTACTGTAAAAAATATAGCCATATATATATATATATATTGATGAATCCAACTATTACACCAAACAAGGTCACGGGTTTACATATATATATATATATAGAGAGAGAGAAAGAGAATATTTTATAGTAATTAATTCCGTATGGGTAAATCCAAACCTTATCCAGCCTCTAGTCAAAGATCAAATTATGTTTGGAAAATTGTAAATATATCTACCTGAATTAATTATAATAATATGATATATATATATATATAACTTGTGTATTAAAAGTAAATAATACATTATGTTCTTGAGATAAGATAAGTGCCGTGGACTTTACCTTTGTTTCCATGGTGGTATTTCGTGGTTAATTAATGTAGAGTATGGTGTTAGAATGATAAAATTATGTTTGTTTCTTGATACTACGATTATTCGAGAATGTTTCGTAGTATCCGAAAGATAAATTTTGGACGAATTTTTAAAATTACTGATTCGATAGTTTTTGATCGACTCATATATTTGATCCGGTTATACTCTCGTTAAATTTTGTTAATTTCCGTTTTACCCTAAAAAAAACCCTTATTTGAAAATTAGTTGGATCATTTGGGTATTATGTTCTTTGTACCATTTGAAAATTTTCTCATAATGGTAAGAACCTTATGCTGTAAACAATAGCTTCTCATTAGATTACAACTTTAAAGGTCTAATGCTGCATCATTTGAAGATTTAGGGCAGAAATACAATAAACAAAACAAAACAATGAACAATCACATAGCCTCTCTAAGATGATTTATATCAAACATAATTGACGACATATGTAAGAATATAAACAAGAACCAGCGAGGAGGGATAAAGAAGGAATGCCAGAAATGCAGTCCATCTGGGAAAAGTTGAGCAAAAACTTGCAATGACACCCATTGCAGCACACACGATCGCAACCACCAGCACTTCACCAGAAAACTCCCATCTCAATCCACGAAAATAGATTAATGAAACGAACAAACAGAATCCCAGAATGTTATTCATGAAGACTCCACTGTATATCTGCATATCAAGAACCCACATACATCAAAAAAATAAACCTATCTTCATTCATTTATATAGAGGTTCGATATTATGGAAGGAGAAAGAGAGAGAGAGAGAGAGAGAGAGAGAGACCTCAGAGAATGCTAAAGAAGTAGTTCTTGATTTCTTCCGGTAAGCTGCGGTGATTGCTGAAGTAGCAAATCTAGCATTGGTTGCTAATGGGAGCAACATAAATGATACAAAGAAAGTTGGAAGATTTGCAGCTTTTGAGAAATCTTGAACGCTAAATATTAAAGGTTCAGCTAGAACTGCTAGTATGGCTACTCCAAAAACCATGCTTCCTATTGCCTTCAGCCATTTTAATATTGACTTCTCATAATCTCTTTCCCCCTTATTGCTATTCTCCTCATTCACCAATATTTCATCAGTTTTCTCCCATGTTTTCTACATAATAGTTAGTTAATGCATGAGCAATACATAATTATTACGTGAATATAATGATTAATGTGTATGTGTCTGTGAGTGTCTGCGCTAACTTAGACTTACTTGATAATCGTCGTCATCTTTGGACTGGTCTTCGTCATTATCACAGGGAGGAGTTTGTTGTGTTGATGTGCTGATCAATCTTGAAAATTCACGAGTGAATTCTTCTCGGCTTATATTACTATCTTCATTGGTGTCAAGTTCTTGATTAAGTTTGGCTACGATTTCGTCTGGATTTAAGGGAATATCACCAAACTTGATATCTTCAATAACTTGTTGCAATTCATCTTTTGATATGTAATTATTTCCATCTCGATCAATCCTTTCAAATAATCTACACACACACACACACACATATATATATACACACGTAACATATCAGTCAATCTGGAGTATCCAGGTAAAATGAATGTTAAGTAATTACCTTTGTATACTGTCTTCATCAGGGTTACCATCCTCTTTGAGGAAGCGTCCAATTGCATTGCTTTCAAAATGTTTCAGTATTCCTTCTATCAAATTTCCCATTATTTCCCGTTCTCTTTTTTTGTTCTTAATCAAGGGTTGTAAACTCTGTCAATTACAAGTAATTAACAATTATCACCACGTACCTAGTAAAGAAACCCAAGATACATATATATATATATATATATCTCATAAGCCTAGATGATATCTAACACATGTATGTGGTTTCTCATGATCTGCATAATCAAAGGCTGTAAATTCTGTCAATTACAAGTAATCACAATTATCACCAACATATATATATATATATAAACGCAAGGCCTAAGTGATATCTGATATATGTATGTGGTTTATCATGGTCTGCATAATCAACATGAGCCTAGCTATATATATATATATATACATACCTGGTGATATACATCCTGCAAGGATTTGTGATGAGATTGGTTGAGTTTGAGGTTATGGAAGAAGAGCTTAGTCCATCTTATGAATCCATGAACAAATTCCTCCCTAGTTATTTTGTTGTCGCCATTAACGTCAAATTCATTCATAACTTTTGCAACTGCACTCTTCTTGTCGACTTGTCCTGTTGGAAATTCAACCTTGTGAATCAGCTTTGTCAACTCTGAATGCGATAGTGTCTCATCCCCATCAACGTCAATTTCATCAAACAGCCTGTAACATATATATTTATATATATAAATGTCGGTACGTGTATAATTAGTTTTAAATATTGATAAATTATTAAAGCAATCATGATGAATAACTAATACATATATACCTCTTTATAGCGTTTACATCGGGTGCTCCATCCTCAGTGAGAATTCTGCCTTGTGTTTGTTCCTCCACAAGTTTTAGAATTCCCAACATTAAATGCTCAGTTTTAACAAACTCCAGCTTTCTTTTCTGAATCCATGGCTTAAATATCTGCAATAACATTACCTCTATTAATTACGTATATATTGCAAACGTATATATATGACCAGTATGGGTGTGTAATTATTGCATACATGAGTGTGTACGAGTGTATACAGGAAGTACCTGGTAGATGAAGTAGACAAGCAATAAGAGAGAGGAAATGGAGAGGGCAAACAAGAGAATAATTTGACGGCCTGAATACGAACTGGGGAAGAAATTGAGGAGTTGGATACTCAAAAATGGTAATATTGACACCACCATGATCATTGCACTGTAGCGGGTCTTTTTATCTGTATGTACACCAAAATCTGTATGCATATATGGAAAAGCTTTAGAAATATGTATATATATATATATGTATGTAGGAGAAAACAATAGAATGCATATATATATACCGGTGAAGAAATGTAAAAACTTGTGGAAGCGTGAATTTTGATTAGGATGGTGATGAAGATTTTGTCCGGCAAGAATAATGCAAGTTCCCCAAAGAACAGTGAGAAGTAAAATTGAGGAACCCGCCAACAATCCAACTCCAGTAAACACGAACTCTTCAGCAACCTCTTTGCCATGCAAAAGTCCTGATGCTGAAAGTTAAATTCAATATTACAGTTCATTAATCTATAATATATATATATATATACATACACATATATATAACAGAGCACTAGAAATAGAAGCATGACAAATATATATATTGAAGCCGCACACACACACACACACACACACACACACACATATATATATCATACTACGATTAATATTAAAGTGTATGATCTATTAGTATTTTATGAAATTACGTAGTTAATCAGTTACTTTCATCGTTCTTATTTTTTACTTCTAAATAATAGTTTGCAGTTTGAAGTCTGGTTATTATTCAAATGGAAGCATATATATATATATATATATATATATATATATATATAATTTACATGAATATTTAATTTCGTACTGGCCTTGATGTTAATTAATGAATGGCCAGCTGGCTAATGTTCTTCTTAATAATATGGATTAATGGAGAACAGCTAATTATTCCATTAATCATTATCTCCATTCAACAAAGACAGTGACTGATATATTTATTAAAATTAAGTAGACAAATAATTGATTTATGCATGAATATTTAGATCATGTCTAGTTCATGTATACATACATATATATATATATATATATATACGGGGCAAAGTCAACCAGTTTTGGGGAATCCAGATATGCACTCAACTCGCCAATTTTTTTTTCATCTAATGTCGCCAATTTTTGTTGTCACTTACATACAAATTAAATGAACTAGGATATATATGTATGTATATATAGGTATATGTATATATATGTACGTACCAAGGAGAAGGATGGCCTCAGGGAGAACTCCAAGGACATGGACGGCACTAGCACCGAAGACACCAGGTCCAAGAATCCTGAACACTTGCTCGCCGCCAGCAGCCAAGTAGATTTCTCCATGAAACAACAAATACTCATACAGCATTATTAGAAACAGATGCCCCCATATGCTGCTTGAGCATGGCAAGAATCCATACATTTCTTCACACGATGATGATGATGATGATGATGATGATGATGGATCCATTCTTATTCCATTCAGAACTAGATACTGGCCGCTGCTGATGCCGTCTGATACCAACCCATTTGACCCCCTACTCTTCTTCTCTTCCAGACCTCGACTTTGAACCCCATCAATGGCTAACAACACCAGAACACCAACTACCAGATACGCTACTGAATTCTCCGCTTTCCTCCCCATTTTTTTTTATCTGGGTATCGTGTACGAAAGTAGAAATCCAGGGCTTTGAGGTGTATATATCTATATACAGATTAAGGTTTGTACTTATATGTGTTTGTGAAGCAAATTGTTTGAGAAGTCTTCTCACACAAAGGATCAAAGAAGGCCAATGGTGATTGACAGGGTGCACTATTGACTTGATTAATATTGATTGTCAATTAGTATTTACTTCCATGGTCTATAACCATATTATATATATATATATATATATTAATTAGGTTAAACATTATCTAACTAGAAGGACTTATACATTCGTAAAAATATATTCAAATCTACCTAATTAATTATAATAAAATTGTATCATATATGTATATACAAGTTGTACAAAAATCGGTCAAATGTGATTTTTAACAAAAACTCATCTTCTCTTTTTTTTCGGTCTCTTTTTTTTTAATGGATAAAATTTATTTCGATAGTGAATTAGAATTAAAATAAAAATATAAATAACCCTAATGAGCCTAAAGAAATGAAATTCAAACATAAGTCGGTCAAATGTGATTTTTAATAAAAACTCATATTCTCTCTCTTTTCGGTCTCTTTCTCTTTAGTGGATAAAACTTATCTCGACAACGACTTAGAGTTAAAATAGTATAAAATAAAAATATAAATAACCCTAATGTGCCAAAAGAAATGAAGTTCAAACATGAATTTTTTTATATACGAGAAAATTCAAAATTCGACAATTTTGATATGCGACGATGGTTTTACATAATAGAAATTAATCGAATTTAGAGAAAACCACACTTTGGGATGGGATGATATAAGATTGAAAAGCATAATATATGAATCATTGAAGAAATTAAGTTAAAGTATGTATACATATTATATATATAATTTTCATATATATATATATATATGTGTGCAAGCATCACTAGGAGATGATGTAGATGAGCATTAACTAGTTGAATTTTATTTATGTTTTGAAATTCCAAAGTTCGTCCTCACAAGACTACGACCCATCTATTCTGATATGAAAAATGGGCCTTGAATAGTATATATATATATATATATATAATATTATTATTATTCATATAACTAGAAGATGGGTGGGCCGGGTCTTGGAAAGCCCTTAATGGTAGAGAATAAAGTAGTCGAAAGTTATAATTGGGTTAGACTTATACACTCATGAAAGTTATAAATTATTGAAAAATAATTAAATAAATGTATTAAATTTAGTGCATTTTTGTTTTGTATGTATATATATATATATATATTATAAATAATTAAATATTTGCAAAAAATTAACAAGCTACCCACTAGAAACAACAAAGATCTAATTAACACTACCAAAATTTTGATATGTTTATATGTTTACAAATTAACAAAATAACTAAGAAAATCATATAAATTAAAATGATTTTTATAATTAAATTTGGAAAAAAATAAAATTCTTAAATGATTTAAAAAGTTATGGGTTGAGAAACTTGTAACATTTTAATTATACATTGATAAAATATATATTGTAACTTAAATCATATATTATAAGTAATTATTATTGAATTAAATATCTAATATATATATTTTTATAACAGACTAAGGTTTTAAGTCAAATTACGTTCTTATATATATTTTTGTTTGAATATCGTGTTTTATTGTATTATAATTGATATATAATCATTAGAGTTTATATATCATTTAATTAATGAATATATAAATTTTTATTAAAAAAATCATTCATTAAATTTTAAAAGGTTTCTAGACTCCAGAGATGGATAATACTATCGCGATCTAAGCCCTGAATAGAATTTTGAACAGAGAATTGATTCTCATCAATGCTAACTCTAACATGCTTCTAATTTTGAAAGCTTGGTTATTTAAGAATTGAAATATCAAAATTCAACACGTCTACCGCGAGAAAAATCATCGGGCTGATTATTAGAGTTTTCTCACGTAAAATGTGCAACTCTTAGTCTTATCTTGTTTGATTACTTGTGTATTTTCTCACTCTCTCGTATTTTTTTTTTTTTAAAGAATGTAATAGTTATATTTTTTATTTAAGCAAAAACTCGTACTAAATCTAGTTTTAATAACTTTTGGACTAATTCAACACAAATATTTTGGTAGGGATTGATTTGTACAAATTAAAATGGTGTATTAACATATCGATTATACTTTTAATCACACGTTTTAATATACGTTAATGATACTTATAAAAACTTTCATTTTTAGACAAATTATGATTTCTCTTTTTTTTTTTAAATTTAATACAAAATAACCCAAATAATATTTATAGTAAAACTATAGAATTTAGTTATTAAAAATCAGGTCGAAATACTCGTTAAAATAAATAAATAAACAAATACACGAGACATCTATAGTTAATCACAACTCGGTAATGACAGAACTTATGTTCTTTCATACATCCCAAATACAATCAAATTACCCAAAAATTTAATTCCCCTAAAAACTAAATAAATTCAATTTAATTTAATTTTTTTTTTAAAAAAAAGCTCAATAAATTAGAAAATTACATAAACCCTGTTAGAACTAATAACCCTTCTTCCTCCACTCCAAATAAAACAATAAAAAAATTACACACAGACAACATTTCCACAATTAATATATATATATATATATATATTTAAAAAATAATTATTAGGTTAAATTTAAAATTAAAAAAAAAAACAATTGTTGTCATCTTCCATCCAATCATAGGCGTCCACGTGTCCTTCAAACTTCGAGTTTGTCGTGTGGCCGGGCCCCACCAAAGAAATAAGAACTAAGCAAAGAGACAGCAGTAACAACACATCACGTGAAATTAGCAGATCCCCCAGTTGCAATTTTTTTTTTCTTTCTCTGTTAATTAAACTAGCTAAGAAGCTGCTCCGTGTCCGTACAAACCATGGAGTCAGCGCTCGGCGGCTGCTGCTGCTGCTGCTGCTGGTGTTGGTGTTGTTGTTGTTGTTGATGATGATGATGATGTTGGTGTACAGAAGGTTGTGTTTGTGAGCTGTTCATCTTCTTCAGGTTCTGTTGGTGATATACTTGTCTCAATCTCTCTATCTCCTTCTTTAATGCCTCTTGATGGGCTGTGTGCGTAAATTATAAACGCATATAATTACACACACATGTATATACGTATAACACATGAGTTAAGCGTGAAAAAGGAAACACGAAAATCAAGAATCGGAATCCCCACACGAAACCCATTACATGTTAATGTAAATCAAATGATGATTCAGCTTTATCTAAATTGGGTAATGAGGAAGCAAACTCTAGCTATATTATATAATACATGTGTGTTCCTGGAAATACTGTTCATCACTTTATATATATATGTGTGTGTGTGTGTGTGTGTATGGATATGGAATAGTGATTAGAATGCTGAAAACGTTATACCATCTTTGAAAATCTTGTCCTGAGCCAAAGCAGCGATGCGTTGCTTCAAGGTGCTGTTATCGACGTTAAGAATCAAGCGTTGATGATCCAAGAATGCTACTCTCGGTGACAATGCCGATACCTCCGTCTTCATTTTCCCAGTAGTAATTAATTAAGATTAATTAAGGTAAATCATAACAATGAGTAGGAAATTAATGTAATAATAATTAATTATACATATATACATACATATATATATATATATACGTGTGATTATAAAGAGACCTGTAATGTGGTTACGCTTCGTTCAAGCTCCGAAATGTATTGTAGCTTCCTCACTCGTGATCTCTGCGCCGATTGCCGATTAGCTAAAATTCTGTTCATTATTATCACAAATTCATAATTAATTAATCAAATTTGAAAAGAAACAAGAACAAAAAAAACATATTTCGTATCAGATTCTACAAAGAATTAGTTTATCTCAAAGTTGATTATCAATGCAAGATCCTATTTGATTACCAGATGCATAATTAAACAAGACTGTAATCAGAAATCCCTGCTGGCTTCTTAAATTCTTACATGAGTTCATGCATAAAATCAAATAATAGTAGGTTATCATCTTTCATTCATGTAAAATGTATATATATAATCACGTACGTACCTTTTGACCCTTTTAGGGTCAATGATGGTATCCCCAATGTTGGAGAGCTGTTGGAATGGTGGTTGTGGTTCATGAGATTTATTAATGCATGGACTCTCCACCTCGCCAGGTTCTTGCTTTAGCTGCTGCGGAGCCAGACCATAGTCCATCACCGTTTTCTCCTCGTTGTTGCTGTTCTGATCGGACGGCGTGGAAGGGTTTGACGTCGCCGGCGGTACGGCGATGGAGACGTCGTCGGAGAACATGGACAGCAACTGTTCGTCGTCCAAACGGTCAAATCCATGCATGGCATTATCATTGCCACTATTATTATTATTCGCCGCATTATTGTTATTGGTACTTTCGTTTCTGGTTTCCTCCTCATCGTCGGCCAACAACGGAGCTTCGAGGAAGGCGATGGAGTCGCTAATGCAGCGGCGGTGCGCTCCGCGGCGGGCGGAGGAGAAGTCCATGAACTCATCAATCCAAGAGGGTTGGTGGGTTTCCGGCACGGCGGCTGAAGCGGCGGCGGCCGGAAAGAAAAAATTGGATGAAGTCATTGTGGGTTGGTGATGAGGAAAAGAATTAGGCCAATTGTGGGGGACTTTGGGCGGTAGTTGTGCCATATTGGTGGAGGAAGAGAGAGAGAGAGAGAGAGAGAGAGAGAGAGAGAGAGAGAGAGAGAGAGAAGTAGAAAGACGGAATGGATGGATGGTGGGAAAGAGAAAAAAAATAAGAAAAAGTGGGTTATGTAAGTTATAACCAGAGCTATATATCTATATATATGTGTGTACGTATAAATGTAAGAGATAATAGTAAAAAACTAATTAACCAACAAGCTGATCAGACCCTCTTTTAAAGGGGTGGGGGGGGAATTGTGTTTCTTTTTTTTTTTTTAAATGTGTGTGTGTGTATATATGTATATGTATATGTAGCAGGTAGCTTGTGGGTAAATAGATATAGGGTGAGTGTAAGTATATCTGTAAGCATATGTGTATTAGAAAAGAAGAAGAAGAGTCACATGGGAAGAGACAGCTAGCAACAGCTGGGGTTGGAGGTGAGGACTCAA
>NW_019014561.1:555461-583260 GCF_000150535.2 Carica papaya
AAGTTTTAGTACCGTACTTGAGAGAGAGGGAGAGAGAGAGGGAGAGAGATGAATACAAGAGTAGCATTATTGCACGTGGAATGAAGGAGAGAAGGTCCTACCTGTTCCTTTCGGATAATATAATGTATAGATACAAAAAAAAATTTTTGCTGCTGAAAAGAAAAAAGAAAAAGAGAAAAGATTGGTGAACTCATCATCATCATCATCATCGTGCACTTGCATTCCCCATCTGCAATCAAACTCTAAAAATTTTTATTCCTATTCCTCCTTTTCTTTCAAGGAAAATTCTTTCAATCATCAAGTTAAAATATATATATATATATGTATATATATGAATACACCCATGTGGCTCGCTGTCGCTACGAATAAAAGTCATTTATATAGTACTCAAATTCCAGCTTTTTACGGCCAACAAAAAGCAAAGAAATTATACTTACCTGGGAAGCTTTTACCCCATTCCTCTTCAAATTCTGTAACAAGTCTTGAATTCAAACTCAAATGCACCAGGTTTTCCGTCGATGATTTGTGAATGTCTGTCTGAGTTCGGGTGCATAATAATCTTTACGACCAATCCAATTTTGTACAGGATATCAGTCGGCGCATGCTCTCTTAGAAGACGTTTCGTTAATGCTCAGGGTCTATTACATGCCTCAAGGCACACCGAAAAAGAAAGAAAACCGAATATATATACATGATAATCAAGTCTTTTTAACTCTTTTAAGGTAATATGTTTTCTTACACTGAGGGAGATGAAATATGGTTTCACTTGTTCAACTTACACATCAGCAAAGAGGAAAGAATACATACACCGCTCAAGCAAAAAGCTCAAGAATACCTTCCTAAACTTGCTGATCCATTCACGATTAGTACGTTTGTGTTAGTGCTATTGTGTATATACGTTCGGAGAAAGGTCATGCTCTAGGCTCATGTTTTTCACCACCTTCTCTGCTTTCAGTACTACCGCGCTCATTGCTTTTCCTTTTTTGGGATTTCATCTTGGAAGTGGGATTTCAGTCCAATCCAACATTGGTAATAGTCATGATCCATAAAGGGAGACTCAAGAGCTGAACGGCAGATTCTAGGGATCAGACATGACTCGAACATAAAAGCCATGGTATCCGTGATTTTACATGGTCCTGCTTCATTTCCAAGAGCAATGGTTGCCTGCAAATCATATTAAACGTTTAGAGCGGACTCCTCCACTCGTGGTTGAAAGCAAAGAGTGAGCAATCAAATTTAAGCAGCAACAGCATATAGATCTAGCAACCATTATACCATTGTAAAAAAAGGGAGGAGTTAAATAAAGCTCATGCCAATTTTTTTTAACTTCACAATTTTCAACAATATCAGTTTTAAAATCACAATCAATGATTGCCCTTTGGTGAAGAAATTTTAATTCCAGCAGCCGGGTGTAGTCCAGAGTTCTTATATATGGATTAAAAAACCAGAACCCATAAGAAAGCAAAATCAAGCTATAAAAGTCTGTAACAGATTTGCGTTGAGAAGTTTACTTCATAGGTCTTGGTATCAGGACCATGTGGGGTCATGCAGCTGTGAAGGCTTGCACCACCTGGGAGAAAGCCATCAGCTTTTGCCTGCAAACAACCTTCTGCTTGAATTTTAACAGCAAATGAAAGAAGTATAATGAAAATAAAATAAAAATTGCTATTAAAATTATGGATACTAGAACAAAGCTATAAAACCTAAGGAATATGCAGTCATGCTATTCTCTGTCTTCCTGACAGATATCAGCATCAATAATGAACCTATATTCCAAAATTTCTATTGAGAAGATTTTAGAAAACATACAACACAAGAAGTAACTAAAGCTGATATATAGCTGCAGAAACATTAATATCTTATGGTGCCATCCATGACATTAAAGAAAATTATTTGCTTCGTGCCATCCATGACATTAAAGAAAATTATTTGCTTTGTGCCATCCATAACATTAGAAAAAATTATTTGCTTTGTGCAATCTCTCTCTGCCCAACATCAACATCAACATCAACAGCAACCAATATATTTATTGAGTTTGAACTGCTAAAAATCTGCAGATGATAAGATAAAAGTTAATACATAATAAAGGTTACCTCATATCCACCATAAACCAGGCCCATAAATTCACTCATACAATTGCGATGATAATATGGAGGTCTGAAAGTATGCTCAGCAACCAACCATCTGGGAGGGAATATAACGAAATCAAGCAATGCCACGCCAGGCTTATCAGTTGGTGCTGTCAAAACTGCAAGAAACTGCATAAGTTTTACAAGAAACTATGCTTCTAGAGTTAAAGGTATCCAAGGCATGCAACACCCACCTGTATTAATTGATGGATCACTATGATCAACCAAAACAGTATTATAAGGACAGAACTTTCTGAGATCATACTGCAAAAGTATGTTTTCCCGTCAAAACCTTGCTAAGAGAAACTTGTTAAAGTTTGTATACATTATGTGACAAAAATAAGACATAGAAGGACAAAAAGCTGCAGGCTAAAATGCCCCAGTTTTCTTGATGTTGTACAAAAAAAAAAGATCGTCAATATAATGAATGATAAACTGACCTTGTAAGGGACATAATTACCATGCCAAGCAACCACATTGAAAGGAGAGAAATCTTGTTTCGCAGTGAAGAGTTCCCCTCCAAACTTTTGTACAATAATGTACCCTGGACGGTATCCCTCTTCAAACCAGGCAGTTGGAGAAAGGAAATCTCTTGGAGCAGCAAGACCATTAGCACCTAAACATAATAAAAAATTGTACTGTAATTGTGGTTCAAAGTGCCCGCAATAACTTCCATTGAATAATAAAATAGAAATAAATTTTTCGTATAGCTCACATCTGAATGGGGTATTACGTACCTATTGGTCCAAGGTCAGGAAGTTGAAAATGGGTTCCAAAAATCTCAGCAACATAACCACGAGATGGGCCATCTGGCAAGTCTACAGCAAAACGGAACCCTTGAGGTAAAACAGCAATTTCTCCAGGTGATACCAGCATTCTTCCGCATTCAGTGGTGATCCATAGCCCTAAATATCAAATACAGTATGGAGTCTTAGAAGCAACCCCTGATATATGGATATAAAGTTCTGGTCACAGACGAAGTATAACCAGCTCAACAGACAAAGTATTACAAGCTGCGAAAAAAAGTCATAAAGCTGATTTTTCCCCAATATTTGGGAAATTCTGGAATTCCAATATTTTGTATATGTTCTTTCTTACAATAAGGAAGCTGATAAGATAGAGAAGCAAGCGGAAACAAATTTATGTTTTTGTCAGGTCTCCTAGTTTGAGATCACAGGCTTGTCTACTGCAAAGTCTTGAAGCAAGCATGCAGCTTGCTCGCTGGACTCATGATCTTATGGCCTATTATCAAGACAAGTTGGAGAGAGTCCACGAACTCTAGATAAATCGTCAACTTTTCATAAATTTCTCGGATTATTTACCATTAATATAGAAGGTATCTATAGGGAGCTCTCCTCCTACAATTCAGTATATTGACCTAACAACTTAGGTAAATATAAAAGATGGTGACAGGTCAGGTTTGCAGCGGATTCCGCAAAAATTACGAATCTGACCCGCTTTGAGTATTAGAAAATTCAAACACACCCCTGATCCACGCAGGTTCTATAAACTCATTTTATTTCGCTGCAACCGAGTTTCCAGAAAAACCTGGCCTGACCTGGCTCGGATTAATATATAAACATATTACATATACACTTGAGTCAGATTTGGATAGAATTTTTTGCTTATACATCTTAACCAACCCAACCCAACCCAAGTGGGTCACAATTTTTTTTTACCTAGTAAATTAAGAGAATGATCTAAATAACATTAAAGGAATTTCCTATTACAGATTTCCTTAACAATGTTAAAAACAACCTATTATAACATAAAGCTAGAAAACTACTTACGAGAATTTCTTTTTATTTGGCAATGCCTTATATTCAACTAGTTAAGATTTCCAATTTGCATATTGAACTCTAAAGCTGAAAAACTCTGTACTACTGTACCTTTTATACCTCTCTGATTTATTCTTACGGACGTTTACGGAGAAGTCTTTCTGCCTTTCTACTTCTTGATGTTTCCTCTTAAGTTAATACACGAGATCAGAGAAGCAATTTGTTTGTTGTTCAATCTGGTGCGTAATATCAGTCCCTTCCTCCAAAAAGTTCTTGTCCACAAGCACCAAGCATAAATGGCGCTGAATCATTCATGGAATCTTCCCATAAGGCATCTGCAGATGAAATGACGTCCCAATAGATTACTTTCCTACGCTACCTAACCATTGGTCAAAATTTCTTGCAACATAAGAATAATTTCGCTGGAATGAGTTGATGGCATTGTAGGCTCAACAGTCTCAATTCCATTAACATGATACATGGAATCAGGATTCATTGGTTGTTTCAGATAACAGTAACTTGTAAGCCACTTGGCGTATATTGACCTTAATGGAAAAGGAACCATAAAACTTGGAGGATGTTTCTTAGAAGTCTTTGATGCTAATATTAGTTGGCAGTAAGGTAAAGCTTCAACAGTACTTGAACACTAAATTGAGAACCCTACTCTGATGTTTGTCATAGACCTAATTAATTGTTTTCTAGGCTTGAAGAAGGCCATCTCGCAAATCAGACAAGGATTATAAAGCTCAAAATCCATAGCCTCCAACTTAGCTTTACCAGGATAATATGAAAGGAGTCTTTGGCGGCGCACGACCACAAACAACCTCAAAAGGAGAGGTCTATAGAGAGGTAATAAGACTCATATTGCAATGGACAATGAAGTCCTATTCGTTTAGCGCTTAGGATAGTAACTAGTGAAGAACTTTATGTACATTATGATGGTGCAATTCACCACCCCGGTTTAGTCATACAATCAGTGTAATATGTGAAGCTAAATAATAACTCATGCCACACAGCGAAAGGGCTCAGGCCAGAAGTGATCGTAAAGGTGACATAATCATTACTCACAATCGACTCGAGCATGCCATAAAGCTTAAAAATGGAAAAGAGAACTATGCATGCCACACTGGGATGAGATAAAGGGCAAAAAATAAGGATATTGGGGAATCTGTCCACCGTAGCTGATGAGACCAATTTACTATGAGAACGAGGTAGAACATCAATAAAATTTATGGATATATCAAGCCACACATGGCCAGAGACAGGTAGGGGTTGCAACAAAGGAGCAAAACAACATCTGGAACAAAGTAATTAAAGCCAAGGTTGGAACAAAAAGCAACAATTAGTACTCTAAAAGTACTAGATTCCCATATGGTGTTGGACTATCGAAGAAAATAACTTTGGGAGGGGAGGATTTCCATGGGTGTATCCAGTGGAAGATGGGATCAGGCAACAGGGTGAGTTTTTGACTAGATGGAGCACTTGTAAAATGATTTCCTACAATTTGTTCCTTAGCTTAGAATAAAGAGACAACATTGACAGGAACTTTCTACAATCTAGGGAGTAATGGTGTCTGGATGTTGGACCTGGCCAGAAATCTTAATAATTAGGAGATGAAGGAATACATTAGTTTATTCCAATATTTGTCCCAATGTGAAAGTCCAAATGAAGCCCTAGACGAGCCAATTTGGAAGCACAATCCAAAAAGCGCATTTTCAATGAAGTCCTACTAACTGCATTCAGCAAGAGAGAAAGAAGTATTGCGAAACTCCCATGGAAACAGATTTGGAGGATCAATGCACCACCCAGAATGGCTTCTCTACTTAGGAAGCGGCAAGGAAATAAATTTTGGCTATAGATAATTTGATTAAAAAGTAAAAAACCATTGTGAAGGGATGCTACCTGTGTAAGAGAGAAGTACAGGTCAGACAATCATCTTCTTCTTTGGTATTTGCTCTGAGATACGGCCCACAATCTTTTGGTGATTAATTAGGTAATTCCTGACTCGGTAAAAGAAAAGATTTAGGTGTAGAGAGGCATCCACGGGGATAAACACTACAACAAGAATCTAGGTTTTATCCCTTTATTTACCTTTGGGTTATTTGGAAAGAAAGAAATAGAAACATTTTAGGATATAAAATTTTCTTTTGATAATATTAAGGATGTTTGACCTCAGACACTTGATGTTTTTTGATAGAAGGTCATCATCTCTATACTTTTAAGGATTTAGAAGACTCAATAAATATGTTGATGGATTTGTAAAGCTCCATAAGAGATGCACGTTCTTGCTGTCTACATATTTACAAAATACTAATTTTACTCTCAAACAATATGTCTACTTTAGGATCTTCTTATTTTGTCTATTTACTTTACTTGATGAAATCTCAAAATCAAGTATTGAAATATCAAAAATAGAAAAAATATAAAAATCAGAATTTGTTTTCCTAACAATCGAAAGCTAGTGAAACTTGCGATTCTCATGAAAAATACGAATGCTTCGAAAATCAAACAATGTGTCTATTTACTCTAAAACAATGTCTACTTTAGGATCTTCTTATTTTGTCCATTTACTTCACTTGGTGAAATCTCAAAATCAAGTATTGAAATGTCGAAATAGAAAAAATATAAAAATCAGAATTTGTTTTCCTAACAATTGAAAGCTAGTGAAACTTGTGATTCTCATGATAAAATATGAATGCTTCGAAAATCAAAGATTCTGAAGAATAAGTGAACCAAATAAGAACCACAAAAATTCATAAAAGGAAAAATCACCAAATATTCATTATTATTGTTAGTAACCAACTAAATTCGGGGTCCGTATCTTTGGTGGGCCTCTTTATTCTCTTCAACAAGAATTCCACCATCTTCAATTTCAACAATATCATTGCTTACAACTAAATTAAGAGATCTATCACTAGGAGACTCAACTTATGCAGTAGAAATTATAAATCTTTCACAACCTCCTTAATTACATCATCTAGTAACTTGTCATCATTTGTTGAGTGGTAATGGTGATCTCCTTTGTTACTTCACGTATTAACATTTTCTCATGAGTTGTATCATCAATATTGGTGACATCATCTTGTTGCATAGAAAGGAACAGGTTGTTGCATATGTTGATCATTACATTATTGTGATCCTTCATAGGATGAATGAAGATTTTATTGACTACATCGAGATGATCTAAATTTAGTGGCACAACTTACAAAAACTTTCCCTACCAACCCATGAACAATCAACAAAATCTTTTTGTTATCTCTTCAAACACTGTCCAAGACTAGAGAGAACAACTCTACCAAATGTACTAATTTTCTTGTATAAGGAAGGGGTCATAATCTCCATGTATGAGAGAATATTCTTGTATTGAAGTCGAATAGACTCCAGGAAGTGCTTGAACATTTCTATAATTAATTCTTCATAATCAAGATTCAATATCACCATAGATAATCTAATTCTTGCAATCATTTCTAGAATTAAGATATATCTAACATGTGATTGCCTCATTCTATCACCTAATATTTTAAATGTAAAAACAATTAGCTTAAAAACCTTTCTATTTGGGCATTCATGATAAGGAACATCTAAAGCAGTTATTTTAGTTAATTCATATATACAGTAAGCAACCTCAAGCTTCACATTGATATTCGAGCAGTAGAGAAGTTGATCACAGATCAGGGCTCTTTAAGCAATAATGCTTAAATTGATCAAAAAGCCAAAGGTCACTAGGTGAATGAGGAAGGTTAGTAATATTTCTTATTTGGGATTGAACTGTATAGCCAGAACTTGTTCTGCTACTGAACTTCGTGCTTGTACCTTTTCCGGCTCTACCAGTTTCTTCTTACATTGATATGCAAGTCCTACATCTTTTGCATCTTGCGATTTCCTCTTACATTGAGACACAAGATCATCAAAACGAAGTTCCATCTATCGTTTCATCTTGTGATTTCTCTGTTGAGTAATCCAGTGTATAATAGTTCCATAGCAAAGTTGGCACTATGAACCCATCATCCACTACTTTCTATAGGTTTTTTTTTTTTTTTTTTCTGAAATACCACTACTTTCTATATGTTGTTATAGAACAAAGCAAAATTCTAAAAGTTTCTACACGTTCTTTCTTAGAATTCCCAACTAACTTATAGCTTCCAAAGGTCTTTCAAGTGAAAGAAAACTGTGTTTTATTCATCAAAGAAAAAAAACAAAACATTAAAAACAAAAAAACAATCCATAACGAGAATTTTTTCATAAAAGATCCATGACAATACTAACATGGAGAAGTAAAAGCTTAAAATATCTTATTAAAGGAAGCCAGTCAAATAAAAAGTACTAGGATTCAACTTCAGAAAAGATCATTGATGCATACTTCCTTTTTGAGGGACTATCAAAAAGTCCCCATCTGCGTTACAGAAGGCACAGTTATCCATTGACTTATTGGCAGTATACCTGCATGTGAGAATATAAATTGCATATTAGAACTCTCGTTAGCCACAAAACATTTCAAGATCACTCAAGATATCTGTTTAGCAGGAATTGAAACTGTATAACCTCTGTGATCTCATAAAAATATCTATGATAAGGAAAACAGAATTAGAATGTGGAGTCTCACAAATTTTGACATGGATGAAAGATGTATGGGCAATCCATATCTGACACGAAGTGAACTAAGATCAGGGAGCTCTTCTGTAGCTGGCCGATAAATAATTTAGCAGAGACTAAACATATCAACTCAAGAACTAGCAAATAATCCATCAAACAGAGAAAGTATATAGATATATATTTATATTTATATTTCAGACGCTATTATCTATTAAGTAAACACATGCTATTTCACTTTATACATGAATGGGTAAGTGATGAACAAATTTGATAAGAATGTAAAACTACAGATCCATGTATGAAGCCCCGAAAAAATTCAGCTTATTGCGGCCCCAATAGCTAATATAGTAGAGGCAAAAAAAAATACAGAATTCATACAAGTGCACATGGTCTCATGATCAGAGAAATTCATGCTTTCATCCTTTCCATGGTTTCTTGTAATGTAAAACACACAAAGATAGGAGCAAGATTCCTAAGAACCGACTCTTCTACAAAAGCATCAAAAAAATAGACAACATACATACATCATTAATTGTTAATGAAAATATAGTCTTGCACATACAAGTGAGAATAAAAAATGAAGTATCTAAAATATCCGAAAAAGCAACAAAACATCAACAAACTTGTTTCCTCAACAAAATTAAATATAAACCAATTTATTTACTGTATATGTCTAGGGGAGCAGACGATAGTTTTGAGATCAGACTATATGCAGGTAACAAAACAATCCTGAAATACCAATTACATGTGAATAGCATATCCATGGCGAAGAAATGAGCTGCCCGCTCCACATATAGTGTATAACCCATCAATGAAATCAGTTGGCGAGTCAGGCGTATCTACAGGCTTCCATCGGAGCTGAGTAGGAGTTGTGCAAGTGTTGGACTGGTCAAACTCACTTAAAAGCTTCCCATGAACTGGTATACGAGGCTTAAATGGTTCGTGCGTGACAGAAGGCTTGATTCGATAGAGCCAACTGCCCAAAACAATTTCTTTCTTCAGAGACCACAGAATTTTAAAATAATAAAATCTCTAGCATGAAAAATTTAACGCCAACTACACATACCAGGTTAGAAAAAATAATAAAAATAAAAATAATAATAATAATAATAGTACCAAACACCCTTGTAAACTTAATGTGATTTAAGGCTACGTTTGGAACAATCAAGGAGTGAGTTATGCCAATTGTCAAACCACAACAATCAGAGTATACTGTTTTCAAAATAATGAAGATAAAAGTTACAGAACCCTTTATAATTTACCCCAAAAGATCCAACGAATTCAAGGTCAACACTGAATGAAATAAACCAATTTACGTGCCGAAGGACATAATTTAAAATTATTACAATCATAACATGAATGAATCTGTTCGCTTCCGCAATCAATTATCATATACAAACACCTTCTCTCCGGAGGCGTACGACGAAATACCGCAATCATAATTATTATTTAAGCCAATCGCCAAAAAATAGCAAATACTGCTCGTTCAAAATCAATTAAAATAAATGTCCAATATAGTACTAAAAGAAAACAACGAGACGAGATACAGGAGATATTAACGTGCGTGCGCGTACCTGCGTTGATTGAGCTTGCGAGGAGATGTGAAGGAAGTGCCAGAGATCTGCTCAGCGTAGAGGCCGTAGGGACAGATGAGAGGACTATTCTGCTCGCGCGGAAGAGCTCCGGCGATCGCCTCAGACGAGAAATGGTTGCCGAATCCCGATTGGTACTCCACATCGCCGACAAAATTCGCGCCGTTGATTTTGCCGACATCTTCTTCTTGTCGTTGTTGCTTTTCCATGACCGAATGGATTCCTCTCCGACGATCAATCGCTTCGATTAGCTCTCCTTGTTCTCTGCAAGTCTGCACGCAGAGATCGAATATACAACTGGGAAAACGGTTTTAACAATGGGGCAGAGAGAGAGGATAAGGACAGAGAAGGGAGATGACGTGGGCCGGTGATCCATTGGATAGTCGTGTGGAACCGAGCAACCTTGTTATAGTATTGCGCGGCAAACACCCAAGTAAAGCCGCCTTATATAATTTGTATATTTCGTAAGTTCGGTAGCAAATGTAGATTTTAGTATTAATATAAAGTTTTATTTAGGTATATTTTGGACCGACACGTGAAGCATTTTCTCTATTAACATTCTCGGACGTTTCAATTATTACTATTATTATTATTACTACTAAAAATATGTTTAGATGATAGTTTATTAACGTACGTCACGTAATTTTTAAAATTATTTTTTTAAATTATTAAATTGTTAATTTCGTATAATTTAAATAAATTTTTTTTTATATTTACATTTATACCCTCATTTTTTTTTCTTTGAAATGCAATGCCTCTTCTTCTTTTATTTAATTGCATATATATATACACACACACTATATTACCACTTTATTTTTTTTATAAAATTTATTTATTTTATTATATATGATTATATATAGACATATATTTATATATTTAATTATATATATATTTGTATATTTAATTATAGATATTTTTTATTTTTCTATTTATTATTACATATAATAAGATATTAATTAAATAGATAATTTAAAAATCAAAGTTTTATCCACCTTAAAACCTAAATTATCATTCAACCCAAATTAAACATCTTCCATTTCAAAATTCAAATCCAAAAAATCCCATAGCCCGTTTAAGCCCAAACCAAAAGCCCAAATCAGAAACACATCAAGACGGCACCGTTTTGGAGGTGCTTCAGTTGTTCGCTTCCTTGTCCCCTTCGGCAGCGTGAGGGGGAGAAGCTGCGAAGAGACAGAGAGGAGCTCGCAGAGGACAGCGGTAGAGAGAAGCTTCGTGTCTCGTGACGTGCTCTGAAGCCTCTTTGGGCTATATAGGAAAATTTTGGAAAAAGGAGGAGGAGATTTTCGGAATAGGAAACAGAGCAGGAGAGAACAGATGCCGAAGAGAAAAGAAGGGTGCTTTAAATTTGAGAGAAGAATTTGAAACTGATGGGATTAGAGTGAAGGATCGAAACAGAGGTGGTTCGGTGAGGGTGTTTCCGGATCTTAAGGAAAAGACAAAGCAGAGAACTTGAGCGAAGCAGAGGTGGAACAGGCGTGAATTATAGTAGGTAAAAAGTTTGTTTTCGTATTTCTCGTCTTTATAAATTGAATAAGAATGAATTGTTAGTTGTTTGATTGAGTTAAATTTGTTTGAGGCTAGCTTTCATGTTTGAGTCATCTTTATGTATGAAACCTCTGTCTCAGTTCTCTTCTGCTTCAATTCTGAGTCTTAAGGAATTAAGCTTGCTGTGTAATTGACAGGGTCTTCTCTGGTGCTTAGTTGTATTTTGGTTGCTTAATCTTTTGTGATTTCTTGGACCTTTTTCTTTCTCGGTGTTTTGAGAAATTCTGAAATGCAAAATCAGTCTATATCTATATATATCCTGTTTGACTTGAATGTGAAGGAATTGAGTCTCAATCATAAGACACACTGTTCGCATATAATTGATCCTTTAACTTACTAATTTCGCGAGCTACTTTGGGTGATTTGTTCTGGGTTGTTTTAATTAATACAAACAACTCAATTTACTTATGGGGTCTTGCGTACTGTCCTAGGCTTTGAAATAAGGAACAATGGGCTATGTGGGTATTGATTTGGCATGCTACCTTTTGTTAGTGATTAAATCTTCAATTGTATGCAATATAGATGATAATACTTGCTGTCCAGGAATGCTTCAGTCCATCAAAATTTTTAGCCGGGTGTTTCAGTGTGGAATATACTCAACTTTGATGCGTGGGTGTGATGTTTGATTAAGTTTAAAAATGGAATTTTGAAGGTGGAGGACGGCACGCCAAAATTAAAAAGATTCGTCACAACAATTGCAACAAAATGGTTTCTTGTATATGCTTGCCGTCGACTTAGGACTTTTAGTTCAGATCGACTTAGGAACTTTGGTTGGGATGTCTTTTCTTGGATTCTTCCGTCTCCTTTTTGTGTATACTTAGTGGTGTCTTTACATTTTTAATTTAAAGCAAAAGTAGGAAATTTTTAGATAGCTCAAAAAACCTATGCTACCGGATGGGTGCCTTACACTTTCCTACCTGAGACCATTTTGCAAACTGAATTTTCTCTAAGATTGACCCATGTGCGTTTTGGGTGTTCAATCCCACCTTAAATGGATCAATGACGACTTATTAGAGTTTATTGAAAATTCTTATTTTGGCGGAGTTTTACATTGCGTCATGGTTGTGATAGGATTTGTGAAAGCTGCATGGGGCTTATATGTTGTTCGTGAATTTATAAGCTGATTGAGTATTTAAAGTAGTTGATTTCTTTTCTCTTTTCTTTTAAATAATTATTTTGTTTGGTCCTGAAGTGCGTGCTTGGAGAGAGGTCCGCATATTTCAATTTGTTTTAGTCTGCATGTTATTTTACTTTATTTCTTGTCTTTTCTAATTTTACTTTTGGTCTTAACTGAAAATAAGTGAACCAAATTATTTAAAACTGTGTCACTGGTTGGGACCCCTCCCCTTTCTGTTTCATTTTCGTACTTTGTTTCTTTTAATTATATTAATAGTTGTTTTAGGTGTCTAGTTGCACCTTAAAAGAACTAGGGCTGATCCCTTTCAAATTTATTGAATTTTTTTTTTCGGAGACACCTTTGCGACAGATATCAGTTGAGCAATGCTAATAAATATCTAAATTTTTCGTTCATGTGATTTAATTTGAGGTCCTTAGTGAGGGGCACGTGTCATATGGTCTAGATACTTTTTTTTAATCCCACCAACTGTTTGATGAGAATCTTCTTATTAGTTATAGAAGATGCTTGGTTCCTCTGTTATACCACTGGTTTTTCTTTTTTAGATGAGATAGATGGAAACTATATGAGATAGTTGTTCTTATAGTATGTGGCTGAGATAGATGTTCTTGTGCAATAGAGATGCAGATAATGGAAAGAAAAAAAATGAGGGTGTGTTTTTTCGTGTCTTGGCTTGTAAAAGGCTTTGCGTAGTTTTTTCGCTTCTCTTTTCTGTGTCTGTGTTTTGAATATAGATTGTAGTCCAATGTACCTTGATTTAAGATGGTTGTCATACTATTTGGAGTTTTATTCTCCAATTAATTCATGGTTGGGAGTTTGGATTGAGATTGATCATGCTTGAAGGATATCGTATTTTAGTGAAGTTTGCTAAGAAGAGTGGCTGTGCATTGGGTGTGGATTCCCAGAGGTATTGCGATCAACTCCTACATACAGCACATTTCCCCCATTTTTTCTTTCCAATGGATATAACACAATCAAGGTATTTACTTAGTTTAGTGGATAGTAACCTATATGATTTTGTGAACACTTGTCACCAAGCTAATTGGTTGAAAGTCAGACGCCTTTCTAGATTTGCTCTTTTAGGAACTACAGTAATAAATATAGAGTTCATATTCATATATTTATTTTACCATTGGTGAAGAACTCATCGAAAACACTAATAAGGTAAATATTTTTTGTACATGGGTTGACATCCTCGTGTTGCTTGTATAGTATATTTTATGTTATATTTTTTATCTAAAAAATAAAGATTTTTTGCACATAGAAAACTTTTGGCCATTTAACAATTATGCAAATGGATAGGCGCCTTACCTCTTTCCATCCAATACCATTCTGGGACCTACTTTTCTCGTTTTTAGATTACTGTGTTTGGATGATTGATCTAACTTTTAATTGGATCTATGGCATGCTAAGGTCTTTTCTCTAAAAATTGTTGTTCTTTTTTTTAGAGCCACACACATCACAAGGGTAAGATTCAAGAGGTAGAGTAGCACTAGATGGAAGTTTTAGAGTCAATAATGGAGGAAATCACCATAGGAGGAGAGGAAAATGAGGAAAAGCATGAATCTCGGAAGAGGAAGTGCAGTAATAGAATCCAAGGGGATGATTCTCTTATCTCTGATAAGCTCGACAACAGAATAATTCGATCATTGACGAAGCCATCTTATCTTCTAGGGCTTGGCCCTCGCTCGAAGAGCTTTCGCTGGGAGCATCGTGAGAGGTTGCGCAAGATCCTGTGTGAACTCTTGGGTCAACACAATTGGAAAGAGGCAAGCGGTGTGCTAAGCGTTCTATTACAGGGTACTAAGAGAGAGAAATGTCCTCTATTGAACCGTTTTAAGTATTCGGTATGAGCTCGTTACTCCAGATTTTTTTGGTAACGTATTTAATGTGCATTAACAATAAAAAGGAAATATTTGTAGGCTGCAATGGAGCTTCTCAAGTATGTACATGGTGAGAATGTCAACCCATTACGGATGAAGAACATATACGATACTTGGATTAGCAGGACAAGTTCCAGGAAAGATGTACCCATAGAGGTATTTGTTAGACTTTTTTTTTTGTTTACTGTTGTACGAACTGGACTATTTTATGTGCTCATGTGTTCATGATTTTAGCAATATATTATATATTCCACAACACAGACGGGTTCATATCCTTTAGATTGGTTCATCTGTGCACTCATGTAGATTGGTGTTTACTAAAGATTTGCTTGTTGTGCAGGATAGATCTTTGGTTTATTTGGAGCAGATTCTTTTCTTTCTTTTGCAAGGGGATGAGGAGGATGCATCTCAGGCTGCATCCAGGTATTTTCTCATCCAGATATGGCTTACTAATTTGTGCACATGCTGAAAAAGTTGAATAGCATAATACTTACTTTTATGGACACTTGATCTTATAGTTGCCTAAAATAGTGTTAATTGAAGCAACTTTAGTTGCAAGATTTTCGGCATGCTTTAAGACACAACACACACACGCATGCTCATATGTAAATTACTTGGTTTATTGTGCTTATCGCCTTTTCATGCTTAAGAATTCCTAATTTTCTATTGCACTACTCTGTCTCCTTATTTTTGTCTCATCTAACACAATGTGATTCCAATAACCAAAAATTTTCGTTATGTTGTGAGGCTCAAGAATTTTGGAATGCAAGTTGGTCTGTGTATGAATCAGATGCTTCATGAGATAGGATGACCTTAAATCTTAAGGCTACTGTACAAGGAGTTTCTCTATTGTGACAAAGCATAAGTTAAATATTTGCCTTCTTAATTGGCAAATATGCTAAAATAATCTTGCACGGTAATTCTTTTTAATCATACATGTAGAATCATAGTGAAAGCATGTTGACTCTGTTTGGATATAACATGGGTAAATTTGTGTAGTTGCAAATAGATTTACCTATTCTTGTTTCCAGAATTGCACTGAATTTATGTTTTGAATTCTAATAATGAATCTCATTTTGCAGTTCAGTAGGCAAAAATCTGATAATGATTCTTATATATAGATATTGTAATACAAATTTAAGGAACATCTGAATTACTTATGCTGTTTTTTTTTTTCCAGCCTGATGCAGCGTCATGACTTTGAGAACCACCCTTTGTCATATATGGTTTTGGGCTTAACTTTCTATCAGCTGTGGTACTCTAAATTCCTGAAGGAGATTAATTGTGAAGATGCTGGTCAACTTGACAGCCCTAGTCAATCCAACACGTCAGGAACTAGATTCAGCAATCAAGTTGGGTCAATTTACAGTCATGAAACTAGGACTATCATGAGACATGATTCAGAAACCTCCATAATGAATGACAAAAGGATATCCATGGAGTTCGAAAAGAACCAAGACAGAGCAGTTTCTATGGACAAACTGGAGAGAGAGAATCTCCCACAACTCAGCAACCCATTTGGCTTTTCTGTGTCCTCTGATGAAAATCCAGGCTCTTTCCATAGTAATGTGGCTCATAAATATGATGCTTCTTTTTTCTCTGTTCTTGGTGAGTTTCAATTTCTTTTGTGTGTATTCTCCTTTGTACTACTAATTTAATATGTTGGTAGGTATTTCTTTACCTATGCCTGCATGTTACTAGGTAGATCTATAGGATATAGTTGTCTCTCATCTTGCAACTCTCTCTCTGAAATTCGAAATTTTCAAGGGCCAAGTCGCCACTGGCATTGAGGCAATTATTGCTCTTATTTCACTAGCTATTTTTTGGGTTATGCTGAGAGAGAAAACGAGAGATTTTCACAGGCTACAGGCTACTTGATAAGAGCTTTTTCTTTATGCGTTCAGCTTTTCCATATATTTACAGACAGTGGCAGTGACTCACTTAACCAATGCTTCAGTGGTTACCCTATTTCTGATTTTTTTCGAATTAGGGACCTCATCCATAGATTTTTTGTATTTATTGTATGGATGACACTCCCTTGGTTTCTTGTGAGTAATACTCTTTTCTTATTCAGAATGGCCTCCCCCACTGGGGGTGGGCGGGAAGAGATCCTGAAGTGAAGGCTAGCCCAGGGATTTTTTTTTTTTTCTGAGAGTACCCTAAGGATTTACTGGACCAAGAAACAATTTATGAGCTAGTTTAGCTGCTGTAGGCATACAGAGGCATAAACATGTGAAGGGGATTCGAACTTATGAACACAACAGTAACATATGGATCCAAGGATTTAGGTTTAGCCATGATGAATTTATTTGTCCTATTTTCTTTTGTAGAAATTGCCAGAACCTGAAATCCTTTTAGTTATTGCTAATTTTGTGAGAGGAAAAGATAGGATAAAAATGTACCAAGGGGTGTCACTTGTGTTAGTTAAAAAGAGAAGAGATCCAATAAATTGAACATGTTGACCATATCCACCTCACCTAATGCAGCATGCTTGAACAAAATACAGAGCTTCCTAAGGAAATGATCCTTGGTGGAAGGAAAGGGAGAGGAGATATAAAACGTTCTGCAGTTTCTTCCCTCTAAAATGACCTAAAAAGTAAAAAAAGGGAATGAGGTTGATGAATTTCTTGTCTGCTTGGTTATCGGGCTGCCACTCAGTCCTCAATAGACCCACTGATTGCCAAAGACAAGTTGAGGAGGTTGAGAACTGGGTCCCAAAATCTACTAAACACCATACATTAAAAGAAGAATATGGCTGACGGATTCACACTCAAGCTGGTATTTTCTTTACTCCTCAGAATCAACCTATAAAAATCTGTGTCAAATAAATTGCCACTTTCACTAGAATAGGACAAAGGGACATAAAATAAATAGGGAGATCAGAAAGTGCTCTCTTAATTTAAAGTCTTGTGCCCTAAGCAAGGTAGATCCGCTTCAACCTAGTCAGCCCCTTCTCCATCTTACACACATAAGGGACCCAAATAGCTGCCTTCGTGACTTTGGCACCAAGAGGAGGCCGAGATACTTGATAAGGTTAATTGGTAATTTTTGTAGAGATGATATGTTGTCGGGTTCTAATATTTTCTTAGAGCAAGTTTCGGCAATATGATTTGCTGTTAGGATCTAGTATTTGGTTGGAGCAAATCTATTGTTGTCTTTTGCTGAACTGAATTGAGCCACTTCTACTGAAAAATATCACGGAAAAGCATTTTATTGCCTTCGTTCTTTTTTTTTTTTTCAAAAAAAATAAATCAGATGTACATATCTGAAATATTTAGAAGCTGTTATTTTGGTGGAGTTATAACCTGTTCAGTTTCAACTTCCCTTCTGCTTAAAATTCTTCAGGATGTTCTTAAAGTTGATAATTTCTTGTTACTTTTGTTTTTTACTAGCATATATATTTTCATCAAATCTTCTGAAAAACTATATCTTTTTAAAATATATTTGGATCATATAATGCATATTGAAGTTTTGACTTGTGTTGTTTAAGATGGCCTTGCTTCATGGTTGTTGCCCTTGCGATTACCTCAAAATCCTGAGTACCATATGCAAATGCTTAACGATCCTTATTATAAGGATGCCGTGAAGCATCTGCGACTTGCTCTTTATTCAGTGCCTCCTATATTGGCCGCCTTACATCCTCTAATTCAGGTAAAATAATATATATAATTTTTTTATATGAAAGGAATGCATGTTTATTACATTTGTGACACATTGATTAAATCTGTGCCAAGTGCATAGGAAAGTCGAGAATTGAATTAAGTTGTGATTATTTAATTCATAATGCTTAAAATTGAATTACTGTTTGTACGAGGTACAAAAATTGAGGGTTGTGACACTTGATATGAATGATAATTGTAAAACTACTGTAGACAGTGAGATCAGGCTGCCCATTTTCACGAATAAGTTCAGCATTTTGTATCATAAATTGAGAGCATGGGGTTTTACAGCACCAAATCAGATTTATATCCTCTCTCCTGCAATTATTTTCTCCTGCAATTTCTTTATACATTTGTGCTGCACTGATGTATGAATCACATTGGTCATATACACATGCTAAAATTAACTTGGTGACAATTGAACCTAAAGATTTTTTTCAAATTTAAGAATCAAACATTGTCTAAAAGAATTCCAACTTTTAATATTTGAGTCAAATGACACTGCTTTCCGTTTCCTCTATCCTGTGCTTGCGCTCCCTGGTACATCCACAACAACTGGTTGATAATTATACTAATTTATGGATAATACTAATGCATGGATAGTTCAATCATCCACTTATAAAATAAAGATATTTTTCAAGTTGAGTATGTCAGTATGTAGTATGTACTACTGTCTGCTTTTCGAGACTATCCTTTTCCTTGCAAGGGGAAGCTGTGAAACCTTTGCAAGTTTTAACCAAATAAACAAGGCTGAAAGTCTTAAGGTGTTTTAGGCTTCTCCTGAAACTTACTTCAGGTTGTCAAAATTTTTTTTCCTTCCACATCACTGCAATAGTAGATATCTGCAAGATTTCTTTAACACCGGTGGTTGCCCCCAAATCTTTCTAGTTGATTCAGTTCAAGCATTGCTGATGCTTTTTCATTTCTTCCTGAAGAGACAAATAGGCATCCAAGGGTCTTTCTCCCAATGACCTGGAGATTTTTTGTTTCACATGGTTTTTGTGCTGCAAATGTTCCTCAGATGTCAGTTAATCCATTTTATGGCAAGGTTTATGAAAGGTTCACTTGTGGAAAGAAGAATACGCAAGAGTTTTAGCTAAGTGTCTAATTCTATGCATTATTTTATTTATTTGTTTGTGGGAAGTGTGTCTTGTCTCATTTAGTGTTGCGTCAGTTATTGTTGGTTATTAGGCAGCTTTTTATGTTTGAAAAAGTATTATGGGTCTACTACTCTTTTGTAGTTATGATCCTAATTAGTAGTAACTGTCCTAGGTTAAGGCCATCTATTCAGAGAATAAAATATGCAGAATATTATTTAATTATTTAGTCAGTACTTTGAACTCCAGGAGCCATTCTGGTCTCTTTTAATTAGTCCAGACATTCAATCAAATAAGGTCAGACAGGAAGGTAAAACCATAAATTTTTTGGTTCTTCATCCTTAGGCTTTGGTATGCAAGGATTCATAACTAGATCCAGGGCACAGGATTCTAATGTTTTGTATATGTGCTTGGTTATTGGTAATTTTCTTTTTGGGGTATAAAAAGGAGAAATATTGTTACAAAAAAAAAAAAGAGAAATACAGAAAGGAGAAGGGATCAGTCAACGGCAACCTCAAAACTAGAAAGAGTAAGGGGAAAGAAAAAGGAAAGGAAAATCATTCACGATATAATCTCAGTTGTCTAGTCACTTTGCAAAGTAATTAAGAAATCCCCAGAAATAGACCTAAGACTAAACCCAAAGAAGACTCCAAAAGAACTAGTCTGTCCCACAGCAAGGAAAAAAGGGGATTGGAATCAATTTTTGATAACTTTTTACATTTTCTCCAACCACAACATACACAATCCAGAAAAAGAAGCTTCAGTAACATTTTTTTTCATCCTTGCTCACACGACATTATTCTGTTGATGATATACATAGAAGCCTTTAGCTGTCTACTAGAAATTATTAGGTTAAGGCTTATCAACCATTAATTTTAGGTGCCAAATTTTTCAGTTAATAGTATATCTAAAGGATTTTCCTTGAGAATTAGAACTGCAACTACTTACATATGCAGTACACTTTGAATCATTACCTCTGCATTTCTCGGCTTTCGAAGGAGTCGAATCTGATTTTAACATCATTAAGAATAACTGATTTAACTATTTTGGTTCTTATATTTTAGGGCATAACGTTGATTATTTTGACGATTTAGGTAAATTTGTAGATATGCTAATCGAGATGTAAATTCTGTATATGGGGGGTGCTCCCTTAACACCTTTTTATATTAATACTACTCTTACTTTTATTTCAAAAAAAAAAACCTCTACATTTCTCTTTTTTTTTTTTTTGAAAAAAACCTCATTTCTCTTTTATATTCCCACAAAAAGGTTCCAGGAAAACTTGGGGGATGTTACTTGGATGCCTTTGGTATTTTGAGTATGTTTAAAATTGTTGGAAAAAATGTATTTAAAGTAATATGATGCTTTAAATTATTTAAATTCCTATTTAAAAAATTAACAGTTGTATCTTTGGATAAAATATTGATTTAAAAAATAAAACTGATATTTTTAATAAACAGTTATTATTAAAGGAGGATACCAAGAGAGTAACTATGGAAATTAGTTAAATAATAGATAAAAAACCTGAAAGTTAGGATTAGAGTGAAAGTCGCTTTTGAGAACCTAATCAACATTCTACATTTTATGCTATCAAATAGAATTCTAGTACATGGTACGCAAGCTTATGCTATCAAATGCAGATATTAGTACATGGTACTTAAAACTGTCTATGAGCAATAAATAAGCAATCTCAAATATGCTTATGAATATTCTGTATGTTGTGGGTATTGTAATTCGGGTTTTTGCTTGAGTAAAAACTATCATCCTCAGATTTTCCTACTTTGTGCCAGTTATTGCTAATTGGAGGTCAAATAGACAGTGCAATGAATGAAGTTGAGAAGTTCTGTCATAATTCAGATGCGGCATTTGCTTTTAGGTATGAAGTTCTTTTCCAAGACTTTTGCTGTTATCGAAGAAATTAAAGAAGATTGGCAGGGATGTCAAGAACTAAAATATTCCATTTGGCTAGAGAAGAATTGAAAAATATATGCATAATTTCCCTTGAAATCATTCTGAAAGGATTAATAGGAATGTTTGTCTTTTTTCCTTATAAACGCATGTGCTTTGTGCAGAATAAGGACTGCTATTCTTGAGTGTTTCAACCACAATGATCCTATGCTTTCAAAGTATTATGAAGACATATTAAAGAAGGATCCAACATGCAATCATTCACTGGAGAGACTTGTCAAGATGCATCAAGATGGTATATCATTCAAGAACTAATCTTGCTTGTTTAAACCATTAACTATGCCTCACTTGTTCTTGATGGTGATGTTGTCATTCTTCTTACATATTTCAGGTCTAGTGTTTTGGTATCCAAGTTATCTTTACTTATTGTTGATAAATGGAATAACATTATAAATCTTTAAAGTCCTCTTATTTGGCTGTAGGCTGATGCATAGCTTTCTTTTCTAGCCATTTTAAAAAGATTGTAGTCAACATTTGTCCTGGAACTTTAAGTGCAGAAAATTGATTTCATTCCTTCTCATGTGTTTTTAGCAGTATTTAAGAATCCTTAATCATATGTAAACATTCTGATTTTTTATTATTCAGATAATTTACAGATGATGAAAAAGATTAAGATTGGCACGAGTAATAATCTATATTTGGGTTCTAAGAATGATACTCACCCAGGAAGTCTGTGAAACCAAATTTGAACTGTTTTAAAGTTCAAATTTTGTTTATGTACTTTCACATATTAAAACCACATTTCCAGTAATGGTATAAATATTTCCTTCCTAACAAAATCTTCAAACTTTCTCACCTTGTAATTTGGTGTCTTCTGGTCAATATCAGATATAAGCTCCTTTGTCTTTTTGGTCATAGATATCTGTGTTTGCATCTGAGGAAATATGTTTATTTTAATTCTCTTTTTGGCACCCCTTGCTAGTACATAGACTGTGAAAATGCTGAAGCTCAAAACCCTGGATGTTTGCACCTGTTGTCACGGTCCTTTGTTTGGATCTGGTTAAGGGGCCTGAGAGTGGAAAGCCCCGAAGCAAGCTGGCTGGTGCTTACCAGATTTTTGCCGGTTCTGGCCTATGTTGAGGCTCTTAAAGACAACATCCAATATTTAGAGTATATCTCCGATGTTAGCATTAATAGCTAACGAGCTTTATTGATAACAATAAACATATATGGAAGGAAGTTCTAAGAATTAGTATATTAGACTAATAGGGTTCATGGACCTGCGAGATCAAAAATCCAACTCCTAAAATAGAATAAAATGTGCACAAAACCTAGGTAGAGTCCTAATTCAACACCTATCAGTTCCTACAAGAACCTTAATGTTTAGCAAGGTCATCGTGCACGATACAAAGGACAACCCTATAGAGTCTGATAATATTTCCTGTCTCTACCGTGGGTCCCTCGTGCATCGACTTTTGCAGAAAACCTGTCGATTGTAACATTTACCCTCTCCTTGAAATCTTCAAGTGCGTGTTGATTGGTGTGCATTTACCATTTGTTATATTATTTTTCATAAATTATTTATGGCACTATAGTCTGATATGCTTTGTCTAAATTCTGCAGGGGACTATAGTGCAGAATCCCTACTGGAAATGATAGCTCTGCATTTGGATGCTAGCCATGCCGAATGCACCATATGGAAAGAATTTGCTTCATGCTTCCTTAAACTCTCTCTGCGTGATGAGGATACTCTATCAGCATGTCTGGATGGCAATGATGGAGTGCAAAAGCAGCGGTTTTCCGTCCGTTACAATAGGACACCAGAAATATTTACTGAGAGGAAATCAGGAAAGGCTTGGAGGCTAAGATGTAGGTGGTGGCTGAAGCGTCACTTCAGCAACAACATGCTTGCATCAGAAATTGTAAGAGGTAATTCAGTGTCCTTTTATCATAGAGATACTTTGCTGTTTACCACCTATGGCCTAATGCATTATACTAGTTTGGGTTTCCCTGCTCGAACCAATAGATCATACATATAGACAATCGACTGCAGCTTTATATGGCAATTCCACCTATGCCCAATGCTTAATTCTAGCTTTTAGCGTTTAGTAGTCTCATTCTGCTGCGATTAAGCTAACTCGCCGTAAATTTGCAACAGGTGACATGCAGCTCCTAACGTATAAAGCAGCATCGGCATCCCATATGTATGGACAAGAGTTCGGCTATGTTTTAAAGGTGTACAATTTGTTAGAGAATCAAAACGATAGGGACTTGTTCATGTTCTTGAAGATGCACATGCTGTATTCCATTAGAATTCAGCAAAGCTTGCAACAGAGAACTACTTTATGAATTGTTGTTTCAGTTATTTAATTAAATTAATTTTATGCATCATATAATCCTATAGTTTGGATGAGTTCCTGGTAGTTTTCCAACAGGAGATTGCATGGGAGCTACAAAAATATGTGAAATCTGTGAAGGGTTATTTTTATTAACCCGAGATTTTGCAATATTGTTCGCTAGAAGTGTTTTTAGTCAAAATTATTTTAAGACGTGATAAAAATAACTGTAGAAAATGTTGTTATTTAAAATATATATTTTTTAAAAAAAAAATTATTTTTGAGATTTAAAATTTTTCTTAACATTGGAAATTATTTTTTAAAAATTAATAATAATTTTTGTATTTAAATTTATTAAAAATATAATTTGATCTTGACATATGATAAAAAAAAATTCTTAAGAATTAAATAAAAAATTAATTTTACCATACAAAATATATAGAAAATTATTCACAAATTGATGTATAATATTGTACAAGGAAGGTTCCAAATTTTATTCTAAAGATATTTTCTTTGTTAGAATTTATGAAATATGTTACTGATACATAAAGATTAATTTAATATTAGGTCAAAAAACACCAATGAGTTCTTTGTTCATAACGTTAAATAATGTTGCAAACAGAAATTACTGAGCCTGAAAGTCAAGAATATCCGAAAAAACTTGATCACCTAAATGGTCGGTGTAACAATAAAGGAGAAAGTAATGTTAAAGAGTATTTCAGATGAAGATTGCTGAGTTTCTAGATCAAAAAATACCAATGAGATCTTCGCTCATAATGTTAAAGAGTGTTGCAAATAGAGATTGATGAGTCTAAAAGTTAAGAGGATCCAAAAAAATTTGATTACCCAAATAGTCGTTGCAACAGTTAAAGAGAAAGTAATGTTAAAGAGTGTTGCAGATGGAGATTACTGAGTTTCTAAACCAAAAAATACCAATGAAATCTTCATTCATAATGTTAAAGAGCATTGCAAATGGAGATTGCTGAGTCTAAAAGTTAGGAGGATCCGAAAAAACTTGATTACCCAAATGGTCGGTGTAATAGTTAAAGAGAAAGTAATGTTAAAGAGTATTACAGATGAAGATTACTGAGTTTCTAAACTAAAAAATACCAATGAAATCTTCGCTCATAATGTTAAAGAGTGTTACAAATGAAGATTGCTGAGCCTAAAAGTTAAGAGGATCCGAAAAAATTTGATTACTTAAATGGTCGGTGCAACTGATACTTTTTCTGTAAATATGATATATCTCGACGTCCCAATCACGTTTTAAATAAGTCTGTATCATTTGAACCGAGTGAGAATTAGTATCGATGTGAACTCATTTATGTATAATCCCTTGAATTAACAAAATAATAATAATAATAATTAAAAGTATATTATATATATATATATAAATATATATGCTAAAAGCAATTAAAATTGTACCCTTGGGGGAGTGGTGGAAAGGCTGTGGGTAATGAACTTATTTTGTCCATACATATAAAAAAAAATTGAACTTTACTGAATTTATTAATTACAACTTAAACTAATTTTAATTATGTATAATATTTATACATATATGTGTAAGTATGCGTATGTATATGAATGACTAAAATATATAGAAATAAGATATTCAGAAAATTGTTGTTGATCTACATATGGTAATTAATTAAATATTTAGATACATAGTCGACATATATTTTTAAAATATATAAGTATATATAGTATAATGTATTTGAGCATAAATTATTTATTGTGGTTTCTTAAAATATATTAATTAATATAATTATATCAAAATATATTCAATCTAATCTTTTATTATATTTCTAAAAATGAATAGTTAAAAAAAAAGAAAAATTAATTAATTTTTAAATGATGCATATATATATATCATATTATATATATAATTATATCAAATTTAATTTGCAAAAATTATTATTATTATTATTATTATCATTTATAAGCCTATAAAATAAAATCGAATTGGGCCTAAAACCCGACCCGTATACCCATGGATCTTATTCACGATCACGCGTTGCCTTTTCCTTACGACCATCTCCAAATTTGAACTTCTGAGTCTCTCTCTCTCTCTCTCTCTCTCTCTCATTCATGTCACCAACCTCCACAATCTGATTCATTTTTTTTCAAAACCCATCCGTTTCTATCGAGAACCCAAGCTACCAAAGCGGTCCGGGAAGAGAGAATGGCGGCGTATAGAGCAGATGACGACTACGATTACTTGTTTAAGGTCGTATTAATCGGTGATTCGGGTGTTGGCAAATCGAACTTGTTGTCGCGATTTACAAGGAATGAATTCAGTCTTGAATCCAAATCCACAATCGGAGTGGAATTCGCCACGCGGAGCATCCGTGTCGACGACAAGATCGTCAAGGCCCAGATTTGGGACACCGCTGGCCAGGAAAGGTGTATCTCTGTTTCTCAAACGTTTTTCCTTTTCTCTTATTTCGGATTTTAGTTTTCTGTTTTATGGGTGAGAAATGGTGGGGAAGGAAATTGTTGAAATGGTGGTTTCGGTGTCAATATCTGCTTTTTGGATTTCGTTGGTTTTTAAGAGAATTATGGGAAAATGATCCGACTTTTCTGTTTTTTGTTTTGTTGCCGAGAACGTGAGGATTCAAGTTTTAGGTTTCCAATGTTGTTGTGAGTGGAGTTTCGGAGACTTACATGTGTTTGGTTGGTTATCTGAGAGTAGCTGATGGAATTTTGTGATTTCTGTTTGAGTTGGGACGTGGGAGGATTTTGGAATTTGCGCATTAATTTTGAGACATTGTTCATAACATCTGTTTCTTTGATCGAGTTTATTTTTCAGAATTTGAGTTCGTGTTGTGTTTCATTGTCAAGAATAATGCAAGGAAAATTTTAACTTGTAAGTGAAAGAAATTTGGAATCGAGTGTAGATCGGTAGCTTGTTTCCTGGGGAAATGTTTGGAAAGCGAAAGGCTTTTCATCTTTTACCCTCTTTGGTTTCTTGGAAATTTATGTTAAATGATTTATAAGTGGGAAATGTCTAAAATTGGGTGATATGGGGAGCTTGTTTCCTAAGAAAATGTATGGAAAGCGATACGCTTTTCAGTTTTTCCCCTTTTTAGTTTCTTGGAAATTTATGATAAACAACCTTCCTATTTTAAATTTAGATTTAGGTTCAATTTAGATTTAAGATTTCTGAGCTTTTCCGTTTCTTGGAAGTGTTTGCAACTGATGAGATTACATTTTTGTTTCTAAATTTGTTCCTACACTCCGTACTGGATTTTGGTAAGGAGAATGTAATTGTTTATAAATTGAGAGCATTATCTTTTTTAGTGGTTGGACTATGATTTTCTGGTTCCTGTCAGTTTCAAATCAATATTCGATCTTCAATGGTAGTTGTAAACTCCAGCTGTAAGGGTAGTGTTCTTGGTACGTTGGACTACAATGAGAGACTTAGGATAAACTTGATGCGATTTGGACCTGATTTCAAATTGAGGAAGTTATTTATTGTATTTTGAATACTTGCCTAATTGTACATGATGCATTTCCAAGTTCTAACTTTATAAGAATTTTGAGCTGCTTGCTCCTTTTTTTTCTTTTCTTTTTTTTCCCTTTTTGAGAAGGGGTGGAACTAGGATCTGAACTCGAGTCATTGAGCTCCAAAAAGGTAGCCTCGTGCTATACGAGCAAGATACTCCTGGCTTGTCCAGACTCCATACTCCAGACTGTTTACACTCCCATTTTTCAGATTTTCCGCAAACGCCTTTTTAGAAATCAGGCAATTGTTTATTTAAAATAATAAGAATAATAAATCAGGTGATTGTACAGCTTGAGACCGACTTTCTTTTATAACACTATTTACTTTGAAATTGGAATAAAGGATATCCTAGAAAAATGAAAATGCAATACAAGAAGTAGAACAAGAAATTCTCTTTCTTTTGTGGTGACCATGGCTACAAAACCAATATATTACAAATATAATGTTGACGTTGATCTCTGTTCTCCAAAATCTCAAAGTTTATTTCTTCCTTTCTTTCCCAGCTATATAATTCATTTAGAAATCAAATATCCAATATACTAGTATTTTAAGGTGTTGTTACAAAATTAGATAGACTATTTTTTCAGTGACCACTTGTTTTCATGAATGTCAGGATAT
>NW_019014561.1:686146-699435 GCF_000150535.2 Carica papaya
TACTGTAGGTTTCTCATCAGCTAACCATGTTTACACGAGGCGAACCATGAGAGAGGCACAAAGGAAGAAAGGATAGAAATGAGTAAAAACAAATATTTCACCTATTTTACTTTAGACTCTCGACTTATCATGATTGATGAGCTGCTTGCAAACTCATCCAAACATCTTTAACACAAGTTCAAAAAAGATTCGTTGAGCCCAAAACTAGCAAAGCTTAATATGAATATCAAAGGGCAAGGTTAAGCAGCAACATACTCATCTCTGCTCAGCTCAATTTACATACACATGGAAAGTACGGGCTGACCCTAAAGGTGCTCAAGAAGCCTTCTACTACATAATATTGCCTAAACACTACATATTGGAATGCAAATGTGACAAAGATTAATATGGAAAAATCTTCATCAACAATGAACCGAAGTCTCTTACTGGATTCATCAACAAGCATGTATACATGCTCCTTGGAAAGAAGCCTGCCAGTAATTATCATTGCCCTCGATCTTAAAATTGTTTCTTTAGAAGAGTCACTACATAAGAATGGAAAGAAACATAAGGCAGATAACAGAAGCAAAAAGGGAAAAACAGAGTTTCTTATCCCTCAATGTACAAGTAATTTACGGGAGCTCAGCCCTCAAATAAATACCTGATAATAGAAAGTAGTAACTGCAGAAGGGTGGTCCTTGACAAGAACTCAATACTATGCCGGATTTCTACCAACTTCATCCATAAAGCACTCAAAACAAAAACATGTTAAAACCCATACATGTTCATATATGAATAAAAGAATGCCATGAAATATTCAATCACTGATACTAGAATTTGTGAAGCACTAAACTTTGGCTGATGAAGTGACAGGATTAAAATAATTCAGTCTATTCCTATAAATTTAAGACAGGGAATATGAAAAATAGCTTATTTCAAAAAAAGAGAATATAGAAAATAGCATCAGCAGAGATATATGAGTATGAAAGGTAATTTATTAGTAGCAAACCTCATGGAAAAGCTCCAGTACACTCAATACAACAAGGGTATCATTTGTATTGTTGACTTCTGCTTCCAACAAACTAAGCAGGTTTGAGTTGTATATTACTGATGCCACATTGCTGGAAACAGAGAATAGCTTCACTATCAAAGATAAAACACGGACACGTCCCTGGAAATTGCTTGTAGTGTTAGAAGTTACTCAACTTATGGAGGGAAAATTATAACTTTCTGAAATTTGCCTAACGATATGGACAAAAGTAAAGTGGATTAGAAGCCTTAAATCAAAGAAGCCTAAATACAAAAGTCACTAAATTCTTACAAATGAGAAGTTGGCCAATACAGCAGCCTCAAAATACCCGATTTTAGTTAATCAAGTAATGTCACAAATCATCACCCCTCTTTTCCAACCTAAGATAACCAATGCCCTGTATAAAGGATCTAAAGAGCTGATATTTTTTCTCAACAAGTACCATAAAAACGGGCCAGCATTCCAAGAATACTTGAAACCAAAACCTTCAAGTACAGAAGATTAAGTCAATTAGCTACACGGTAAAAATTATCGTACCACTGACGAACATCTTGCTGCCAAGTTACCAAGATGTGCAGCGTCATTTTTATTAACTGGGAAGATGATATCCTGCATAAAATTTGCATAACGGTTGACTATGATTCTATTACGTAATATTGATTCAAGATAACGTAGGAGAGAAAAAGAATAGCAAGTCCTCACCATGCCTTCTGGGAACCCAGCTAACTTCTTGATTGCATCCACTGAGGCAGCTGCTACTTGTTCTTCCCTACAGAATAGGAGAAAAAATGCATTTTAAGCAAACTTGTGAACAAACTTAACTTCTTAGTAGACAAATAATAACCCAGAAAGTTTAAAATGAACATGTAACCTGCGGAAAAAGAAGCCATCGATAAGATTAGAACGCAATTGAAAGCAACATTTATTAATGTACCAAATCGTTTATCCTCATGGAGCATTCATCTTTCATACAAAATGCAAGGTCAAAGATTCCATCGGACAGCCCTAACTCATGATTTCACACAATAGGCCCCAAAATTGTTACTCCTCTAACAAGGATGCTGAACATCATCATATTATGTTCTTCCTTCCCCAAAGTAACCATGGTATTTTAAGTTAAACCAAAACCCATCAAGTAGCCCTAATGTCCCTACCTTACCATTCAATATTTTTCATCCTATGACAAATGGTAATTCCGTGTTTGTTTCGACATAAATTATAGCAAGAAAAATAAATTTCGCATAAGATAAATTCTTTTTTCAGTTTGCATTCCTATAAAATCATGATTACATAAAACCATTTTATTATCAACACTAAAGTGCTCCCTTTGCTTTAATCCATAATGGTATTTGTAATTTCCATTTCCTCTGCATGTTGATTCCTCATCAGATACCATAACTTTCCACAACTTATTTTTTAAGACATTATTGCACCAGAAGTAGCATGCATATGTGTTTCTGGTCTTCAAAAATTTACACTAATTTTGTATGCCAATTCTTACCACATACCATGATTTTCCCTTCTGTTGCCTACCCTATACATTTTTATTGATGCATAAGTAGTGTATATGTGTGTGCTAGTGTGGGAAATAAATGTGTGCCTATGCATATCTAACCAAAAAGAGAAACTAACAAAATAAGAGAGGAACATCTTTCATAAACAGGAAGCTAGATTATGTATAATACAGAGATTATTTTCAATTCCATAACTCCTCACCCATTAACTAGGCTATCAAGCAAAAGAGGATATATGTCATAGTCAATAACTAGCTGTGCAGCAGAGAGTGTCTTCTCATCGAAATTCTCCAAAAGGCAAGTGACCTACACAATTTTTCAATGGAAGGTTACGTAACAAAATTGTCATGTTGTTGGAGAAACTAGGAAGATATAATAATAAAAATAATTTGGAGCATACAACCATGAATTTAGGATCTACTAGAATAATAGCAAAATGAACTGTGTTAGCACACATAGTTAACCTCTAGCATATAATGCTCCTCACTGACATTTGTTTTGTACATGTCAGAAGAACACAATGTTAGACATGCTATTGTTCTAATCACAAATATACATGTTCTGAATATGATTCATAAGAAGCATTAATACGTAGCAACCCTGAAATAAAGTGGGTTAACCTTTAAGTTAAGTGCTCCCTTGTAGAAGGGCCGGGTTAATAGGCAAATAATCACAGCAAAGTAACATGAGGATTGATATGTAGACCACAAATATCAACATGCAAAAACACACATTTATATTTAGCTTCTAATCGTCACTTAGCAATTCTTCTGTATATGTCAGATCAGAAGTGCAACTTAGTCGAACATGCTACCATTGCCTTTAAATAACACCAAAAATTTACATGCCAAAAAGATTTGTAGTGGGCATAAGTCCATAATGCTACCTAAATAAGGCAACTTAACCATCAATTTATGCGCCACCTTATAGACTGGCTGGCCCAACTACTATGAAAGAATCAAAAGACAAAAGAAGAACTAATATCATTCTCATACACAGTTGAGACCTTAGTAAATAAAGTTGACAAACAAATTAAAATATTGATTATTTCTAAAAAATTTGAAACTTTGATTATATAATAAATGGTTAGTACATGTTTCAAAATATTCCATTAACACAATTAGTGATACTGTAACTCGAAAAGGAATATATTACATAGAATATCTCCAAATATTAAGTATAATTATACAAGCATCATTGCTAACCATAATCATTAAAAAAAAAATCAAAATTACTAAGAAAAGGTGTATGTATACATACAGTTTTGCAAGCTAAACGTCTGACTGATGGAGAATCTGCTGTGAGACCAACTTGTACAAAAGGCTGAAGCAATAACAAACATGGAAGATGTAAGGTGCAATCACTTTAGATCTACCAGAATTTCCGATTCCACAACACGTAGAGCATGCGTATAAGGACAGATACACACGTGACGCAAACATACAAATGCATTCAAACACACCGACCCACAAACAGATACAAACAATCGCAAGCACGTGCATATAGAAGCAAAAGCACAAAAAATCAATGGCAATCAGTTCTTGTAAAGTATCGAGACTGTACCGTTCCATGTGAATGATGTATGCTGGAAAACTAACTTGTGGTTCACAAGCTGTACCTCATTTTACTGAAAGAAATGGAAAAGCTAAAACAGTATAGGGCTTAGGCACCAAGGAACAACCAGCGACTACAAGGAAACTCCTGCTAGTAATTCAGTTGCATCTGAAACTGAATATGGAAGTGCCTACAACATCCTACTCACCTAAAACTTATGTTATGCACTAAGAGATTGCATTCCCAGAAGAGAATGGACAGATATATTTAGTTTTCCTCAACTCATGTACTTAGTTCTATAAGTTGATATATTTTGTTACTCGGCATTTAGAAAAACTACGAAGCATTGAAGCATATCAACCAGGTCCTTATATGTCCTTACATATTTTACTGCTTAGAAATTGGAAGAAATAGGTAACTACCAAAAAAAAATAACGGAAATAAAAGGACCATGAGCTACGCAAATCAGGAAATCTACACCAAAGTTAACCAAAAACAATTACCAAAATTAAGCAACAGAAATTTAATTATCATCACAACTGACTAAGATGAGTGGGATGGAATTTTTAGCACTAACGAAGGATACTTTATCATTTGCATAAAGAAATTTAATTTTCGTTTCAAGACATCAAATTGTCAGCTGAAACTTCCCAGAAATGCATCAGGAGATAGAGGTTCCAGGAAGCTAAAATTCCAGGAATATAATCATTACAATTCGGCACGAACAAGCAAATAATATTAGGAGCCCCACGAATAAATAAATGCGTACCATGTAGTGTGGGATTAAAGAGGCCCCATACTTTGTCTCAAATATCTTTTCTAGAGCAGCAACTAGAGCATCTTCTAAACCAGGATACTGCAGTCTGGTTTGTAAAGCACTGCACGTGAAAACCGGGGACAAAATAAGTTGGAGTTAGCCCTCGTCTCTGCTAAAGACCATCACGTACTGAGATCCTAGAACAATGTGTTTCAAAACACTAATCAAACAGTATATGCATCGAGGTAAAAGTGAGTGTTTGCCTGCGTGCACACAAAAGTTAGAAATACAGCAATTCAACACCCAACCAAAAAAAAAAAAAATACCGATCGTAGCAGAGGATGATAAATGAAAGTAGCGACTTAAAAAGCTGAGAAAAAAGAAATTCTTGAGCACATCTATGTACAATAACAAGTTAGCAGCCAAACAAACCCCGACGAAAAATCAAAAAACACAATTTCAATTATTAAAAAGAAATCGAAAACAAGCGCTAAATGAGATTGATCACTTGATGATGACAGCAAGAGGGAAACGATAGAGAAACTCCTCAGCCGCAGCATCGCTTTGAACACCTAAAAATTCAGCGGAGACAGCAAAAAGTAGGAAAATGAAAAATTAAAAGACAACAACAATATAGCAGAAACCAAAAAGATTGACAAGAAAATGTATAAAGATCAACGGCTACCAGGATAATAGCCGAAGTCGGAGGCGGTTTCGAGCAACTGAGCTGCGTCGTCCATGGCGTACTCTTCGTCCATAACCGACAGGATTGCAGAGACAGTGTGGTTTGTCCAAAACTTCACAGAGGAGTTTACGGAAGAAAGTGAAAACACTACTCCTGTATCTCGCACGCTTGAACTGAACCGAACCAGAGGAAAGGCAATAAAAACCGTCAAACGAGAGCGGGGCTTCGACGGCGCGTGTCAACTGCTTTGGATTCGTGTTTGAGTCTGAAACTGGCAGCCCATATCTCCAGATTCAGCCCACTCCCTTTGTTTTTTTTTCTTTTTTTTTTTTAAATATACCTATAAAATATATACGTATATATATACATATTATTTTTTCTGAATTTTGGTTTAAATATAATTAAATCAGTCATTATGTGGTCAAATATTATTATTTAGTCTAATAAATTAATTTTAAACATTAAAATTACTGTTAATTAGACACTAATTAATTTATCTTTAAGATAATCGGTGGAGCAACTGCAATATATATATATATATATATATATATATATTCAACGGCCAATATTTTCCACGTTCAAAAACCAAAGCACAAGGCCCAAATGCATTATAAAGTCCAAAACCCTTTCATCCATCTGGTACACCGCGTGCTATGCCATTTCCGTGAAACCCTGGGCCCACACTGGGTCCCACAACACCCCAGCCAACCACACCCACATCACGTGACTCCTTTCCCATCTTGATCCATCATCGCAGAGGCTGCACTGCGGCCAATGGTTACTCTCCACGTGGCAAAAACTCTGCTCCGAAAAAAAACTCCCATATGCGATGATGACGATGATGATGGCGGTGATGATGATGATGGCGAAGTGGGGCCCTATCTTGCACCATTTAAGGCCTCAGAAATCAGAACCCTGATACCTCCTCCTCCACAAAATTGTCACTTGTTGAAAAACATGCAACAAGATAATCAAAAGATAGTGAGAGAAATTTCCCAGATTGGTACGCAACAAACTGGTAATAACATCCATGAACACAACGTATATATATATATATACACACACACACACACACACATTTATATGTTGATGGTGACCCAGCTTTAGCGAAAGAATTATTGCATCAGCTTGGGTCTTATTCAAAAGAGATATATATCTATGTAGGTTGGTCCCTTATCTACAACATGTTTATGGCTGCTGACGCAGATGCATACAGAGAGAAGCAAAGTGTGAGATTATTTAGTCCTCTCAACTGGCCAAAACATAAGGCTGAAAACACCCATGCCACTACGATGAGTGAAAGTGAAGTAAACTCTTTAGGGTAGACAGTACAAACCAGCTCTACCAATACCAACATTTCAAAACCTAACCACATTTAATGGCGCATACCCATTTCATGGGAGTTAATGGTCGACACGACCACTGTAGTGTACGGCTGTTGCTTACATAACCTTTTATGCATTTATTACCAACTATTCAATTCAGCCTCGGGGGCAGTTCAAAAAGATATTGTGGTTATGGATTGCTAGGAAACTGTTTGGAAACTTTCCTTAATGAGGTCCGAGAGAATTGGCTTCCTGCACCATCATTTGCTACGAACTAAGCAAAACATTAAGAGTCAATTGACGCAGGAAATCTATACAGAAATATCAGAGAACTTAGTGCTCAAGATACGAAACATGTTAATTACTACAACATTCAATATTCCATTAGTTCAACAGTAGTTAAAAATGGATAGAAAAGTACCAGTTTTCTCTAATCTTCCTACCATCCTACTGTTACAGATGACATAGAGATAAGCATCCTGCATGCCGACGTTAAAGACGCTACATTAATACACTACATAACATATCAGGATTACCAGAGCTTGACAAAGAAACAGAACCCACTAATGAAAACCTAAAGATACGTCTTGATGGTTTAGAGGGAAACGGTTTCAGAAAGACCACATGCAGTCAAGCTCACTTGCTCCCATACAAAGCTTCCCGCCACCTTCATCCGGCATAAATGGCCAACTGAAGGCGGCACCACCACCGCCCTGAAAAAGCGGAGGGGGAATCGAAGCAGAAGGCGAGGAAGTAGAGGAGGAGAAAAAGAAAGGCAGCTGGAGATTCTCCTGCAGCGACCTCAGACTCGGAAAACCCGACAATCCCACGCTTCTCGGGAAGCGCGTAAACGAATCATATCCTGCGTACATCTGCGGCTGCGGTGGCAGCTGAGGAGGAGGGCCGAAATCAAAAGTCGAGGAAGCGGAGGAGCCAGCCGCAGCTGCAGCGGCTGCAATTGTGGAGAAACAGGACACGTGCTCAGACGAAGCTGCGGCAGCGGCGGCGGCGCTGGTACTGAAGCTGTGACCGTCGTAGGAGCAGCTGTCGAGCGAAGTTGCGGCGGCAGTGGTGCTTGCAGTGGTGGGATCAAGAAGTGGAGGGAGGGAGACGGAGGAGGGAGAGCTGGGTTCTTGGTACAAGTTGATACTGGGGGGCATTTTGGTCTTTTTGCCACCTCCGCCGCAACTGCCGGCACCGCTCTTCTGGAAGACCCGAGATATCACCCATTCATCCTGCAATAAATAAACACATTCAGCAGTTCATTAATGGAATCACTTGCACATTATTACAAAGTACGTCAAGAGCTTAATTACAGTCTCAGTTTTTAAATAAAAAGCCAAGCTTCAAAAGACAAACCGTCGGATCGTATGGCCACTTTAATAACCTAACATTTTATTTATAGCGGCATAAAAACTTTTATGCTCTACAAAAGGGCAACACAATCACTATAAAAACTTTATATACATACACATATACACACATATCTGTATATTTATTATATTTATTTATTTAAGCAATGGTGCAAGTTTTTTTTGCTTTTCGAGAAAAAGCAAAGGATATCATTAAGTTAAGAAGGAATCGACTCGAATGGGACATCTTGATGTAACATTTGCTTTAAAAGAGAAATGACTTCTATGATCTTGACATGGTTCAATTAAAATCCATGAAACGAACAAGCTACATATTTCGTTATCATGACTTCACCCACATTCGAACAGCATAGAAGAATACTACATATATAAACATATATATATATATACGCACACAGTTCTAATTAAATGCATCGAAGTGACCATAACTAGCACGCCATAAACAACATGGCCTACAGAAAATCATATACTACTTTGTACTGATGCAAACAAGGAAAGTAAGCTTTAAGCTGATTTTCTTGGGCCAAAATTAACACTATACAGGCCGAAAACCTAATTTCTTGGAAGAAGTGAAGTAATCATATGCAGAAAATGTCTGACATTATCAAGTCTTTTCTTTGGTTTTCATAATGATCAGTAAGATATGGAGTTTACTGTCAATTGTAGAATGAAAAACCACTAAGCACAAGATAAAAATAAAAGGAGGGCATTAGATAAGTATATATACCTTGGAGCTCCTGGAAAGATAATGGTAAGCAAACTTGCCTTCAAGGCGATACTCATGCATTACCCAGTTGCTCTTCTCACCCTTGGGAGCTCTCCCTCGGTAGAACACCAGAGTCTTCTTCATTCCCACAAGTGCACAAGTTTTTGAGCTGTAAATCTCCCTATCCTTCCCAGTAGCCTTCCAGTAACCAGCCTCCGTGGCTCTATTGGTACGTAGACCGGTCGGGTACTTGCGGTCACGCAAGCTGAAAAAGTACCACTCTTTCTCTCCCATTTTTGCCTTCTCTGCGTGGATTTTAACCAAAAAGTTCAGCTTTATCGTCCATGCAAGCCATAAACGTACACATGCACGACATATATAAATATGTAAATACGATGGTTACTATAAAAAAGTTTTGAGTTATTACCAGGGAGCTCCCATGGCTCACACTTGTTGAGATCAACTTCTGCAATGGCTCGGCCAGTGAAGCTGCTGTCAAGAACTTTCTTAAGAAGATAGTAAGTGATGAGCTCTTCATCAGTCGGGTGAAACCGGAACCCAGGCGGCAAATGAGCATCGCAGTTGTCAAAATGGTGGTGTATGTAAGTTTCCATGAGAGCGAAAAGAAGAAAAAGAACCCAGATAAGATTCGTGCCGAAATGGGGAAGAAGAGGAGGAAGAAGGAGAAAAGGAAGAAGAGAGAGAGGGAAAGGAGATTGGTTTACAAGGGGGAGGATAGAAGTGGGTGTGTGGTGTTTATATTGGTGGGGTTTTCATGGGGATTTGATGAATCAAATGGCAGAAGGAAAAAGGTGAAATAATGTAGGATGTATGAGATGATCTGGGTTTTGTGGAAAACTGTGTTACCTTCTCTGGGTTCTGTCGTCTTCCTCGAGCTTTATGATAAATCCAGAGCAAAAGAAAAATAGGTAGGGTGATGTATGCGGGAGGAGTGGGCAGTGGGGTTTTCTTCTCAGTTCTGCGCTGCTGTTTAGAGTATGCGTGCGTGCGTGAGAAAATGTGCAGGTATTCTCTGTCAGTGAAGAAAATGAAAGAGGGGGAACAGAAAGTAGTTTTCAATGGCGGAAGATTAAAAGATTTTAAATTTATAAAAAAATAAGAAAACTTGGAGAGACGAGATTTTTCACCATCTATGTATCCATAAAGCTGTTTCATATCTCCCAATGTCGGCACAGTACAAGATTAAAATTATCAACTTTGACAGAGACATTGTTATCACACGCCACCTTCTTCTCTGTGTGCTTTTAATTTCTCTTTTCTTAAAATCCTATCAAAATTTCTTATTCGTGGATTTTCTTGATATGATTTGCACTTCTGGGAGATTTCACTGATCATCATCTGTTTTTGTGCTTTTGTTCATTTGTTGGTTTTCCTTTTCTACATTTCTTATTCTAAAAAAATAACATTACAAATAGTCAATGCTACTTTAGAATTAGTGATAATCATGCATTTAAATTTCAGATCCTCCTTTGAAATTTTTGAGTTCTACAAAATTCGTCAGTTTCTATTTGTTTGCATGTAAACATGTCTTGGTCTATAAACACCCAATTAATCTAACATAAATGTTTTAGAAACAAATAGTTCAAAGGGTATACATATACATATACATACACATACACATATACATAATATATATATATGTAGGTGTATAGGTTGTGCAGAAAACCTAGCTAAATAAGACTAAATAATGGGGGGGGGGGGATCCACTGTATTGATCACAGTGACAACACTTTTGCTAATTATACACTTGGACAAAAAATTTTATGCTTTTTTACTTTTTTATAGATTAAGGTTGAGTAGGAAGAGCTGAGCAGATGAGACAAAAAAGATTTTCAGTATTGCTGAAAGGGCACTCGCAACTGGCCTGCGCTCATCTGCTTACTCCAAAATCAATATAAGCTTATTAATAATTATTTAATCACTCCAGAAATTATTTTACCCCCTATCCAGAGATTGCAGAGACCTGAGATTGGGGATGGAGGGAGGGATCAGAGAGTCAAGAGTTTGGAGTTCAACAAAAAGATGAAAATGCAGATAAGGGATTACGTTGGTGGCCCGAGTAAGCGGCCGGGTTTGACTCAGCGGAACAAGCGACGCCTGAGCGGTGAAGTCCCATGAAGCGAGACACGAACATACGGGTTAAAGTGATGATCGAGCTGACATCGCCCTGAGCTATCAGAATATTTCTGGGGTTGAAGATGATGACGGAGAGATTGCATCATCATCATCACCGAATTTAATTGACTTCAGTTTTCGGGAAAGATGAAGAGCCAGCAGCAGAGCAATAAAGATGAGACCTTGGGATTCAAGATTGAGGGGGGGATTATGGATTTAGGGTTTGTAAAATGTTTTCAACCGGTTTAATCCGGTTTTGTTAACGTTGGACCGGTTTAATCCGGTTCATTTGCTTGGAAATTTTTATGCATTATATAACATATTTTATAAAAACTAAAATATAAAAATTTACCTATTTTCTTTTTAACATATCAAAATTAGCATAGTGGGTGTGTGCGTGTGTATGTATATATGTGTGTATATATATATATATATACATATAGGGGCTTGGTGTAGGGGTTGGGTGTAGATATGGGCATAATCTAAATATATAGTTTAAAAATTATGACAAAGGTGGCTAGTACTAGATTTCACCATTCATTATCGCATATACAAAATTTAAGGAAAAAATTATACAACTATACACACACACACACACACACATATATATATATATAATTGTCTGTGTTGATCAATGTTGGAATTTAATTTACAACACCACCATCAGAAAATCAGACTGCCTTCTGCCATTGCTTAATTTTGGCCCCTACCTATACACACACACACATATATATATACATACATACATACATACATATATGTATAGATATGGCAAGTACTCATCTCTTGAAATTTCCAAATTCATTAGAATTTAATGGGTTTGCAGTGTACCTTTTAACAATTTCAAATTCACACACACTAGACTTTGGGTACATACGTAGTGTACGTATCGACGATAAATATTAGAATCCATATGGAGAGTTCAAATTAATTATTTAATTAAATATTATACCAAAGTTTATGTCACTAATTATTTAATTAATACATTGTTAATACGTGATTATTTATTTGATTTATTGATAATTATTTTGAAATAATAATATTAATTAATATATAAGTTTTTCAAAAATTTAATTTTCAAAAAATTATGTCATGACTTGACTATTACATATACATATATATATATATATATACAAATATAGATATATGGACACAGAAGTTCAGAACACACACTATCTATAACAAGACAAAATAAATCATACAGATACAGTCGGCAAATCCTTGTAAATATATATATATATATATGTATGTATGTATATATGTATATGTATGTATGTATACAGAGTGGTTGAGAAATAGACATTGATATTACAGCAAAAGGACACAATACACGTGAGATGTATATAATAAGAGCATTAGATGGTAAGTGACGAAAAGTTATATGGGTGTAAAGTTTGATATGACTTTAAATATATAAAATTTAAATTCATTCCCAATTTAATAAATATATTAAGTTAATAAAATTCAAATATTATATATATATATATATGAATATGCACAAACTTAAACTATATAATAATAAAAAAATGAAATGGTTCGTGTGAACTTAAATTTCTCAAAAAGGGTACATTTATTATATAAAAGGTGAATGTAGGTTTCCCATAGTATATGGATTATGGTATTTGAATTTAAAATTTATGTAACATAATATATATATATATATATACATACATTTCTTATATTTAGACATATATTACCCCATAGTATATGGATTTTTCTAAAAGAGATCAATTTACATAATAGATCAAGGAGAGGGAGTTTGCTATAATTAAATTTTAAGTGAAGATAGATTATTCGTAATCGGAATTATTTGGATGTCCGTTTCTTTAAATCTTAAGTAACAGTAATGTATTACAGATTTGATCGTTTTAAAAATAAATAAATCTACAGTTGACAAAAAATGGTAAAACTATTTGATTTAAACGTCTTATTATTATGAATTTTGTTAGAAAAATATAACATCGTAAATTTTTATATTATACAGAATATCTTATAAAATGATTACTATATTTATAGTCTTATAGAAAAAAAAATAATACGTGGGATGGTATACCTAATCGTTTGATCAACAAAACGCACGTAAATTGACATTTGCGTACTAATTTACGATATCTTTATCACTGACGTTCGTCAAGTAGGTCGCGTGAACTGGCCAGTAACTTTTATTTTATTTATCAGACTGAAACATCAAAGTTATTAAATTAACGAAATTCTTATAAACCAAGTAAAA
>NW_019014562.1:2754-30272 GCF_000150535.2 Carica papaya
AGAGGGAAGAGATTCTGAGTGGCTAATTTCTCGGGATCAAATGAACCAATTGGTCAATCAAATGGTGATCATAACCTTTCTCGCTCAGTGCTAGAGGTGAGCTGCATCTATTACCATTTTACACATTGCTTGTCATTCTCATGTCTCAAATGTCTAATTCTACCATCTGTGCTTTCTATGAATCTATTTCTTTTCTGTTTTGACACGGCATCTATAAAGAAAATTCTCTTTTGAAGCTTTCATCAAATAAAAATCTACTATGCCAAATTATTCATGCTGAAAACATTTCTTTATCGTTTCAATGTTATGCCTTGCAGCTGCAAATCAATGACGAGCGATTTCAGGATGCTGAGGAAATGGACCAAGAAAGTGAGAGCAGCCATCGGTGAGCTGCTCTCCTAATTTATTTTCGTAAAGGTAGGTTTGCTCTGTTTTGTACATGAAACGGAATCTGTGTTACTCGTTTTTGTAACTTATCTAGGGTAGCGAGTCTTTTGAAGCTGTTTGTCAGGCCAAATATTGTTAATTTATGAGTTTTAGATGTTTTATATTTATGTTTTGGCTTAGATATTCCAATCAAGAATGCAATTGAACATGATAATTTTGATTGGCTCTGAGGATGTTAAATTGTCACTCCATACCATAATTCCCATCAAGGAGACAAATCCATTCTCTTTCTCCGTTTGAAAATTTGAAGAAGATGCAAGAGGGACCAAGAAAGTGGATTGGACTGAAACTGAAGTTGAGAAAATCTTTGAACCGAGGACTGGATCAGTATCGGTTTTGTCTCTATTATGAAGATGCAAGAGAATAAATCCAAAGTAATATCAAAGTTTTAGATTGTAATTTCAAGGAAGGAAAATAGCGGTTTATGAGTTTGGACCTTTGGGAGCAGGTTGGATAAAGTTCGGTAGAGGTGAGCAACAGTTTAAAATCAGACTGGACTCTTTAGGAATTATTTTGGACTGAAACTGAACTTAAGAAAATTTTTGGACCAAAGACTGGATCAATGTCGTTCTAATCTGAATCGAATGCACTGGTTTCATCTGGTTTTTTTAATCCAAAACGAATTTTACACCCATAAAATTTTGATTATATATGGAGCCCCTGATCCCAATGGATTTAAATGAATTTAAGAAAATGCTGCAACAGACCTCAAGGAATAAATCTTCAATCTATATATAATATGTGTTGAAATCGTATCACATTTTCATTGATAATTAAACAAAAATCTAAACTATTCTAGGGTTTCTAACCAAAGAATTTAAACATGTAAAAAATATGAGAGAACCAAAAATAAAAAATTTACAACTTTACATTTGAACTTTGCAGATATTTAGCCCTACGTCTCCAAAAAAATTTTCGATAACTCTTTCATAATTTTCTAACACTTTATAATAATTCATTAACTTCGTATAGAAATTACTGAACATTGCGTAGTTACTTAATTACCACGTAACATTAAGTAATTACTACAGAAATTTACTGAATTATTATCAAATGTTAGAATATGGCTTGAGTTATAGCACCTCCAACTAGCTGCAGACTTTCTGCAGATGAATCTCTTGAGTCTGGAGAATTTACAGTGATGATTCTTAGTCTGATTTCTGTTCAGTGTCTGCTGTAGCTTGGACTTGAGCTGCGTACTGTAAGTTCCAGAGAACATCCTCGAAAGAGGGACGAGATGATGGATCAGGACATACACATTTGTTTGTGATAGATATTGCAATTGACAATGATTCTTGTGAGCTAGTTGTTAGAATTACTGGATCAACAATTTTCTTTCGGCCATCCTGGCTACCAAAGGATGCCTGCGATTCAAAGCATAGAGTTTGGAAGAAATTTAGCTTGAGCAGAAAGTGTATCGAAAATTTTCCACTAAATTTCAAATTTTGTGTCTAATCTCAGCTAATTTTAAGGTAATACATATTGAATATTACATACAGATTTATGTGTTCACTCATTTCATTTCAATACTTAATAAGAAACTGACTCGCAAAGATAGGTAAGCATATCGCGAGTATCAGACTTAACCTCAAATTTATCTCAATGATGGTCTCTAGCTTACCATTTCATTTAGAAGAAATGTCTCTCCTTTGCCGGTTACTATAGGCCCCACGAGTGATTCGAGCAATATAAATCCGAAGTTGTAGACATCATCCTCAGATTTTGGCCATCTGCCGAAACAAACAATTGCAGCAAAACTGAGTACTCATAAATTCCAATACATAAGTTTCATGATTGCTATAATCATGAAGATTAAGTTCGAAATCTAATATCACGAACTATGTTAAGAAAATGAAACTTTTAACCTTGTTCAAAAGAGAACTTATAGTCAATATATTGAATTGGTAAATAAAGATTCATACCTTGACTTAGGCTCTTCACCCTTTATCTGCGAAACAAACAACAATGAGTTAGAAAAACAACTCCTAAATGAAGATATAACTGCCAAATTGACAAGTTAACCACCAGTTAGCATACCTCGAGCTTTTCATTCTCTTCTGTCATGAATGATATACCATAATCACTCAGTTTTGGGATATGGTGTTCATCAAGTAATATGTTATTTGTTCTCAATCGGTTCTTGAAGGAACCAGGAATTACCCCGGTATGAAGAAAATGAACAGCCTTTGCTATGCCAATTAGAATGGCTAGTCTATCTGACCACTTCAGAACCTTTTCTGGACAATTTTCTGCAGAAAATTTGAGATTAAAGGTTGACAGCATATATAAAATACAAATCTAAAGAGCCAAACAGTAGAGATATAGGTGTGACGCCCTGGACCGAGAAATCACTAACCCAACAACTCGTCGGACCCAAATTATTATCTCACAAACTTCAAAATTTAAGTTATAAGTAGTATTTGACTTGAATCCTTATATGAGGTTTAATAATTACATCTTTTTCAAGTATGAGATTGAGGTATCATAATCTCCATGATATAAGATTAAGATATTACAATTGGCACTACTAAAATTTTTGATATTCTCGTTAAGGTCACATATTACAATCCTCCAAGATTACAACAGTTTGATGTCACCAAGTTGGCACGTGCTTTGATCCTATTTTTAACGTACCAGACACAAGAACAACTAGCCTAACTTTTTAACCTAAAACGACTAGTCCTCAAAAAATCAAGTTTAATCTCAAGTTATTGGTAATGTGAGACTTAATTATTTATATGGAGTTCGACAATCACATTTTTTCCTATGTAAAATTGAGATATTGAATGTCTCTACAATATATGATTCGGTATATGAAAATTGTGATATTCTAATTCTATTTTGGAAAAATATGTAATTAATAAATTACATAAAATGATTCAAGTCAGATACTACTAATATTTGAACTTAAACTTTTCACTACCAGTGATTTTGATAAAAAAAGTTGTGGATTGGTGATGCTCATGCAATGCAAGGCCCAGTCTGGTCTTGGTTCAGTTTTGGACCGATACAGAACACTATGCACACAAGCAATACAAAAGGGCATCCATTTTGGTGCTTTACTTCAATTAGTCACTAAGGCAAAAGGCATTCTAGTTTAAACCATCTAGTCCATAAACTTCCTAGAGACCAGTCCGTAATATTTTCCTTCTATACATGTAATTGTTTGTGTATATACATAATTCTAAGCCAATTCTGTCAAAGTTCACGTTCAACAATGCTACACTGACCTGATAATTTGGCACGGTAGTTTCCATTAGGCACATATTCATATACAAGAAAGACTTTACTTGCACTGATCTCATCTCTTCCACCACTCTCAATGCAGTGACCCCAAAGTGCTACCAAATGTGGATGATGAAGCTTTGAAAGCAAGTCTACCGACTTTAAGGTTTTGAACCGAAAATTTCTTTAATAAAGACAAAGATCTTATGGCAACATAAGTTCCATTTTCCAATCTTCCTTTGTAAAGCTGAAACAAAAGAAGCAGAAGCTGTAATATCCTTGAGTATAGTATATGTAAGTAGTTCAGCCAAACTGTATTCTCATTAGTCAGGAAACTAAGTACTTGATAGTATTTCATTATCAAGAATATGATTACCCACAAGGTGAAATATAGATAAGAATCAACAATATCGATGAACAGAAGTTAAATCTTGTGATTTGTTTACATAGACAAGAATGACAAGAGCTCTAGTTGGGTGTACTAGTTTCGAAAAGGTACCTTCCCAATAGAGCCTTCCCCCATGAACATTGATGAATCGAAGTTGTTTGTGGCCTCCTTCAACTCTTCGAAGGAAATAGATCGAGATGCTGGAGAACCTTGTGTCCCAAGCTTCACCGTTTGAGAAATAAACCCTTGAAAAGACAGGAAACCATAATAAGCGCCTCAAGTCTTTATAAGTAACAAAGTCCGGGCTCTTAGTTTGTCGATAAGTTCAATAAATTAAAATGTGTTTACATATCCTGAATCTGATAAAAAAGAGTTGATAACCAAAAAAGAAAACATGGTAGGTTTTGCAGCTTACTGGCATTTGCAAGGACCTCAGAGGAAACTCCAGCCAGTGGATTATCTTGCACAAGCTTAGGTCGCGTACGCTGTTCAAAGGTAGCGCCTTTAGAGTATCTTCTAAATAAAACAAGAGATCCCAATGCTAAAAGCACCAAAATAAGTACAGCTCCAACAATTACAGCAATCAATACTCCTATTGATTTTCGTCTTGATTGTTTCAACCCCATACCAACCACTTTACAATGTGATTCCTGATGCTGATCTCGATCATCAATGGACAAGCAATTCCCACCAAATTTAACCACTCTTTTATCTGATATTCTGTCTAAGCATGAAGGAAGTTCACCCGTTAACTTGTTATTCGAAATATCAACAAAACCGAGGCTGCTACCACATTTTAGCTCAGGGAATGAACCACTGAACATGTTGGATGCTAAGTTCAGGTAACTGATGTTTGGCAAAGAGAACAATGCAGAAGAGGGTGTCCCACTAAGATTATTGAAGGATAAATCAAGGTGCTGAAGCTGACTTAATGTGCCATATTGTTCAGGAATATCTCCGGAGAATGCATTATCGCTTAGAAGAACAGTTACCAATCTTTCAGGTATCACAGGCAGCTTGGAATCTAAATGATTATCTCTTAAATCCAATACATTTAGGCTAGTTATGGTACTCAAATCAGGTAATTTACCAGAAAGCTCATTATGAGACAAGGCAAGATCAATTAATGTGGTGATTTTGCATATTGAGGAGGGGAAAAGGCCAGTTAACCAATTGTTCTTGAAGCTCAAAGTTGTAAGGTTCGACAACGAATCCAAGGAATCCGGTATACTACCATTAAAATAATTGGCATCCAGTGTTAGAATTTGAAGCTTAACCAATCTAGATATTTCAGGTGGAAGAGTACCAAAGAAGAAATTGGAGCATAAGTCTAAAACTTCAAGCGAAGATAATCTATGAATTTTGTCAGGCAATGGTCCCCAAATACCCAAAGAAGTTAAACTGAGAACTCTCAAGCTTGTTAACCTTGTTAGTGTGGTAATGAAAGAATCCATAGAGAAACTCTCAGAGAGAGTTTGATTGGGTATTGCAAAACCATTGAACTCACTGACCTTGACCAGCTTATCCCCCATTATTTTAAGCTCAGTGACAGAATTATCCTGGCATGAGATGCTCATATGTGGAGATGAAGAGATGTTGCAAAAATCTCCCGTGTAATTTCCCCAAATGTCCAAAGGTGAAGGGTACTCTAAATGCTTCCTAAGCTGTAAGAGAACTTGAGTATGAGAGGTTTGCAGTTCATGGGAAGTGTGAATAAAGAAAACCCATGAAAGCAACAATACAGGAACCAAATCCAAATGCCCCATTGAACAAGTTTGTGCAGCACCAACCAAAGTCTTGAACTTTGAACAAAAGAAACCCAACAGCAAGAGCAGAACTTTACACTTTCAAGCCAAAATGAGCTAAACCCAATACAGATTTCTTCATGCAGAATTAGACAAAGAGATCCCCTTGGGCAATTCTTTCCTCGATTTCCAACTTTTCCATGAATTAGACAGATGCCCCATTGAACAAGTTTGTGTAACACCAAAGCCTTGAACTTTAAACAGAAGAAACCCAACAGCAAGAGCAAAACTCAACACTTTCAAGCCAAAATGAGCCAAACCCCGTAAAGATTTCTTCATGCAGAATTAGAAAAAGAGATCCCCATGAACAATCCTTGCCTAGATTTCAAACTTTCCCACGACTTTCATAAGGGATTAAAAATGAAAAATTCAAACAGAACTGGGAACTATGTTATGTGCTTAGAGACCCACGCAAGAAGAGTCCTCCAAGATTCCACCAGATAGAAGTTTAGGAAGCTGAAATTCAAGCAAATACTGGAGATAGCACCAAATTCCTAAAATCTTAAACAAGTTTGCAGCACCAAAGTCTTAAACTTTAAACAGAAACCCAACAGCAAGAGCAAGAATTTCTACTTCCAAGACAAAATGAACAAAACCCTGTTAGCCAAACAATACACGAACGGGACCAAAGAAAGATTTCTTCATGCAGAACCAATAAAAAATACCCCCATGAGCAATTCTCGTCCAGATATTGAACATTCTGATGAGAAGTTTTTAAAAAATGAATAATTCAAATAAAACGAGAAACTCAGGAATGTGCTGAGAGAAGCTAAAATTCAAGCAAGTACTAGAGATTGCAGAGAAAAAACCTTACCAGGAAAATCAGTCAAGACCCCATTTTTTTTTTCTCAAGACAAACAAAAACGCCAGAGCAGAGCTACAAGAAAACCATGAAGAAGAAGAAGAAGAAGAAAAGAGCCGTCAAAGCTCACGATCCAAAACAAGTCTGCCTCCTCTCTCAGAAATTTCCAAGTACATTTTCAAGGCAAAAAAAAGGAAGACCCAGGAAGCAAAAACTGGAGATAGTAACAGAGAAAATCCAGAACAAGACAAACAAAAAAAAAAAACGTGAGAGAACTGGACCCGTGAAGAGAGATAGATTAAGAAGCTAATAACACCGCCACCAACAACACTACCACATTAATAATAAAGAATGGTGGGGACTGGTTTGAGAGAAGTTTCAGAAGAGACACAGATAACGCATTTACTGCAGCTACTGGTACTGGGTGAGAGACCGATAGCGACGAGTTTATCTAAAGGAGAAAGAGAAGGAAGAAGAAGGTAAACGGGGTCTGCGATTGTCTCTGTGTGTGTCTCTTATGTGTGTTTCAGTGAGGGGTAGAAGAAGGAAGAAGATGAAGATTGTGAGGATGCAATTTGTTTAGTGTAAATCTTGATAGGATTTTAACGTTGGAAACATAAAAAAATTTGTTTAAGACGAATTGGGTAAATTATTTATATTTAATCAAAAAAGACGATTAGCGAATTATTTAAACCCATGTGATCATGATTGACATTTTTATGTTTCTATTTTTTATTTTTCAGTTAAAATTATTGAAATGTTATGACTGTTCTAATCATCACTCTCAAATATTATAGTTTAATGCAGTCTTTTTAATATATTAGTAAATTAAATTATAAATTTTTTTAAATTAAATATTATGAATTAATCATATCTAATTTATTATACACACACAAAATAATAAAGTTAATATATTTAATAACGTTGTTGGTGGTAATATAAAAACGATAACATAGTAAATTCAAACATTTATAAATAAAAAAATTGAATTTATCTCAAATTTAAAAGAAAGTTTAAATTTTTTAAAAATATGTCAGTATTGCAATGTATACAATTTTATTATTTTATTATATTAATGTAAATATAATTATAAAATTAAATTATTAATGTAGATTAAAATTATATTATTATAGTTTTTGCTAAATTATTTATAAAAACAATAAATGTTAAAAGGATTCAACTCTAAGTTATAGACAACGAGTAACTCAGTTAAAATTTATGAAATAAATAAATAGTAAATATTTAAAGGCACAAAAAAAAGAAATAAATAAATAATTAAACATAAAATCTTGAGGAAGAAAATGCCAATCACTAATCTTCAAAAGAATCAATGTACATATAGAATAGATACATATATATATATATGTGTGTGTGTGTATGTATATGCTTCTTTTTGTCTAAAAAGAGGCATGAAATTCAGCATACACAAAATGGAGAGTAAAAAAGGTGTAGTTTATTGGGCAGACAAAGAGGCATGTTTCTTGAGGGCCCCGAGAAAGCTGGGCTTGGAATTTTCTTATCTGGATTTTGGAATAAAACAAAGTGCACAAGACCCATCTCAATGACTATGAGAAAAAGAAAATACATATATATATATATATATATATATACATAATTTATATAATTTATTTTCTGAAGATGATCCAGCTTTGCTTCATATGATTGGAGGGGACCCATAAATTGCATTACATACATCTAACCAATATATATATATATGACCTACATCCCAATAATATTTCAAAATCCCTATAGTAATTTTTATCTTTTCAAGTTCAATTAAGATTTGGTCATTTATATTAAAATTAATAAATATATATATATATATATATATTTGGCATTGTCTAAAGAAAAATTAAGCACCAATTTGATACTTTTTAAAAAATATAAAGTTTTATTTCATTCAAACTAAATATAAAAATCTCACATTCTACACTAACAATATACATACATTTCTAAAACTACCAAGAGAGATTGAAGACATAGATAGCATTGAAAATTTGAAAATTTAAGAAGATAAAAATCAATAATAATACAATAATTTATTGGTTAATACTTTTATATTTTATTCAAAAGTAATAAATTTAAAATTTATTAAAAATATATAATTTATGATTATAATATTTAATTTGATAAGATTAAAAATTTAATTCATTAGTTATTAGTAAAATTTTAATGAATTTATTATATTTTTAAACAAAAAAAAAATTGTGTGAGAAATAAATTATTTTATTTAGAATAGTTAACAATAGGTTAAAAAAATTGATACAATAATTTTTTCTTTTTTTTAAAAAAAAAAAAGAAAGAAAGAAGATAGAGACAAGCATAAAGGTGAATAATTTATTTGGTTGTAAAAGCAAGTTTGAATTTGACCAAAAATAATTTATTTGTATTTATAAATAAAAGCCATGGTAGCTGGCTGGAGATCTTCTTTAAAGCTTTTTAATGGGTATCAAATATGAACAAAATTTTTGGTATTGAAGAAATATTAAATTTGAGCAAAACCCTAATGGAAAATCTCATTTTGCAGTTGTGTTAATTATATTTATTAAATGAATATATAATATACAATAGAGACAAATTTGTCTTAACAAAATGGAAGTAGTACTACTCTAATTTTTAGGTAAATATAAAATTTATTTTGAAAACTAAAAATATAATAAATTTATTAAAATTAAACTCAATTTAATTATTAAGCTAAATTTTTAAGCCTCACTAAAACAAATATTTAAGACCTTTGGGCCTCCCTAGTTTTCTTCAACTTGAAAAACAAATACAAATAAAGTAAGACAGACTGTAGACTCTTGAATTTGAAATTTGAGTGCCCAAAAGAGTACATTTACAAGAAAGAGACTAATATATTAACTCTTTGGTAATTTCCTTTGAAGTACAGTCGTAATATATTGAGAACTTACACGGTACAAGAACAGCAGAAATAAAACCATTAGGCTAAAGTCCGCTGGTTGATTTCAATCTCCAGGCAGGGGCGGCCTTCTTCCAGAAACTCTATTACCAGCTTTTACAGCACCACCAAGCTCAACTCCTCAAGTTTCTGCCTCAAGAGGAGGAGAAGAACTAGTGAGAGCTTGGTACTAGCAATAAAATTTTCAAATACGAAAGATGAGTATATAACATATTGATTTAAAAGCTGTGAAGTAACGGTTTTTCTACTGCACTCTAAAGTGCTCTTTTTTTTCCTTTTTTTTGAAATATAAAGTATAAATTTGCATTGATATAGAAATTGTAGTAGTATCGGTCATGTAACAATCGATGTATCAACAAGTTCTGCTAAATCCTCCATAAAGCTAAAAAGATGATTCCGTAACAAAAAAAAAAACCAAGGGGTTGGAACCGTCTATTCTTACAAATATCAAAACCATTCACACCTTCAACTCCATCAAAAACCCTTCTATTCCTCTCCTTCCACACCACCCATAAGATAAAGAGCAAAATTATATCCACTTGTTTATGTGCTGTAACACCCTCCCTTCCACACCCAAAGCTCTATAAGTGCTCATCCTTGGAAGTGATTTTCTAGTAGTTTATGGTAATTTAGTAATTTTGTGTAGTAATCAACTAATACCGAGTAACTAGTTCTCTATGAAGTTTAGTAACTTTATATAACTACTACACAAAAATAGCGAATTACTATGAAGTGTTGGAGAATTACCACAGTGGCACGATGCCTCCAAGCCACCATAGGATTTTCCATTAAACAAAACCTTTCATCTCCTGATATATGCAACTCATGAACCAAACACGAGAGCAGGTTTTTCACAAAGGTTAAGGTGCATAAAGAAACCGATGACGAGAATGCAGGCCCTCATTTATGTGACTAGAAATCAAACTCTATTATACCAAATCTAAGAGGTGAAGACCCAATTTACAGCTAAATTTGAAAATGTGTTCTGAAACTATAATTTTTTCTATCATTGCTCCCAACAGAAAAGATGAAAACATCGTATTGCAGAGCAATATAAAATACTAGATTAACAATGAAGGGAGGGGAAAAAAAAAGCAACCATCATTCCACCACACAAAGAATGGATTCACAGACTGATGTATAAGGATCCGAGTGTAAACAGGAGAAAATGAGCAGGAAACACTGGACCGGTTGAGGACAGAAGGAGAAAAATGGAAAAGTCCACAGGGAATCCAAACCCTTAAAGGGTTTACTGTTTAAAAAATACGGCTACGAGGCATGCATCCGGAGAAATCTCGAGGGAGACACGTTGTCTTGATCACTAAGGGGGTATTTAATCCTCTTCAAGCCCTAAGGTTATAACTGGCCACCGCCTCTTCCATCTTCATTCAATGAATCTAAGATTTTTCCTCCGCAACTCTTTGGCTCCCGTGGGACGTTCAGCTATCTATGAACTTATTCATGCATCTTTTCTTGTATATAATCTAATGTATTTGAAGTGGTAGGCATCAACAGAATGAACTATTTGGAATATATTTTCATCATCTCGCTCTGGATTTTTCTCTCGCCTTCTCTAAATCCCCTCTGTTTCTCTCTCTCTCTCTCTCTCTCTCTCTCTCTCTCTCTCTCTCTCTATCTATCTATCTATCTATCTATCTAAAACCCCGAACATATTCCTCCAGATCGAAAACATGTACCCAGGACCTGACATGATGCTTGTAATGAAGCAACTATTAGAAGAGCACTATAATCTTAGTGATCATCTGATCATTCGTTTCCATTTTTCAGTCAAAACATTAAAAGTTGAGAGGCTTTGGTTATAAAAGCTCTAAAATGAAAATCTACAGTCCTAGAATACATACAAAGACTTATAGAAATTGACTAACTGAAGAACTTATATCTATAGAACACATACCAAGACTCAGAAGAACATTATAATGTTAGCTATCATTAACCATTCATTTCCACTGTTTAGTCAAAACAGTAGAAATTCAATCATAGACCAATAAAAAATTTGGCCAACAACACAGAGAAATTATGAGGTTTTAATCATAAGAGCTCTAAAACAAAATTTTACATTTATAGAACACGTACCAAAACTAAGTCCACTTTCAGCGCAGTAGTTCTGTCAGCCCTCTCATAGACAACACAAAAGAAAAAGAGGTACCCATTGATAAGCAACTCTGATTCATTGCCTAGCCACAAAATTCACAGTCGTCTGAGTGACAAGAAAGCTTAATGCTGCCTCCTTCATTCAACTCAATTTTGATTCAAAGAACTGACTGAATCCTTCAAATTTGCACTCTCCCCGGTATGCCTTGATGAGCTGAGGGACATCCTTCTCAAACTCAGCAATAAACTTCTTTTCAAAGCTCGTCTTACTTGCATTGAGGGGCCAGACTAAATCCACATCCTTCCTTATCAAACCTTCTGAAATCAAAGTTTTCAGAACAAAGTATCTTGGCATAATTCTCCTCTCCAAACTCGCTAGGAAAAGATTCGGGCACTTGGAAATATCTGAGGGCTGCAAACCGGCCTTCATTGAGAAATCCATCAACTCCTTAATCTTACTCTCCGAGCAAAGCATCAACATGGGCTGAACCTTAAACGCAGTAGAAAATACATTTTCAGACCAGCCAAAGCTCATTAATAGCTCCTTCTTCCTCTCCCAGGTTGCTTTACTTACTGTTGCCATCGAACGGACAGCCAAGACAAATTTCTTCGTCTTTGGCTCAAACCCCATTCCCTTAATCTCATTAATCATCTCACTGAACAAATCAGCCCGCCACATAAGTGATTGAGGTTTCAACATAATTAGCCTTCCGACAAGGGATTTCGACACGCCATTTGCAAGCAAAGTGTCTATATTAGGCATCATAATCTCCTCAGCATTGCATCTAATTACTCGAGTGGATTGCTTCAAAGCATAAACAAGATCCTCACTAGTTTCAAGAAACCCTCTAAGGAAATCAAAAGTGGGAATCACATGAGTGTTTAAATTACGCAAAAGAATCTGTGTATTTGCACAGAGAACCTTAGGCAAATCAGGAGCTAAAATACCTAACGATTCAACATAAGCAATTTTGGGCTTCAGGTTTTTCTCTGGATCAGCCATAATCAGAGCTGGGTGCTTAGAAATTAGCTTCTCAATATCAGTCTCGCCAAACCCATGAGACCTTAAAAGTGCAAGAACTGAGTTCGCTCGTTCTGTGCTCCCTAAAGTAACAAACTTAGAAGCTGAGATCGCTTTCTCTCGAGACAACCCACATGAATCCACAAGGTAAGACACGATTACAGATTCTTGCTCTTTAGATTTAGCCGCTCGTGTTCGGTAACAATGAAGGGAACTGAGTTTCGAATCAATGGCGGTTCTACATTCAATCAGCGTCCTTCGCAGATAACTAAAACTAAACATGTTTTCATAAAAACGTTAATGGATAGACGAACTCACCCGAACCGAGTGACTGACTTGGTCTTGGTCTTGGACTTGAGCGTTGACGCTCCCAGCAGTCTAAAAAGAGGAGATTTTGCAGGAGGCACACTGGGAGACAGAAGCGGGGAGTAGTGCAGGGAAGGGAAATGTCAAGGAGGAGAGGTTTTAGGTTTCCAGTGTTTGCCGTGTATGATAAAGTTGGCTCCTTTAATGTTTCCGATCAGAAAGTAAAATCCCGTTGGCGGATGTCAGCCGTCGGATATGTTGGCATTTCTATATTTAATTTAAATTGCATATCCGCGACTCCATTAGATTAATACCTTTAAATTTTTCATTAATATAATTAATTTTTAAATATTTATATCTATTTATAAAAAAAAAACAAATTGTTGTTTTACTCCATAAATTATTCATCTTCGATAATCATAATCAAAATTACAACTATTGTAAAAGTCGTTTGATACAGTTTTTAATCTTGATTTTTATGTTTTAAAAGTAATTTTATAATTAAATATATAAAATAAAACATATTTTTGGATATAACTAAAGTCAATAATATATTTTTGATAGATTTAAAGATAAAAATTATAGGGAATAGATTTTAAAAAAATAATTTTTATTTTTATTAAAGTATTATATCTGTTCTCTAGTTATTTTTAAATTTTACAGTATAAATTATAAATCATCCGAACACCCATTTAGACACAAGGTCGTATTTGGCTCACCGTTCCTGTTCTATTAACTGTAGATAATAAAAGTAAGCCTTATTCAGCTTTTTTTTTTTTAACAAAAATTCTGCAATACATTCGATGACAATAAGAAGAGAGAAAGATAATGATATATATAAGCGGAAAGAACAAGCCAAATTACACATGGTTATGACCCATCCTTGAGAATCTTGCCGTCTGAATAAGATTCTAAGTATGAGATTACATGATCTGCTGCTTTGCACCCTGAGGCTACTGCTTTTCCAACCGACAATCCACCTCTGTGGTTACCTGCCACCACAGTTTGTTCATAATTAAGAATCATGCCATGGCATTGAGCACTTCATATTTCATATTACTTTGGGTATGATGGATGAAGGCAAGCAAGGGAGAATCAGAAATTGTTTTTCATTCCTTTGCTGGAAAGGGAGGATTGGTTTCGATTTGTTGTTTGCCTTCCCATCACCATATTTTTCTCCCTTTTTTATGTATCTCTCTCATCTTTCGAAACATCCAAATAAAAGGCCAAGATTTTCAATTATCTTTTTCGCATTTTCGTTCTCTTTTCATATCCCTTCTTTTCTTCTCCTTTCCAACTCCCAAATATAGCATTTTTGTCTCTCGGTAATATAAAATTATAAATGCTGAACATTATTAAAAGAATCTATCAGCATGATAAATCTCACTTAAGATGCCATGATAGTGCTGGTTATGAATAATCCATGAATTACAAAGTGACTAAATTGCAATTCTGGGTAGATGAACAGTTACCTGCATAGAAAAATCCAGGAAGATTTTTCTCCATTTTTCCAATGGCTTCTAGAACTGACCCATAATTACGCCCATAGAGCGGAAATGCTTTACTCCAATAGAAATGGCTGCCATCAAGAAGAATTACTTAAATTTATAAGGGAATAAATATAATCGTGCAAATTTAGTGATAATCATTTCGAGTTTAACTGATATAAGGCAAGAGGCAAAAGAAAAAAGAACATTTTAGTTTGTGCAATACTTCACAAATATAGGCTCTCCCTCAGCTCCCAGCAATTGCTGAAGATCAGACTTAACAATCTCCTTCAGCTCATCTCTATGGAAAGAGTTCGCAGAAAAAATTAGTTAAACAAAATATAGATCTAAGAAGAGATTGATTGATGGTGTAAACAGTTAAAAGCGAAGAAAGGATGATTAAGATCACCCTTGTCTAATCCTGCTTCACTGCTATCTCTAAAGTACAGAATCATGTTGGCAAAAATCAAAGACACTGAAACTCCCCATACGTTGATGCTCTTGCTAATTGATTGTTTCGACTTCCCCCAACAAAAGTTGTATACAGATGTAGATCGCTGGGGGCACGATCCGGGAACATCACTGATGAAAAAAGAGTGCCTGTACAAAGAATATGAAATGGGGATAAGATTAGGGCTAAAACAAGAAATGGCGCTAGTTATTCAATGATACTGTGCTAGAACCAGGGATTACCAAGAGTTTTTAGACCATTCTGCTGCTCCTTAGATGGAACAAGAACCCCAAATCCTTCAAGTGGTCTCTTGACATTCTCTTTCTTGAAGGTGGTGATTATCACTGATAGTGGCATATAATTCACCTGGCAACAAATGGAAAAGGCAATATTATGACCACAAATTAAAACTTTCAACGGGTTGAATACGTAAGAATTTAGAAATTGTGACCGGTTACTTCTTTACAAGGTTGTTTGACAATAACCAAATGATGCCAGCCCTTTTTCCCAGAAGCCAAACAAAAAGGCTTTTTTTTAAATGAAGACTAAGAAAAGATCTGATTTAATGAGAGCGCTATTGGAAATAAAATATAGAGCAAGAAAGCATGAAAGACATCAAAGGTAACACTGTTTAGAGCACTTTTTGATGCTCCAGATTCTCAAAGAAGCAACTACTACTGAACTCATATCCAGAAACAACATAAATAAAACAAAATAAATGAAAGAAGACTAAATGTGCATAAAGCATTTTCAGTCTCTGAATTGTTAATGCAAGGATAACTTCATTTTGCAGTCTGTCTCAGAAATTGAGAGCAAATCAGTAGCCATTAGCTAAAAGTTTTAAATCAAACTGCAGGAATAAATACCTCAGGGAGAAAGTCCAGAGAAAAGAGATCTCTTCCCTTTTTAATAGTCATTTCTTTTACACTGCACATTGGAGCCTAAGAAAAACAAGTTCCTCATCAGCTAATACTAGTGCCTTTGGTATAAATTATTCGTGCAATTATGACATTCATTCAGTACTTACTGTCATGATTACAGCATCAAAAGATAAACCTTGTGAATGCTTCTCATCATTAGAAGCACAACAAAGTGACCAATTATCTGATGCTCGCTTTCCGTCCTGATTGTAAGATAATGATAAAACCTTTGAATTCAATTTAATCTCATCTTTGAGGAGATTCTTGCACAGCGTATCAGTGAGTGTCTGCAGAATATGAGAATAAAAGAACCCTATAATTAGTTCAAGATTAAACTGTCTGCGCAAAAGATTTAGAATGCTAGCATTGATCCTATTTTTGGTCCACTGGATATTGAAAGGACCTGGGAACAAAAAAATTAGTTTCAGCAAAAGCCTAGAGAAAAGGCATTATACTTACTAAAGTACTAGGTTCATAAATACAGAGAATCTAAGTGAAGAAAAACATGTTTGGCTAACTCTAGAAGCTGGAGTTAAATTTCTGCCTTGATTAATTAAAATTTTCTGTTGTCAGTCTCACAAACTAACCAACAAGAATAAAAGGATGTGACACAAAGTACGATCTAGCCTCAATTTACAATGATATTAATTGGATTAACAATTTGTTACGACTTCCCGACTTCTCGAGAGTAGTATAGAAGGATTTTTTGACCAATCATTCAAATATCTTTCAGACAACAACTAAAATAATAAAGCCTATTCTTGATGATAGAAAATGCAGACAAGAATGTTCATTTAGCAATCCATGTAATAACTGTAAAAATTAATAATATTTATGTATCTGCCAACGAAGTTAAGCAGAACAGAGCACTTGATAAGCCACTAAAGAACCTTGACTCAAAAGATTGAAGAAACAAATAACATGCTTGAAAGTTCTAACAGTCAACAAAAAGAATATGTGAAGCAGAACAAAATATAAAATAGAAATTAATCAAACAAAACATGCAGTGAGACACACAATTCTAGTTGCTGACAGACACTGATAGAAGCAGTCTGAATTAAGTAAGATCATGTGCAAATATGTGGCAAAGAAAATTCAACATCATTACCTGCATTCCACCCTCAAAGGAAAAGGAACCACGCTGATGTTTCCTTTTGTCTGAAGAAATCTTTGTTTCTCCAATTTTATCACGTTTGGAAGACAACTTCGACTTAATTGCCCCAGCTATAACAGAGCCAAACCTGATAGAGAAGAGAACTTGAGACTTATTAAAAGGAAAAAAAAAATAAAAGAACTCATGAAATAAATTTTGTCAGAAATGAGACCATGCAGAAATGTCAATTTTTCCAACAACTACTTAGTCATGGAGCACAGGAAATTCCAAAGAAATATAAGAGTTCAGGGTTAATGTGGACTCCTAGAATCTCCTTTTAGGTCAATCTTTTAAAAAGGTAATAATATACTTTTCCCACAACCACTCCCATCCCAGATGTAGGATCAGAAAACTTGCACTTGGTAATGATATGCCAAACTGACACCCAATCCAATTGCAAGCATGGAAGGAAAGAAATCCTGTCTACATTCCTTAGGCGGGAATACTAAAGCCAACAAAAAGAAAGAATGTTGAAGCAATATACCTTCTCTCTAGATCCCATAGCTCAGGAAAGGAATGACACATCTGTTATAAGCATGAAAAAATAATCAATAATGCAGAAAAATTAACAAGCACCTAGAAATTGTCCTTGTGCAAACTTGTATACATAACCCAAACACCAGAGACATTACTCACAGAAAGGGATTCAGGATCTGCAGCACTTGTGCCAGCAACAAAGGGGTCAATGAGATAATCCACAACCTTGTCAACAAGAAAAACGAGAAGTTAAAAGAATGACAATTGGAAGCCACAAACATTCATATGAACGAGACAGAAACTTGTGAATATGCCCAGTGAAGAATCAAGTGATCAACAAATAAGTGGAGCACATTGTAGGCCTAAAGAGATAAGTCACAATAGGTTAATAGCAATGGAACTCAATCCATACCTCTTTCCCAAAATGGCGTTCAAAGAACCCACCCACACTGCAAGATAACAAATAACACAATGCTAAGAAGATAACTTCCTTAAAAAGTTTATTTAATAAAAGGGGCAACATGAGGACAAAAGAAGTTTAAAAGACCTTTCATGTGCACAACTGTCAGAGACTTTTGAAGAGTTGCCTTTCTTCCACAAAAATGGTTCCAAAATAATTTGCAACTGGAAAAACAGAAACACGTTGTTGGGCTAAATAAATAATCTATGCCTCTAGTGTCTGCCAGATGCAGCTATTAGTTTCTGGAGAAATTAGAGATTTTCAAGCAAAAAATACAGAAAATATGGTAAAGTTTAGCAGTAGGCTTGATAGATTCAAGTTTCAAAATTTAAGTTCATTACAACATTTTCATCAAAAATAAAAGGTAATACATGGTAAAAAATGAGGAGAATAGAAATATGAGAGACTTGGTTGTTACTAGGAAAAAGTCAACACATTATCATCTCTATTTTACATGGCCAACTTGAAAAAAGGAAAATGCTGATAATAAGACAATATTAACCACTTACCCTTCTTCCCTTGTGACTATCATATCATTGACGCCAAAGAAACATTACAAAAACCATTACAAATCACTTTCCTGTTTACTGGACTTCAAATTAACTCTGAGAAACAAACCTTTGATCGTGAAGAAAGAATACTGCTCTGGATGAATGCAATGGGATTGGAGGGGAGCTAAAATGAAAAATAGAATAAAGGTTAGAGTAAGAATCAGTTAGGAAATATCTTATTTTAGAGAGTATACCCCAGTAAGCCGAACATTGAGAAACAGGATATACCAGTACTGGCACTCCACTTCTTACAACATATCGCTTGTTCTGTGCAATAGGCTGCAGCAGATGGAAATAATCAAGTTATTGCAAAAGCTACCACGCTAAACTCAATCATTATTTTCCATAGACATATAAACCTTCAACTTTAAGCTGGAACTATCACTTCCTAAATTAAAGCCCTACCGGACTAAAACTTGGCCTAGAAAGATCAAGGACAGTCAACCAAAGAGGGCGTATGACTGTTAACAGGAATTGGACTTTACTCATCTGTCTGAAATTATTTAAAGAGCCTTACATATTGTTGCTTTTCACGAAGCCCAAGATCATCAAGCAAATTCCTGACTTCCATCTCACTCTCAGTCTGCAATAAGTCAAGAAATCCTTGGAATCAACATTACAGTTATCACACTTTTTGCCAAATATAAAGACGAAACCAAAATAATTAGCCTAAAACATATTAGAACATTCTAATGATAGAACAGCATCCTACTTATCCAACAAGTAATCTCTTAAACAATTAAAGTAGTACAGGCATAGTATCATGAACATTTACCATTGTATTTGCTCCCTCATCCCAAATAAGACCATTATGCGAAACACTTCTTAGCTTCCCTCCCGCTCTTCCATCAGCTTCAAATACGGTAACATTCAAACCATGTGATTTCAACTTATAAGCTGCAGCCAGCCCGCTTGAAATTCCCACCACAAAGAAACAGTCAAATTTTCTATACCAATATAAGTTCGGCAACCAAATTCAATAACTCTTAACACTTGAGTGTAGAAAGTGCTAGATGGAACAACATGTTTCTCTTACAAAATACCTAAAATTGTGTAACCGGATTTCTAAAAACTAAAAACCAGATTACCATATAATATAAGAATATTAAACTCTATTATATACAATTTGCAGAAGAAAATAATATAATAGCGTTTCACATCTTTGCATGCAGTTTAACTAAATTAACTATTCATAAATTTTCAATTCCTCCATGACAAAACCTACATTGTATTTCAAAGCATTGAAAAACCAAGAAATAAGCTTCTAGACAGCAAATTGAGCTAAACTAGGCGTTAAATTGAACTACACAAACCAAATCACAAACAAACCAAAATCCAATCGTGTCATATCTAACAACCAAGTTCATGAAGTGACTGACCTAACGCCTGCGCCTATAACAGCCACCTTTTTTCCAGAACCTGCAATAGCACCAAATGGAAAACAATGTTTGACTCTTAATTTACCGGGAAAAAACAAGTTAACTCTTGATCAATTACACGTTCTTATAGACTTTAAACTGTTTCTTCTGTCTGATAACTTTTACAGAAAAAGCAATTTTGAGAGAGAAACTTACCTGGCTTATCTTCTTTGGTTGTAGAGGCCATGGCTTGTCCTTCTGTGTGAAACTGAAGACTTTACAGAACTACGAAATTGAAATGCGAGCAGAGTAGGAGGAGGACGATAACACCGTTCGGTCAATTTTATACTGCGCCAAAACGGCAGTGTCTATTGTCGTTTCACTTTGATATTTTTTATTTATTTGGGCTGTTCAGTTATATTAGGCCTACCCGAGGCCCAAATGTTATAACGTTGTTTGAACCTCAAAGATACATCTGAATGGACTGAGGTTTAGTTTATAATTTTATTAATTTAATTTTCTCAATAATAATTTAGTATTTTATATAAATAAATTTATCAATTTTACTTAAATTTAAAAATAGAAATTGAGTGATAACTAAATAAGTTTTTGCTCCAGTTATGTTACTGTAAAATAACGAAAAAACTATTAAGAACTTTATATTAAACATATAAATTATAATTAACTTCTCAAAATATCAAATAACGAATTTATATAGATGTATATAAGAGTATTATTGGACCGACTTTTCATACATAAATACTATATCTATGAATGATGCATTTCGTCCAATCAATTTACTATATTTAATATAAAATAATATATATATATATTAATTATGCATGTAAAATTAATATAGAAAATTGGACATAATTATTGACCGGAAATTAAATGACAAATAAAATAAAATAAAAGTATACCCTAATTATTTATTAACTCCAATCCAATAGTTAAAAGTCTTGTCTTTTTATTCATACAAGCAATTATAAAATATTAATAATTTCTTCTTATATATGTTGTTTCTTCAAATGGAAATTCATGGCTTATAATATTAGATATATTCTAAAAATGGTATAAAGCGAACATATAAAGTTCCATAATTTAAATAAAAATAAATTCATAAATTAAATACATAAACGAAATAATAGAGTTAGAATTTATATTTCTTATAAAATAATTTAGAATGCTTAATAGGGATACAGATATATCTTTTCTAAAAGAACAAATAAAAATTAGAGAAATAAACGAAAAATAGATAACTAAGCATTTTATGACGACTTTCACTAACTTTTGAATAGAGTCCGAGCGGTGAACTATTCACAACCTTTTTATTGATCAAAATCTGAATCTTACTCATTTTGATTTGAAATAGTTAATGAAATTGTGAGATATACTATCATAATAAAAATATCATACTAATCACATATATGAAAAATTAAAGATTAGTAAAAATAAAAAATACAATCAATTGAACCCTTAATTTAATGTAAATTATTTATTATAAAAAAAAAGTCATTTATTCGATATTTACTTAACAAGTTTTTTCAAAAATAACATATGAAAACTCATATCCATACACTTTTTATTTTCACATACAAGATAATAAAAAATAATCATTTTTCATTTTTACCCGCTTACTAGTACCCCTAAGGGTCCATAGGGATGTTCTCATACTCGTGAACCCAATTTCTAATAAAATAATTAACTGGTCGCCCTATACCATGTCCGGTAATAGACACCAAACATTCCACTACCTCAATACCCCGTCAGGTATGAGGGTGAACCATATCTTCCAAATCTTACTGCTAAGGGACTTCCCAGCTCTATTTGACTGAGATAACGTTCACAGTAGGGTTCTCTATGTACTGGGTCCGTCCGCCCTTTTTTGAGTACCCAATAAGTCTGTTCCATACAGATTTCCGTCAGCATAACAATTAACCACGCAATACCGATAGCTCATTTTATATTCACAGTTCACTTAAACAAATAATATAGTTTAACATAGTCAAATAACCAATAACCGGAACACTAATAAACAATACAGGGGAAACAAATAACCAAATAACAAAAAAAAAATCATAAAAACCATCAATTCAGTTACGCACAGTATAATAGTAAATAAATATAGGCCAAACAGGAAAATAAATAGAAAATCGAAATGATCGTGAACTAACCAATTACGGCTCCACTAGTGACTTGTAATTATTTTTAAGGTTATCTAATTTTTCATAAAAATATACAATTATCGATTATTAAGTCTTAATTTACTGTAACGAAGAAAATAGTGAGAGATCCTTACCTTAATCGGTATTTTGGGATGTCACGCTGTCTACTATACTTCATAACAGGTACCGAATTTATTGAATTATCCATACAGGATCCAAAACACTTGTCACGTTCTTAAACATACCTTAAAAATTCAAAATAGGTGTCCAAAACTCATTTTGGCCAATTCTAGAGTTCCGGCACGGCGGTACCGTTGCCCACGGCGGCACCATCATCCACGTCAACGATTCACCTCGGTCTAGCCAGTTTTGGCCGATTTTGACCAGTTTTTAGGCAGTTTTTTGTCGTATCTCTGCAGAAAAACACGTTAGGAGACTTGATTAGCTAAAAAATCATAGAAAATTGAACTTACCAGCGGGGGGGATCTCCGGGTGCGGCGGCTCCGCTGGTGCTCCTTCGCGATTGAGGTTCTTTCTTCGGCTAACCTGCACAGAAGAGGACAGTGAACACAATAATCAAATAATCATGTGAAATAAGAATCAGAAATGGGCTCATCGGAGGGATTTTGGGACTTTGACCGTGGCGACTCCACCGGACTTCACTCGCGGTTTCCGGCTCACTCACCGTCCTTTTTGCTCTGATTTAATCATGAGGGTGCTCGGAATCAAATTTCGAGTGAGTAGGATAAATTTTTACCTTCTCGATGGTGACTTCGGTACGGCGGCGGTCAGCAGTCGGTCTCCTTCTTCGACGTCTGATTTTTCTTCTCCGATGGAAGCTAGCAACTAGGGTTTAGGTTCTCATGTGATATGAGGTATTTATCTCCATCCTGCTTTGACCTAGACCGTCGATCACGATCGATCTCGTCCGTCTGATCACGCCTAAGGATAAAATAAATTTGGACCATCCATCACGATTTGATATCGGTCATCTGATCGCACTTAAATGGAGAACGAATCCGGACCATCCACGCGTGCAAGATCGATCATTGGCCATCCGATTCCAGGGCACGCAGATCGCTCGCGTGGCATCCCACGTGACACCGACGTCAACATGTCTCGCCATGCGGCATGCTCTGCTTCGTCGGGTTTGCTGACTGGGCAGTCATACGTGACAATTTTTTTTATTTGCACTCTAATTCTCTGTTTTTAATTTTTCTTTTAAAAATACCCTACGAACCCAAATTTTTACTCATTTTTTTAAAAAATTATTTTCAATTTCATCCCTAACTTTTTTTTTTCATAAATTCAACAAAAAATAAAATAAAATAATTTTTAAAAAATTATATATTTTTTTATAATGTTAAAATTGATCCCAAACCAAATTATAGACCTAAATATTACATATTATATCTTTTTAATGCAATATTCTAATAAATGAGATTAATTATTTGAATTTTAATTGTCATTTTTTAAATAATTTCCATGTTGATTTTGTTTCTTTGAGTGGAGAAATCATGGCTTAGAAGCTTGGTTACCATCTTAAAAAGGGATAAAGTGAATGAGTACATATACATATATACTTTGAGTATATATGTGTGTGTGTGTGTAAGTATTTATATTTGCATTTACTTGTAAGCATGGGAACTTTGAGGCACAAGCAACTAGCTTTTACTTAATTTAGTTCCACTTATTGATTTTAATGATTCGATATATGTGATATAAATGTATATTGTTTTTTGGTGATGAATGGTTATTACTCTTTTAGAAACATGAAAACATTAATAGTTATTCAAAATAAATATATATAGATAATTCATGCCAACCACCGAATATTTTATATATTTATAGTAATTAAAATTATGAATTATATTTTACATGTTGAAAAAATAAATATATTATTAAGTTATTGAATAATTCGAACACGTTATTTTATAAATGCATTATGATATATCAAAAAATAATTTATAATATTTAATTCAGTAAATCTAATAATTTAATTTATTAACGTTTAAAAATAATAAACAACATTAATAACTACTGAAAGAAATGCATACCAATAATCTATGCAAGTCACTGTATAATTTATATTAGTTGAAATTACAAGTTATATTTATATGTAAAAATTAACGTACTATTAAATGATTGAAAATACACAATTCATCATTTTATAAGTGTATTACGAACTATCAATGATTAATCTATAATATTTAATTTAATAAAACAAATAATTTAGTTTGTCAGTGACTGTAGTTACCAAGTTATACTAACTTTCAGCAATTTTGAAAAAAAAAAATATATATACATTAGTAAAAATCTCTCAATTAGAACAAACTCAATATCTGATATAGTTTTTTTTTTATTAAAAAATAATGTGTATTACTTATAAAAAATTGTTTAAAATTGGTGAAAGAAATTTCTTAAAACATTATAGTAATATTTGATAATGTCTTATTTGACTAGTTTCGATAAAACGTAGAAAAAATTAACTTCCAATAAAAATATTTTCTCACACGATATTACCTAATGTTAATGACAGAATCGACTTTTACGTTATAATTATTATTATTTTAATATTCGAGTTAAATACAAATTTTTAATAAATATTTACACATAGAAATATATAGATACAAACATAGACTTATATTAAAACGTCACTTAGTGATTTTGCAAATTAAGTTTGAATTAAAGAAAAAAATTCAAAGATGGCTACTTACTTTTCTTTGACGAAAAAGATGGTTTATGGTTTATGGTTAATGGAGGTTTGCTTTAGGACCATTGAAGAACAAAAAGTTATCCACTAACAACATACTTGGCGGCAAAGCAAATTGAATGAATTCTAATTTTGAAATCAAATTATAAATATTTTATTATCATATATAATAATAATAATAGATTTGAATACTATGTAAATAATAAAATTGAAAATTAAATTATATGGGGGTAATTTAGTTAGAAAATTTATGTAAATAATAATAAGATAAACTAACCCATAAATTAATTCAAATTCCATTATTGGATTTTGGGTGTCAAATACTCGATTGCAAACCCTCTTCATTGTCCCAAATGTGGAAGACAAATGGAATGATCTCTTACCAATCAAATGGGCCAAAGCTTATTATGTTTAGTGGGTCTCTATATATATAGATATATACGTTAAGCATAATGTGTGTATGTGTGTGTGTGTATTGGTGGACGGTCCATATATGTAAAACTTAAGGTAGACGTAGAACTTATGAATCATGCCTAAAATGATTTATGTTCCAATTTTAAAATCATTGCGTGTGTGGGAAACATATTAATGTATATGGAGTTAAAGTTTGATTTGGGTAGGCGGGCATGTAATGAAGAAAGCTATAATATTTGTATTCCTTTCGATATTAGTTAAAGCTACGTGTAAAATAAATTAATTAAAAAATATTGAATTTTGTTCAAAAATTCATATTTAGCTTAATTAAAAGATCATTTAAATCATATTATAAGATTTTTTTTTTTTAAAAAAAAAAAACTATATTTTGCATGAAAATTATTAACATTAGCATCGGTTGATATCAATTTTTAAAAAAAATTTTGAGACACGTAAATTTAAATAATGTATTGTACGTCATTTCTCACGTAGTAAAAAAATAAAACCATATTATATTATTTTTAAAATAATTAAAAATTAACTCAAATATTTTAATTTATTGTAATATCAAAATTAGAGTATTTTAAATACCACGTAATAATTACGTATTGTATGAAAATATCATAACTCACTCGTATATATTCAATTTGATTAAGCATGTTAATAAGTTGAGTTATACGCTTTGGTCGAATTGTTGTTAAATCACAATATGTTTTTTATAGAGTATCGTGTAATCATAATCAATATTTAATTTTTCTATTATAATCAATAAATGTTAAAAATTAAATAAATTATTTTTTTACATATTGAAAATATGGCATAATGGTTTATTTAATAATTATTTATTTAAAAAAAAAAGTGAGTGAAAATTAATAATTGTAAATTCAAAATTTCAGTTTCCACTTAATGTAAAAATAATATAAATTACATTATACTAAAAAAATTAATAATAATAATTATTATTTAAAAAAAAAAAAAAAAGGAAACAGCCGACGTGGGAGCTCTGAGGAAGTAAGCAGTAGGAGGCAGGAGAGTATCCCGTAACCGGTCCGTACGTACCTTCAAGGAAAGTGAAAGTGATGGTCCGTCCAGGTTCCGGGTTCGATACCCGATGCACAACATTAATGAACCTCACATGAATCTCACCTTACATCTTTTATATATATATATATAAAAATAAAATTATCATTAAATACCAAATCCACCGTCGTTTCACTCCCCATTCGAACTGGTTGGTAAGACTCCCCACCAAAAGTCTTCCTACATAAGATTCGCATTTAATTTCGTGCATGCCTTCCGCCCAATATATATCACAATCTCCATAACTTTTTTTTTTTAATTTTATTTAATAAATATTTATATATTTAGTTAAAAATTAAAAATTACATGAGATAAAAGATAAAAAAAAAAATTGTATAAAAAAATTTATTTACTGAAAATAAAATTTAAAAACAAAAATTAAAAGAAAATATCTTATATATACTTTGGCGGCAGTTAGCCAGTTTATATATACTTATATCGCACGTGCATGGTGTATAACAGTATCTTAATCACGTGATTTTTATTATATGTTTAATATTCACGTGATATTTTTAATGGGAAGTTACAATTTATGGCATGTTTAATGCAAAGAATTATCTTGGCCCTATTAAAATTATAAACTTATTTTTCTACTTTAAATTGTAATTACCATTTATCAAATTTACTATTGTATATATTTTTAATTTTTATCATAAATTATTAGATTTACAGAGTGGAATTTAAATCGTATTTAATTTATTATTATATTAAAAAATACTTAAAAATGAAAGCTGATTATAATGTTTTAAAATAAATTTAATTAATAATTTTTCAATTATATAATATATACATACTGAATTTGAAAATTCTAAAAAAAAATGTGACTTTAATTTCGTTAGAAGGCAAGATAGTTGATGATAATTTGATTTACTTTTATTTTTAATTTTAATTTTTGTTTTATTAATTATATATATATATATATTTTTTACCGTAGTTCTTATATTACTATTTTCTTAAATTACATGGCTTGCCACATGGATTTAATTCATCATGTGATATGCCATATGCTAATAATTGAGGGAGAGAGTTAACAAAGTGCAAAAGCTTAAAAATGATTAAATTAACAATATTTAAATTTATTAGTTCGCATAAGCATTTTTGGATTTCATTTTACATTTTTTACACAATTTACTTAAAATATCAAATAGAATTACAAGAATGCCTATTGAAAAACATAAAAAAATAAAAGTACAAACTGAAAACCTATGCGATCACATCCGATGCATATTGAGAAAAATGGGAGATACATTTTTTTTTAACTTT
>NW_019014562.1:129223-141590 GCF_000150535.2 Carica papaya
TGGTCTCTTCTTCTCCATTGTTGTGACAAGCTTGACCAATTTTTGTTCCATTTTATTTAAATTTTTACAGGAAACCCAGAGAGCTCCATAAGCACAGAAGAAGAAGAAGAATGTTATCTTCAAGGTCTCGACGTTCAAACAGAAGCTCGTTAGATGCTACCCAAGTAGCTGCTTATTTATTCAACAAGCTCAAGAAAGCTTAAGTCACTGACACTGATATCTTCTCCTCTATTGGTTTGTTTACTTTTAGATTTTCTCTGTAGTTTCTGTTGTACTCAATCTAGGTTTTTGATCTTTGTCTCTATTTGCTTGCCTGACACGAATGAGAACCAAAAGGTGCAAGCTTTGAGCTTTGGCCAGCTTTTTCAAAGCTTGTTTTTCTCTCATCAATGGCAGGATAATGCAGTTTTGCTTTCTCTTTGTTGGGTATCTACCCTGTTTACCGTAATTTTTGTATAGGATTGAGTGTTTATAGAGGTTTTTACTTGTAGAGTTCATAGGGTTGAATTCTCTGGTATGGGTCCACCTCTCATTTCTTCTGGGTGGCATATATATTGTTTGATAAAATGCTTGAATTAGGTCTCTTTTTATTGTAATGTTTGAATTAACTTAAACCTAGATGTTCTTTTTGTTTGTTTCTTTGAAAATTCTGATATATGACTTTTTTTGGATGTGTATATGTGGTCCTCATATTTATACATGTTTACTGAATAAATCTATTTCTCAAGTCTGTAGTTCAATTCCTCCAAGCATAAGAGTTGGCTTCAATATCTCGGTAAGCTGAAAAGTTGCTAGCTGGGAAACACCGATTTTTTAATCTAATTCAAGTTCTGAGGCTGTTGGAATTAGATATGAATACTAGTTTGATTGAATTTTTTGTATAATTTTCGCACTCGTATTTTGTTCTTTTCATATCTATAGTTTTTTTTTCCCATGAAGCTTTTTGTTATAGACCTGTTACATAGAATAGTTTTATTATGAACCAGCTTATAACAAAGTAAAAGACTGATGTAAAGACAAGAAAAAGTCTTGCATGTGGCTTTGTTAAAGCCTTAATCTCCCATTGATATAGTTACGTGCAGAAGATGTGAATATAGAAGGAAGAAGAAGGAAGCTTTACATTTCCCATATTTGAAACATTATGTTTGGTTCAAGTTATCTACGGAATATTTCTTGTAATGTGGGTGAACAATAACTTTTACCCTTGTTTGATTCAAGGAATCTACTAAGATTTATAAAGTCATATGTTTATGCATCTAAGGGAATTTACTCTTGAGTAAGTAAAATTCCCCCAACGCTGCTACCTAATTATCTTTGTATAAATCAGACATAACAGCAAAGTATTTTTAGTAAATTTTAATATCTAAACTAAATACAGTAATTACATATTTTCTCATTAGTCATAATCCTAACAGTGTGGCTTCATAGTAATCCCTTAAGAATATATGTGGATTCGTGGATCAAACCAAATGGGTCCCTTAGGAGGGAGAGTGAAAGGAGTTAAAACTTTTCAGTAATTAATTTCCTATTTATCCACAAGTGTCTACCTTTTTATTTTTTCAGTAAATATTTGATTGGACATATTCATCATATGTATTCTTTCTTTTCCTTATCCATATGAACTAAAAGAGTTCCATTAATTCTCTCATTTTTTTCTTTTCCTTTATTATTTTCTATCTAAAGATATATTGCCTTTGGCAATTTGAAAATTTAATAGAATATAATAGTTGAATACGATAATATGATATTATAAGGTAGTGGTGGACAGATAAAGATTGAATTTTATTATGTGTAAAAAGATCACAATACTATTCTTTAACTAAATAATTTAAAACATTAATATAATTAATATACTAATCATAAAATCTACTAACATAATACTTTAAAAATAATTACTGTGAAATAACTAGTATATTGTATTGTTAGATTTATTAATGTAATGATAAATAAAAACAAAGAAAGTCATGACCTCTGAAGGTGGCATCAATAAAAGGTTGATAGGGGATTAAATGTGCTCCCTCCTATTGTTGACTGCTGGTGGTGGTTGTTGAGAACAATAGGTAGGAATCAACACCAAACAAGGATGGTCGGTCACTGCTAAATAGGTTAAAGAAAGTGAAGTAAAAAAATAAACTTATCCTGTCCATATTGGGTAAGTCTTATTCACCAATTTTTAGATGAATAACTTAGTTAATGTTGTATTACCTATTCATCACTTTTTGAATCCTGAACAATGAATATGGTAGGGTAAGATTGCTCAAGCTACCTTACTCGTCATACTAAGCATAGCCATAGTTATACCTTGGATAAGAACTTGCATCGAAAGATGGAAAAATTCATCAAACCTATTAGGCCATTGGTTTTAGAGCTCCATTGAGATAAAAATGTTTTAAATATAAATTAAGTTTTAAAACTAAATTGACATAAAAATGTTGATTTCAAGAGATAGATTTTCGTAAATATTTTGTATAATCCTAGTTTTTAGTTTAACCTTTCGGTAATAAAATAAATTTTATAGTTTATCCTCAAATGTATAACCTTTTATCTTTTTAGTAAAAATTTAATTGAAACCATTGATTAATATGTGTTTCTTCTTTTCTTTCTTTTTTTTATACACTTAAAACAAACAAAAAATTACAAACTCCTCTCATTTCCTTTTGTTTCCCACTTTTCCAAGATAGACAAACAAGGGAAATATGATTCCTTTATTTCCTTATAGTGTAAATGCCTACATGAAAACATGCATTGAATGATGGAAAATTCCATCAAAACATATTGTAGATTACCAGGTTTAGAGCTCTGTTGATATAAAAGTGTTGGTCTTGGAAGTGGGGTTTTAGAGCTTCATTGAGATTAAATCTTGATTCTCAAAGATGGACTTTTAGTCAATACATTCTTGAAGTCATAGCTACCAGTGTTTTGGCGTGTGTCTATTATCAATAACACATGGGCTTGGCCCAATAATCTCTTTGCTTCAACAACATATCTTAGATTTTGGATTCAACGTATCCAACATATCTTAGGGATTCTTCTGAGAGATACAACGTATCTTTGCTTCAATAACACATGGACTTAGCCCAGTAATAGCTATCCTAGGTTCAAAACCATTTCACAACATCATTGAATCTCTTGGGATAAGAAAAAACAATTTCCTGTAGATCTAATATGGTAGTTGGCTTAAGTTGGCAAGAGTATCATTTATAACACCGGCCCATCATTCCCAAGGCTAACCATTAATGTTTTTGGATCATTATAATTATTAGACTACAAATAAATATCGTCATCTTCTTTAGGATATTATTGATGTGGGATATAGAATGCAATAAAGTTAGAACTTACTTGACTTGACATACTTATTATGAAAAATAAAATTAGCGAACAATTAAGTTCATAAAATCGTTAGTCTATATTTATAATTCAATGTTTTGTTTATCACATGAAATTTAGTGGAATTATTGCATATATACATGTTTGCTAATATATATCTAGTACAATTTTTGAATCAAGTTACTTAAGTAAGTTTCTATTTACCCTGGCATTGTGAAAAATCTGTTGCATTAATGGTTGACAATATAATTAAGGGAAGTATATTTTGAGGCTGGTAAGAAGTGGTGAGTTGACCTATTAGATTAAGGTTGTCGTAGATGGTGGAGGAGGACTAATGATAGCCTCTTAAAAATGTACAAATGGAGACTCTGCTTTGTTGTCCTATGCAATCTTAGGTTATTTCTGATGATAGATATGGGGAAGATCTTCTGGTAATATTTGGGATTATGTTAATGCAATTAATCTCAGCAATAAAGAGGTTGATTTTTCGTTGTGATGATATTTTGGACAAAAGTAACTTTGAGGGTGTCGAATGTGTATTTATAATGGCAATGGAGCCTGTATAATGAAAATTTAGTTTCCAAAAAGTCTAGATGTTTTTTTATGTTTTTTTCTAAGTACCATAGCAACAAGTTTTTTTCAGTAAACAATTATTTATTAATTTCTGAAAGTTTTCTTACCTCGTAATATTGTTGCTTCGTGCAGATGAAATTTTGCAGAAGGAATTGGATGCTCTCACATACAGAAAGCTTTCTTACCTCCTTTTTAGGATTGTCAGAATTTATTCTAAAAAGGTTGATTATCTATTTAATGAATGCCAAAAAGAGTTAACTGAAATCAAGGCATTTGCGATCAATGAAAAAAAATAAACAAGCCAGAATCTTGTTTGGCCATTTCTCTCTATTACCTTGCCATAAAGGTTTGAGCTTAATGCCTTTGATCTGGCATCCCTGAAGATTTTACTGGGTAATTTTATTTACTATAAAATTAGTACTTTGTCTGTTATTTCTCTCGTTGTTATTTCTTACTATGTTTTGTTTTTTTTCACAAAGGTAATGTGGCGGCATATGAAGAGATCACACTTAAAGGTATAGATTTGATTTAGATATTCTTCTTGTCTTTCGTTTGTAAAATTTGTCCAAGATTGTTATTTGTTAAACAAATGGAGCTTAGAAGAATGATAAAACTAGGCAGTATTCTCTAGACGAGGTATATGCCAAATGATTGATCTAAACAAGTAAATTCTTTTCAAATGTCGTCTGTTTAACTTGCATATATCAGTTATTTGATTATGTCTAATTTCTCATAAGATACTTTCTCTTTTTTCCTAATTTTCTCACTAACATTGCTTATATGCAAACAAGGTAACCAAGATTGTTTGGTTATGACATCGTGGCTTACCATAATTGTTGATGTTGCGTGAATTTTGGTTTGATTAGTATTTTGCATATTTTGATCATACTAAATATTCTGGGTATTTTTGTCATATTAAATATTTTGGATATTTTGGTCATATGAAATTATTTTTGTTTGGTTCGAAAAAACCCTAACATTCTGGATATATTATGATTTACAACTGAAGCGGCGGATGTACTATTTTCTTATCATCATAGTGGAAAATTTATTCTCTGTCTTATCCGTGGATGTAGATATCTATGTCGAATCATGTAAATTTTGTATCTTTTCTTCTTTTACTATTTACTTTGTGTGATTGTGCGCGTGATTGTGATTATTTTCTTCAATAATAATCTTCTTTGAAGTTGTTGTCCATTTGGTTTTAACTTAGAGATTCAAGATCTAATCCTTATGACCACAATCACTAACATACTTGTGTCTATTATCGACTAAAATCCTGATTAGTAATTTTACCATGGATGAAAAGCTGTATCATACTGTTTCTAGGTTCTCCTTACTCTATCTCAAATGTAAAAGGGCAATTGGCATTCCTTTTGGCTCCAGATGAATTCTTCAAAAAGGAACAGTTTTTGAATATCTTAATTTTTACTGGAAGTTTTTATGTCTTTCACAACATATCCTCAATAATTTTATTTCTTTTCATTGCAGTACTATTCTGACGAGTCTTCTGCCTGCCATGATGCTTGCTCCTCAGATGACAACCCTCCTCAAGAGTATGTAAATAAATCTAATTCAGTTTCTCTAGGCTTTTAGATGCTTGTTTTAGTTTGATTAACTCATATTTTCAAAGCTGTTTGACACTATCCTGGTGTTGCAGTGTCAATTTTTCTCAAGTAATGAGGATTGCTTTGGAGGTTAGAGCCTCGTGTGAGCTAGGCGACGTGGAAACAAGTAAGGAACAAATTGGAGGAACTATGTTCCTGCAACAAGGTAATGAGAACATTGAAACTTTATATGGGGATGAGGATGAAAAGTGGACTAATAAGATTATATAAGAAGACCTTGATCTAAACAGCTTGCAAAAAAGCGTAAGAAAACTTCAAAATGATATATTCCTAAGAGAATCCACTGACTTCGAAATATTTGATGTTGATGAGGAGGAATTTTTTGAAGTTTTTAGAAAATTTGGTGAAGATGATCATACTAGTTTAGAGTCGTTAAATTTGTCTAGCATGAATTTATCACAAAAGAAAATGGGTCAGATTAACATGAAATATGAACTGGCATCGAGTGCACCTAGTGCAACCAAGGAAGAACCTCCTGAAATTGTTAGAGAATTTGATGAGGAACATCATACTGGTTTAGAGGCAGAAAATTGGCCCAACATGGTTTCATATGAAAATAGGATGTATCATGTTAACATAGAAGATGAACTAGTACTAATTACATCTAGTTCTACTGTAGCTCAACCTAATATTTCAGAACCTTCAGGTAAAATAAAAGTGGAAAAGTTAATCATGCATCTGAACTTATATATATATACACACACGCGCGCGCGCAAATAGATACATGTTTTTGTTAACAATTTCTATTTTAAGTACTTTCTTTCTATACAGTAGCTGAAACACTGGAACGTAAGGTGATTCCTATGCCTGCCACCGGAGATCAGACCTTGAAGAAAGGGAAAAAATGCTTAATTGATAAGGTTCCCGTGTTATCTACGAGGTAAGTCACGATTTTGGTGAAACTGCCTGTCACATTCTATCCTAAATCATTCCATGCATCAGTAGCAATTGGTGTTTTTTCAGGTTATGAATTTATTAAATGCAATAAGTTTGCTAATTTTGAGAAGTAGCTACAATGCTTTACTAGAGTTTTAGTAGGATTTCACTTTAACATGAGCATGTTGGTATTTCCTAAACGAAAAGTGTTAGTTCCAAATAACTTCATTAGAGTTTAGAATTTTTGTTAAATTAATTAAAGAAGAAATGATATTGTTTCCATTCACCCACATGAATATGTTGGCATTTCCTGAAAAGAAAAGTGTTATTTCAAAATAACTTCATTAGAACTTGAGACTTTAGTTAATGTAATTGGTGGTGCAATGATATTGTTTCTCAAAAAGAAAAGTGTTATTTCTAAATAAATTCATTAGAACATGAGATTTTAGGTAATGTAATAGGTAAAATAATGATATTGTTTCCATCCACTCACAAGATTGAAGCACATATACATTTCTATACCTTTTGTTAATTTCAATAATTGTACAGGCAACCACCAAGTGAAAATAATATCTTTTAATTTTGTTTATTGAAAGAAGGGTAGACGACCCAAGCGCCTTGATATCTAAACGAAAAAAAGCCCCTAATACTGCTCTTGCTTTCTGGAGAGCCAATCGTGGTCCCATTATTTCCCAGTTCTCAGAGCCTTTGCTTCCTTGTGAGTAGACAATTGTACTTCTTATTTCATTAGTTCTGACATTCTCAGCAAGCAACTTATTCCACCTCTTTGTATTTTGGTATTTTGACTATCTTTACTAATGATATTCTTGACAGATGGTTCATCGAAGCTTAGATCACTCTGCAGCGGAGAGAAATTAAAGGTGTCTGAATCTATTACAATTGTGGAATCTCCTCAGAGATTGGATATGGTTGAAAATCTTGTTTTTGAAACTTCAAACCAAACAGAGATGACTCCCGAAACACATGTTCAACAGTTATCATTAGAGAACATTTCAGAAGAACCTTTTCAACAGTTATCAAATAAAGAAGTAGATTATGGCTCAGAATCATCTGTTCACGAGTTAACATCAATGGAGCAGTTTATCCCAAAAACACCGAGATCACTTGAGAACCGTGAAAGCTCCAGTTATGATATCATGGATGCAGTAAGAAGTGAAAATACACTTAAAATTACCGAGGGAGTGGTATCTCTTAGCAAGGATAAAAAACTTGATCTCAGTTTAATGAGTGAGGTAAAGTAACTTGTTTGAATGTTTTTTTTTTGCACGTTATCTTGTTTCCTTGATAACCCTTCATATTCTGAAGTTGTGTTAGCTAAAGTATAATATGTTTTCTATATGATTGTTTCATTTTCTCTCTTGTACATCCTATTATTATATTATTCAAGATTCATTTTTTCGTTGGTTAGGAGATGAATCTAGTTGAAAGAGATGAGAATCGACTAGGTAAGAATTACTTCAGATTGATTTAATAGTTGTAACGTGCTATAATCATGGGTTTGTGTAATTTCCTCCATATGACATTCTAATATGATCTTGTCGTTTTTGTAGATGGATGGTCTGTGAGAACAAGGTGAAGCAGACAAACATTTGGATCTTTTAATTTATATATATGTATCTTATAAATTTCTTTTATAAGACCCTTTCAATTTCTTGAGATTTGTGTGCACAGAAGGGTGGCAAACTATTTAGGGAGAATTTTTGAAGGTCAAAGGGAAAAGCAAGAGGATGAAGTGGTTAATCTATTGCAAGTTTCAGAAGGAAGAACCAGAAAAGAAAATTCAAGGCTTTTTTATGAGATACTGGTAAGTTTTATATGTTTTTCTATAAAGAGCAAAATATAGTTTCACCTCCTATTAAATGGTATTATTTAGATTTTGCAGCTTTTTTGTGGTTTTGTTTCTTTGTGTATGTTTGTGCGTGTGTGAGCTTTTGAACATGAACCTATTTTTTATATTTAAATTAAATTTCAATAAACTCTTTAATTAGATGGTTGTTGTATATCTCTCTATAAGAGATTGTGGGTTCTAATTAAATAGTATGTTTTCGTTAGAAAATCGTATTATAATAGATGCGAATGTATCACCTAATTACGAAATGTATGTACTTTTACCTAAAAGAAAATTCAAGAACAAATAAATTAAACTCTTGAAAAAAAAAAACTCAAAAATTATTTTTTTCTTGAGTGCATTCAGTAATAGTCTTTATGATTAATCTTAAAAATGAGCAAAAAACATGAAGGAAAATATCATCCTTCGTGCACGAGCTTGTCTTTGTTTTTGACATTATGAAGCTGGGGAATACTGCAAGCCGAGGTCTAACAATGGTGGTTTTGTATCTTGTTTAGGTACTAAAAAGTAAAGGGTATGTGGATGTGAAGCAAGAAAATGCATATGGTGACATTCTGGTACAGAAAACTCCTAAGTTGGATGAGTTGCTTCCATGAAAATGATATGTAGAGCAGAAAATTGTCATAATATACCATCAGCTTTTTATAATTATAGCAGGGAGATAGATTCTGGATATTGCATTGTTGCAATTTCTATGTAAATTGAATTTTTAGTGTCGTTATATTAGATAGCTTTTGATTTGAATAAGAAAGACTAATAATGAGTTAAGAAAGGATGTAAATATCATTTTAGGTAGATAGGTAAAATATTTACCATTTAAACATATAATAATAATTCAATCAATTAAAAGTAATCATTTTTTCTGCTTCAATTTTTTATGAGGTAAAACATTTTTAACTTCTAAAAGTATTATTGGTTTTAGAAGTTTTAATTTTATTTATTTATTTAAATAAATATAAATTTAAAAGTGCCACTTTGCTCTTTTGATAGTGGCAAAGAGTTTATATGAATTTCATTTTTATCATTTATTATATTATATTAATTAAAATAAAATTTATAATATTTAATTTAATAAAGTTAATAATTTAATTCATTAATATGTTAATAAAGTTATAGTGATGAAGTTGAACTTACATCTAATGAATCATGACATATTCAAACGATAAAATATTATATTATAATTAAATTTTTTAAATTGAAATTGTTACAATAGAATAAAAATTTAGAAAAATGACTTTGCAAATAAACATGATAATTTATTACAGAACATGTATGTAATTATTATTTTTTTAAAAAATAAATAAGACATGGACGCTTAAAGTAAATAATAAATATAAGAGATCAAATTATAATAAAAAAATATTAAAAACTATATAATAATAAATATGAGACTTATTTAAATTGTTAATATTATCGATACCTATCTAAACTAAGATTATAATTCTCAGAAGAATATTAAAAATTGTTGATTTGTTCAAAAATTAATATTAAAAATTTCAATTTATTGTTTATATTTTATTTTTTAACATTTTATATTTGCAAATGATATTGTTGGGGGATAAAAGTTGCTTCAAGTATACGCTAGATTTATATACACATATTGTTTATTTTTTCTGATAATTTTTTGAAGCTTAAGTTAATAAGACATTATTTATTATTATATTTTATTTTTAATTAAACATTTTAATTGATATGAAATTTTTTAAATTTTAGAATTCTAAATCATGTTTATTTTTTTCTTTAAACTATTTGATTTTCCCTTTAAAGAAATTAGAGAAAGAAATGGCGAATCAAGCTGCCACCTCCTTCATTGGCTACTTAAAGGTAGTGGCTTTTTTTTTCCTGGTTATGCTTATATAAGTTGATTTATTTTCTTTTGAAATGTCAATGTCAACTTATAGGATATGTATTATAGATACTTTAGATGCTGACTGTAACGACCTCGAAAATTCAAAAAGAAATATATAATAATTTAAGTGCGGAAGCAAAATAAAAAGTTAAGATTTACATCCCTTTACACAATAACTTAAAAGTACCAAATAACCATTACGGAATGAAACATCTGAAAGAAATACGAAAAATGAGAAAAGTAAAGGAAAATATAAAGTATCTAGCATCTACTCGCAATCTTCTTACGGATCGGGCTCTGGAACCAGGTCCTCTTGATATGAAATGGTTAAATAAAGTATGAGCTACACTAACCCAGTAAGGACATCACACTATATCATCGGCACAGAAGTAAAGGTTGGTAGAAAATCAAAATAACTAATTGAGCACTAAATTTAGCAAATTCGTTTATTAATAATAAAACCACTTACCCTTCACTTACCATTGTGAAATTTATGAAAATAACTATAGAATAATAATATCATACAGATCATAATTTCATGCACAATCAGCAATATAGAACATATCATAAATTAATATTCATTAACAATAAACTAAATCATAACCGTTTCTCGTTTCACCAGCCTACTAGTATCCATGGAGATCCATAGGGGTGTTCCTGCTATACGTGAACCATTTCCCTTAACAATCTTAATTACAGAGCCGTTTCCATAACTCGTCCGGTATGAGCACTAAGACATTAAACCTCAATATCCTGTCCGGTATAAGGATGAAGCGGGCCGTCCCCATACCCCGTCCGGTATGAACGTCAAATGACCAAGTCTCCATACCCCGTCCGGTATGAGACAACGTTCACGGTAGGGTTTCGTATGAACTCAGTCCGTTCACCATCTCTCAGGATATCTAGTGAGGCTGTCACCTTATCTGTTTATTAGATCACACACTTTTCATGTTTTTTCTTAGTCTACGTTACCAAATTAAATATAATCACATAAACAAATAAACATGCATCCGGTAATGCAATTATATCTTAAATCTCAAAATCAAATAGTGGTCAAGTAAGGCAGTAATACATATATTTAAATCATAAAATAGATAAATCAGATACCATCATACTTTTAGACTGTAAAATAAATCAACAGAGAACAATGTCCGATTCGGGTTCCATTAGCAATCCGTAATGAATTATGCATATCTATTTAATTTGTACAAAAGACCGTATTATTATTTATTCAAACTTCAAATCTATGATAGGAAATAGGGTGAGGGGTCCTTACTTGATTTGATGCCGAAAAGCTAAATGGTTATTGCGCCTACGAGCGGTCCCTAAGTTTCCTGAATTTTTCTTCGAAAACTGAAACGCGCTTACAATACCTACAAATGTCCCAAATAAACCCAAAAATCAGTCACAGGGCCTACTCGGCCAATTTTGAAAATCCGACACGGCGGTTCCGCCGTGCTCTGACGACAACGGCGCCGCTTGCGGCAGTGATCCGCCTCGGGTTGTCAGTTTTCAACTATTTTCGGCCGAATTCAGCTAAATTTGCATCGGTTCCTGTGAGAAAATACACTTAGGGCCCTCGGTTGGAGAAAACAACGTAAAAAATCGAAACTTACCGGCGGCGGAGCTCTCCGGTGCGATGGCTCCTCTGGTTCATGTTGCAGTTGGGTGTTTTGCTCCGATTAACATGTAGAGAAGGAAACGGTGATCACAACAGTGAAAAAATTACATCGAATGGGAATCGAGAAGGGTCTCATCGGAGGCGTTTTCTAAAATACCCTGCTGTGACGCCGCCAGACTTTACCAGCATTTTTTGACCAATCGGCTGGTCCTTTTGCTTCAATTTGGTCATAGGTGTGTTTAAAATTAAATTCTGAGCAAAGGATAAAATTTTTACCTTATTTGGCGGTCTAAAATTGCTCCGGTGCGGCGTCGGTCGGCTCCCTAGTGGCTGGGTTATCTTCTCCGACGAGGGGTTCTGGCGACTAGGATTAGGGTTTGGGTGCGGATGAGGTTATTTATACCCATCCGCTTTTGATCTGGACCGTCCGATCGCGATTAAATAGGGAGTGAATCTGGACCGTTCATCGCGATTCAATTTGGACCGTCTGTGCGCGATTCAATTTAGGTCGTCCGTGCACGCGAGAATGGATCTCAGCCGTTCGATCGCAAGCACGCGGATTGCCCGTGTGGCTCTCCCTCGCGTGGCCTCCTGCATCAGTGCCTCTGCCACCTAGCGCATCC
>NW_019014562.1:152544-168397 GCF_000150535.2 Carica papaya
AAAATGTGTGAAAATTTGGGTTCTGCGGGTAAGTTTGAAGGAAAAAACAGAAATCGAGGGTCAAAACACCATTTAAAAAAATTTCACCACGTCAGATGCCCGGTCAGCAGCCCCGACCAACCAGGACGCGCCAAGTGGCAGAGGCACTGATGTGGGAGGCCACATGGGCGATCCACGTGCACGCGATCAAACGACTGAGATCCCTTCCCACGCGCATGGACAATCCAAATTGAAATCGCGCACGGACGGCCCGGATTGAATTGCACATGGACGGTTCAGATTCACTCTTTATTTAATTGCGATCAGACGGTATAGATCAAAAGTGATGGACGGCTCAGCTTAAAAGTGGATGGGTATAAATAACTTCATCCGCACCCAAACCCCTAGCCGCTAGAGCCCCTCGTCCGAGAAGACAGCCCAACCACTAGGGAGCCGACCGCCGCCTTCCACTACTGCACCAGAGTAATTTTTGACTGGCAAACGAGGTAAAAAATTTCCTCTCTAGCACGAAATTTGATTTTAAACCCACCCATGGTAAAATCGGAGTGAAAGAACCGGCTAATTGGTCAAAAAACGCCGCCGTAGGGTATTTTGAAAAATGTCTCCGATGAGGCTCTTCTCGAATCCCGTGCGATGTGATTTTTTCACCATTGTAATCATCGTTTCCTTCTCTATAGGTTGATCGGAGTAAAACATCCAACCGCAACGTGAGTCGGAGGAGCCACCGCACCGGAGAGCCACACCACCGGTGAGTTTTAGTTTTCTAAGTTTTTTTGGCCCACAGAGGGCCCTAAGTGTGTTTTCTCGTAGGAATCGATGTAAATTTGGATGAATTCGGCCGAAAACAGCCAACCCAAAGTGGATCGTCGCCGTTGCCAAAGCACGGCGAAGCCGTCATACCAGATTTCTGAAATTAGCCAAGTAGGCCGTGGGACTGATTTTTGGGTTTATTTGGGACATTTGTAGGTACCGTAAGTGAGTTTCAGTTCCCGAATAAAAATTCAAGGAACCCAAGGACCGTCCGTAGGCGCAATAACCATTTAGCTTTCGGCGTCGAATCAAGTAAGGACCTCTCACCCTATTTCCTATCATAAATTTAAAGTTTGAATAAATAATAATACGACCTTTTGTACAAATTAAATAGATGTGCATAATTAATTATGAATTGCTAATAGAGCCCGAATCAGACATTGTTCTCTAGTGATTTATTTTACAGTATAAAAGCATGATGATATCTGGTTTAATCTATTTTAAGGTTTAAATGCATGTATTACTACCTTACTTGATCACTAGTTGATTTTAGGATTTAAGATATGAGTGCATTACCGGATGCATGTTCATTTATTTATATGATTATGTTTGATTTGGTAATGGGGACTAAGGCAAATTAGGAGAGGGGTGTGATATAATAAAAATATAAGATGATAGTCTCACTAGATATCTTGGGAGATAGTGTACGGACTGGGTTCATAGGGAATCTTACCGTGAACGTTGTCTCATACCGGACGGGGTATGGAGACTTGGTCATTTGGTGCTCAAAATGGACGGGTATGGGGACGACCCACTTCACCCTCATATCGGATAGGGTATTGAGGTTTAAGGTCTTAGCGCTCATACCGGGTGGGGTATGGGTTCGACTATATAATTAAGATTGTTAAGAAAAAAGGTTCACGTGTAGCGGGGACACCACTATGGATCCTCATAGATACAAGTAGGCTGGAGAAACGAGAAACGGTTATGATTTAGTTATTGTTAATGAATATAAATTTATGATATGTTTTATGTTATTGATTGTGCATGAAGTTATGATATGTATTATGTTATTGTCTTTATAAGTTATTTTTCATAAATTTTCTGATGGTAAGTAAAAGGGTAAATGATTTTATCTATGATAAACGAATTTATTTAAATTTAGTGCTCCATTGGTTATTGTTGATTTTCTACTAATCTTTACTTATGTGTCGGTGATATAGTGTGATGTCCTTACTGAGTTAATATAACTCATTCCTTATTTAACTATTTTAGATCAAGAGGACCTGGTTCCCGAGCCCGATCCGCAAGAAGACTGCAAGTAGATGCTAAATACTTTATATTTCCCTTTACTTATCTCAGTTCTCGTGTTTCTTTCATAGAATTCATTACGTGATGTTTGTTTAGTACTTTTAAGTTATTGTGCAAGGGATGTAAACCTTAACTTTTTATTTCACTTCCGCACTTAAATTATTATATATTTCAATTTGGATTTCCGAGATCGTTATAGAACACATCACAATAGATTTCATGACAGAATTGTCTAGGGTACGCTCGGGACATGATACCATTTGGGTAATTATTGGTCGGCTCACCAAGTCTTCTCACTTCTTGGCCATCAAGATGATCGACCCCTTGGACAAGCTAGCAAAAATGTATATCTGGGAGATAGTCATGTTACATGGAGTATTGGTGATAGTAGTATTCGACAGGGACTCGAAGTTTACTTCTCGGTTCTGGTCTAGTTTTCAGCAAGTCATGGGAACGAAACTATCTCTTAGTACCGCATTCCACCCTCAAACCGATGAACAATCAGAAAGGACGATCTACACACTGGAGGATATACTCTGAGCTTGTGTTCTTGATTTCAGGGACCATTGGGATGATCATTTATCTTTAATAAAGTTCGCTTACAATAACAGCTACCAAGCAAGTATCGAAATGACCCCCCGTACAAGGCGTTATATGGCTGCCCATGCAGATAGCCAATATGTTGGAAAGAGGTAGGTGATATAAAATTATTCAGCTTAGATCTTGTGGAGGAGAATACATCCAAAATAATTAAGAACAGGAAGAACATCCAGATGACTGAGAGTACATCGAAAAGTTATGCAGACACCCAGATGAGGAATTTGGAATTTAATAAGGTGATCGAGTATTCCTTAAGGTCACCCCTTTCAAGGAAATCAATAGGTTGATAGAAAGAGAAACTAAATCCCCAGTTTATTCAGTCATTTGAGATCTCAGACAGAATTGGTACCGCCGCCTATATACTGGCTCCATCTCCAGAATTATCAAGAGTTCATAATGTGTTTCATATGTCCAAGCTATATAAGTACAACTCGGGACACCTCTCACATCTTGGCTCACGAGCTCCTTTCACTCTAGGAGTATCTGTCATATGAGGAGGTACCAGTGGGAATTGTAGACCAAAAGAGTCGAGTACTCTGCAACTAGAAAATTCCCTTCGTTAAGATCCTATGACAGAATCACACACAGAGAGAGGCCACATGCGAGCTAGAATCAGACTTTAGAGCACAATATCCCCAACTGTTTAATAAAGTGAGAGGGAGACAAATTTGAGAAATAAAATTTCTTTTAATTAGAGAAGAGTTATAATATCATGCCAAGAATTTAGCCCGAAATTAATTTTAAAATGTATAAAAATCTATTTTTGAAGTTAATAAATTTTAATTCAATATGAAATTATGAAAAAAAAATAAGTTATGGATGAAATTGAAAATAATTTTAGAAAAAAAGGATGAAAATTTGGGTTCGAATGGTGTTTTTTAAAGAAAAATCAGAAATTAGGGGTTAGAATACAAATAAAGAAAATTTGGCCACGTAGGGCCACCCTGTTAGCGGCCTCGACGAATCAGAGCGCACCACGTGGTAAGGCATGTTGACTCGGTGCCACGCAGGAGGCCACATTGGCGATTCGCATGCCCCGCGATCAGACGATCCAAAAGCGATCCTGCGCGCATGGACGGTCCATATCCGTTTCTCCCTTAGGTGCGATTGGACAGTCGAGACCAAACGCGATGAACGATCCAGATTCATTTCTCCTTATGCGCGATCGAACGATCGAAATCAAATGCAATGAACGGCCTAAATGAATGCGAGATGGGTATAAATATTTCGCATCACATCGAATCTGCACCCTAGCCGACAGCCTCTTGCCAAAGAAGAATAACTAGTCGCTGGAGAAGGTAGCCGACCGCCGACCGCTACCACACTGGAGCTACCTCTGACTATCAAAAAAGGTAAGAAATTTTTCTACCTGCTCGAAATTTAATTGTGAGCATCCCTGTGGCCATATCGGAGCAAAACAGATGGCAGGTGGGTCGAAAATCGCGGGCAAAACTCGTAACTGCCTCCGATGAGCCCCTTATCATTTTTCATTTCATGTGATTTTTTCACCATTGTGTTCACCATTCTGTTTTCTATAGGTTAACCGAAGAAACAAGGCCACCCGTGAAGGTGAGCTGGCGGAGCCGCCGCACCTAGAAAACTTCACCACCGGTAAGTTTCCGTTTTCTGATTTTTTTCTACCAACTGAGGCTCCCTAATATGTTTTTTCGCAGAAATATGTATATAGGTAGCCGAAAATGGCTAGGTTGAGATAAACTACCGTCGCAGGAAGCGGTATTGTCGCCGGAGCACGGCGATGCCGCCGTACCAAAACCCTAAAATTGGCCAGAAAGGATTTTTAACATCGATTCTGAGTCTTTCGGGTATTTTTAGGTACGTAAATCGTGTTTTAATCTCCGCAGTAAAATTCAGAAAACTCAGGAAGCACCAGTAGACGCAGTAGAAAGTTTGATGTTTCGGACATCGATTCGAGTAAGAATCCCTTACCTTATTCTCTGTTATGGAATTGAAGCTTAATAATCAATAATATGGTATTTTGTGTAATTTAAAAAATTTTGAGAATAATTACAGGTTACTAATGGAGCCTAAATCAGTTAGTTATTTATTTGTCATGTTTAACTGATTGTTAAATTTACAGCTTTAAATACTTGATAGTATACTGAAATGGTTAAATAATTCAGTTGTGCTTCCCTAATATATATATTACTTGTCTTGTGTAATTTACGGTTGATTTATAAAATTAAAAATTAATATACAAACAGAAAATTGTTTGGTTATGTGAATTAATGAATGGTTGTCTTACTGGATATCCTAGGAGATGGTGGACAAACCGTATACATAGGGAACCCTACTGTGAACGTTACCTCATACCGGAAGGGGTATCAAGGGATCATATTTTTGGCGCTCATACCGGATGGGGTATGGGGACGATCTGATTCACCCTCATACCAGATGGGGTATTGAGGAATGGTAGTTTTTACGCTCATGCCGAACATGGTATGAGGACGGTCGTTAGTTGACAAGTTTAGATATTAGGTTCACGTGTAGTGGGACATCCCTATGAACCTCTAGAGATACCAGTAAACAAATAAAAAGGAAAGTTGTTATTCTTACTCACTTGATATGAAATCATAATTTTATTTGAGTTATTGCCTCTATAGGTCGATTTTGAAAATCTCAAAACGGTAAGTATGCAATAAATTATTTTTCTTATGATAAATGAATTTACTTAAATTAAGAGTTCAATTGGCTATTTTTATGATTTTTATCAACCTTTAGTTTCTGTATCGGTGAGTAGTGTGATATTTTTATTGGGCTAGTGTAGCTCATCCCTTCCCCTATTAACTATTTCAGATCAAGAAGATTAAAATTCAGATCGTGATCAACAGGAGGGCTGTGAGTAGGAGTCCCCCCGGATCCTATCAAGAGCTAGTGGAGGTTAACCTCCCTATAACATTTATTTACTATTTTCATATGTTCTTACATTTTTTTTATGAACTGCCGTGAAATGGATATTTATGTAGCCCTATTGGGCATGCTAATTCATGTATAAGGAATGTAAACCTTAACGTTATTATACACTTCTGCATTTAATTTATGACCTTGTTTTCATTTAAGTTCCGGGTCTCTACAACTTTTACCTTAGTTTGATTTAAAGAATCTGCTAAGATTTATATAGGGTTATATGGTTATACATATGAGGGAGTTTACTCTTGAGTAAACTCAATGCCCCTAACTCTGTTTCGTAATTATCTTTTAACAAATCATATATAACAGTAAGATATTCTTAGTAGATCTCAATCTCTCAACCAAACACAGTGATTGCATATCGGATCCATTCACCATATGGATATGTTGGTATTTTTTGAAAAGAAAAATGTTATTTCTAAATGACTTCGTTAAAACTTGAGATTTTAGTCAATGTAATTGGCGAAATAATGATATTATTTCTATCCATCCATAAGATGGAAGCAGCATGCATTTCTATACCTTTTTTTAATTTCAATAATTGTACAGGCAACTACCAAGTAAAAATAATATCATTTACTTTTATCGCCAAAAATTGGGGAAAGGGAATAAATGAATTTGGTAAATAAAATTCTATTTTTATATTTGGAGCTTTATTAAAAAAGGTGGAAAAGATTCAAACGCCTTGATATACAAACGAACAAAAGGCCCTTAATACTACTCTTGCTTTCTGGATAGCCAATCATGGTTCCCTTATTTCCAAGTTCTTGGAGCCTTTGCTTCCCTGTGAGTGGACAATTGTACTTCTTGTTTCATTAATTCTAACATTATCAACAAGCAACTTATTCTACCTCTTCATATTTAGTATTTTGGCTATCTTTGCTAATAATATTCTTGGTAGATGGTTAATTGGAGCTTCGAATCACTCTGTAGTGGAGCGAGATTGAAGGTGTCTGGATCACTTGCAGTTATGGAATCTCCTCAAAGATTAGATATTATAGAAAATCTTGTTGTTGAAATTGTAATGACCCGAAACTCCAAAGGAGATAAATTATAAATTTAGTGCAGAAGGGAAATAAATAGTTAGGGTTTATATTCCTTACACAATAATCTGAAAGTATCAAATAAGGCTTACGAGAATAACCCTTCTAAATAACAACTAATAACCAAAGAAATAAACTAAAAGTAAACAAACTAAACGTCCTACTCGTAACCCTCCTGTGGATCGGGCTTTGGATCCTGATCCTCTTGATCTAAAATGGTTAATAAAAGAGTGAGTTACACTAGCCCAGTAAGAATATCACGCTACTCACCGACACAGAAATAAATATTGGTAGAAATTATAAAAATAACTAATGGAGCTCTTAATTTAAATAAATTCGTTTATCATAAATAAAATTATTTACCGCATACTTACCGTAGCGAGATTACCTAAAACAACCTACTGAGTCAATAATATAACACATATCATAATTTCATATACGATCAGTCGGGATAACAACCTTCCCTTTTATCAGTCTACTGGTATCCGTGGAGGTCCATAGGGATGTCCCTACTACACGTGAACCCTCTTTTTTACATTTTTAATTAATGGGTCATCCCCATACCCCATCTGGTATGAGCGCTAAAAGATACCATCCTTCAATACCTCATCCGGTATGAGGGTGAAACGGATCGTCCCCATAACCCATCCGGTATGAGCGTCAAATTACCAAATCTTGATACCCCATCCGGTATGAGGTAACGTTCACGGTAGGGTTCCCTATATACCCGGTCCGTCAACCATCTCTCAGGATATCCAGTAAGGCTAGTGTTTCATTCATACACTTAAATAAAAAATTTCTCGTTTACCTTTAATTTTTAGTTTCCCCATTTCAACCGTAACTACATAAAACAAGCAAAGTATGCATCAAAGGAATACAACCGGATCATCATACCAATTTCAGTATATTATCATGCACTCGAAATTGTAAAATCAGGCAATTGGTTAAATATAGCAAACAATAGTAAATAACAAATTACAGCTCCATTAGCAACTTGTGATTAATTATGAATGTTATCTAAGTTTCATAAAATATCATATTATTTAAAATTAAACTTCAATTCCATAACATGGAATAAGGTGAGAGATTCTTACAAAAATTGATGTCCGAAATACTAAACTTTTGACTGTACCAACTAGCGATCCCCCGGTTTCTTGAATTTTCTTTCGGAGAATAAAGGTACTTCAAGTACTTAGAAATATCCCAAAAAATCCAAAATCAGTGTTAAGAATCATCTTTGGCCAATTTTGGAATTTCGGCACAGCGGCTCCGCTGTGCTCTGGCAACGGCACCACCGCTTGTGATGGCGGTATGCCTCAGGTCGGCTATTTTTGGCTGTTTTTGGTCGAATTTGGCCGCTTTTATACCAATCCTTGCGAGAAAACACGTTAAAGGGCATCGATTAGCCAAACAAAGTCAAAAAAATGAAACTTACCGGCAACAGGGTTCTCTGGAGCGGCGGCTCCGCCGGCTCACCTTCGCGGTTAGGTGTTTTGCTTCGGTCAACCTGTAGAGAATGAAATAATGATTACAATGGTGAAAAAATTACGCAGAACGGGAATTGGGAAGGGTCTCATCGGAGATGATTTTTGCATTTTCTCGCGGCGGTGCCTCCGGGCTTTGTTTGCAGTTTCTAGCCAATTCGCAGATCCTTTTGCTCCAATTTGACCATGGGAGTGTTTAAAATCAAATTTCGAGCAAATGAGAAAATTTTTACCTCTTTTGGCGTTCGGAAGTGGCTTCGGCATGGCGGTGGCGGCGGTCGGCTTCCTTCCCGGTGACTGGGTCTTCTTCTCCAGTGCGGGAGGGGCAGGAGGGTGGGGTCTTGCGGCTAGGGTTAGGGTTTGGTGTGAAAAAGGTTATTTATATCCATTCCCTTTTAATTTAAGCCATCCATCGAGTTTGATATGGACTGTCTGATCGCGATTAAATAGGAAGTGAATCTGAGCCGTTCATCGGGATTTGATCTAGACCGTCTGATCACGTTTAAATTGAAAGTTGATATGGACCGTTCATCGTGTTTAAATCTGACTGTCCGATCGTGTCTGGGGAGAGAATAGATCCGGATTGTCCATGCGCGCAGGAACAAATCTGGACCGTCCGATCACAAGCACGCAGATCGCCAGCATGGCCTCCCGTGTGGCACCGCGTTAGTGTCCTTTGCCACGCGGCGTGCTCCGATTCGTCGAAGTTACTTACTGGGCATCCTACGTAGTACAATTTTCTTAAATTATGTTTTGACCCCAGTTTCTAATTTTTCTTTCAAAAATATCTCAGAACCCAAATTTTCACCAATTTTTCTCAAAATTGTTTTCAATTTCATCATCTATTTAATTTTCTTCACTTTTATATTAAATAAAAATAAAAAAATTATATTTATACACTAATTTTAATTACATTAAAATTAATTAATCAATGGTATTACAGAAACTTTGAAGCAAACAGAGATGGCTCTCGAAACACGTGTTCAGTAGTTATAATTGGATAACATTTCAAAAGAATCTTTTCAACAGTTATGAAATAAAGAAATAGATTATGGTTCGAAATCATCTGTTCAGGAGTTAACATCAATGGAACAACTTGTCCATTTAGATTTAGTGTGTTAGTGGAACTATAATGATTAAGTTAGATTTAGAGTCAACAAATCATGACATATTTAAACTAAAAAAATATTTTATAACCGTTACATTCTTTAAATTAAAGTAATCACATTAGAGTAACAATGTAACGACCCCGAAAATCCAAAAGAAAACATATAATAATTTAAGTGCGGAAGTGAAATAAAATGTTAAGGTTTACATCCCTTACACAAGAACTTAAAAGTACTAAACAAATATTTCAGAATGAATTCTCTAAAAAAAACATGAGAAATAAGAAAGTAATGGAAAATAGAAAGTATCTAGCATCGACTAGCAATCTTCTTGCGGATCGGGCTCTGGAATTAGGTTCTCATGATCTGAAATAGTTAAATAAAGGATGAGTTACACTAGCCCAGTAAGAATATCACACTATATCACTAGCACAGAAGTAAATGTTGGTAGAAAATCAAAACAACTAATGGAGTACTAAATTTAGCAAATTCGTTTATCATACCATAACTTCATGCATAATCAATAATATAGAACATATCATAAATTCATATTCATTAACAATAAATCATAACCGTTTCTCACTTCACCAGCCTACTAGTATCCATTGGGGTTCATAGGAGTGTCTCCATTACATGTGAATTCTTTCTCTTAATAATCCCAATTACAGGGCCGTCCGCATACTCCGTCCGATATGAGCGCCAAAGACATTAAACCTAAATATCCCGTCCGGTATGAGGGTAAAGCGGGTCGTCTCCATACCCTGTCCGCTATGACCGCTAAATTACCAAGTCTCCATACCCCGTCCAGTATGAGACAACGTTCACGATAGGGTTCCCTATGTACTCAGTCCGTCCACCATCTCCCAGGATATCTAGTAAGGTTGTCCTTACTATCTGTTTATTTGATCACACCCCTTTCCTGTTTTTTCTTAGTCTCCATTATCAAATCAAATATAATCACATAAATAAATAAACATGCATCCAGTAATGCAATCATGTTTCAAATTCTAAAATCAAACAGTGATAGGGTAAGGTATACATACATTTAAACCATAAAGCAGATAAACCAGATACCATCATGCTTTTAGATTGTAAAATAAATCAACAGAGAACAATATCCGGTTCGGGCACCATTAGCAATTCGTAATTAATTATGTACATCTATTTGATTTGTACAAAATACCGTATTGTTATTTACTCAAACTTCAAATCTATGATAGGAAATAGGGTGAGGAGTCCTTACTTGATTTGACGCTGAAAAGATAAATGTTTTCTGCGCCTACGGGCGGTCCTTGGGTTCCCTGAATCTTTCTCCGAAAACTAAAACGCGCTTATAGTACCTACAAATGTCTCAAATAAACTCAAAAATAAGTCCCAAGGCCTACTTGACCAATTTCGAAAATCCGACACGGTGGCTTCGCCGTGCTCTGGCGACGGCACCGCCACCCGCTGCGGCAGTCCACCTCGGGTGAGCCATTTTTGGCTGATTTCGGTCGAATTTGGTCGATTTTACATCTATTCCTACGAGCACACACGCTAAAGGGCCTCGGTGGGCCGAAAAAATACAAAAAATCAAAACTCACCGGCGGTGGGGCTCTCCGATGCGGCGGCTCCTCCAGCTCACATTGCAGTTGGGTATTTCGCTTCGATCAACCTGTAGAAAAGAAAACGGTGATCACAACGGTGAAAAAATTACACGAAACAGGAATCGAAAAGGGCCTCATTGGAGGCAGTTTGTAAAATTCCCCGCGGCGGCGTCACCGGGGTTCGACGGTGTTGTTCGGCCAATTGGCCGGTTCTTTCACTCTGATTTAGCCATGGGCGGGTTTAAAATTGAATTCCATGCAAAAAAATTTTTTTTTACCTTTTTTGGCAGTCGGAAAGGATTCTGGTGCGGCGGCGGGTGGCGGCGATCGACTCTCCGACGGCTGGGTTGTCTTCCGGCAAGGGGTTCTAGCGACTAAGGTTAGGGTTTGGGTGCGGATGGAGTTATTTATACCCATTCGCTTTTAATCTGGGTCATCTATCACTTTTGATTTGGACCGTCTGATTGCGATTAAATAGAGAGTGAATCTGAGCCGTTCATTGCAATTCAATCTGGCCTGTCCTTACGCGTGGGAACGGATCTCAGCCATTCGATTGCGCGCACGCGGATCGTCTACATGGCTCCCCCCCGCGTGACCTCCCGCCTTAGCGCCTCTGCCACTTGGCGCGTCCTGGTTGGTCGGAATTGTTGACCGAGCATCTGATATGGTACAATTTTTTTAAATTATATTTTAACCCCTGATTTTTTATTTTTCTTTTAAAAATACTCACAGAATCTAAATTTTTACCCATTTTTCTCAAAATTATTTTTAATTTAATCTTTTATCAATTTACTCAATTTTAAAAAAAAATTAAAATAAAATAAAATATAATAAAATAATTAAAAAATTATATTAAAAAAATAAAATTTTAGGTGGATGTTACAAACAACTTGAACGAGTGTATTTATAAATAAATCTTATATATTTTTTAAATATATATAATTTAAACTCTTTTGTTGTTTGTTTCCTTCCATACTAAAGTTTGTTAATTTAATTTTTTCAATATCTGAATTTTTAAAACCAAAAATTACTATAAAATATGTATGAATTTATTTTTTAAAATTAAAAAAAAAGGACGTGTTTGAAAATATTGTATCTAGTTGAGCTAGTGAATCTTTGACTCAAGTTTTTGTTTTTTACTTTTTCATTTTTTTCATCATGTATTTATAAAATTTCTAACAGCATTTGAATTTTATTAGTGTTTTAAAAACAAAGAATTTATAAAGAAAACAATTTATAAATTCTTGAAACAACATTTTAAAAGTTATTGAGAGAGAATTTCTATTTTAGAATCTATAAATTGTTTTATTTCATGGTTTCATTATATCATTTTATTCTATTCTATTGCTTTTAAATTCATACAATTCAAAATTTAATTTTTAATGAAGTCCTTTTGCATAGTTACCATTATCAAATTTAGCACACATATAGGTGGTTTAAAAAATAATAATAAATTATCTAATTAATCCTACAAGTATGATATTTATTATAATGAATTTTTAATATTTTTTTCGTTACAATTTATTTTATAATTTTTTTTATTTATTTTAAACACACAATTTTTTTTTTCAATTTTGTAATAAAAAAAATAACTTGATAACAAATTAATTAAATTAATGATATTATTAAATTTATTTTTTGTTACTATCAAATTATTAATCTAATTAATTAGTTAAAATTATTTTTAATTATTTTTAAAAATATTAAAATATGATCTAACTATTTTAACTATTCTTTTATAAAATAGAAGAAAATTAAATACTTAAAGTGAATAATAAGCATTGAACAACAAATTATAATAAAAATATATTAAGAACTAAATTATAATAAATATTATACTTATTTAAATTGCAAATACTAATGGTACCCATCTAAATTAAGATTAAAATTTTCAAATAAATATTGAAAAAATTGTTGATTTATTCAAAAATTAATATTAAAATTTAAATTTATTATTTATATTTTACTTTTTTATATTTTATATTTGCAAATGATATTGTTGGGGGGATAAAAATTGCTTCAAGTATAGGCTATATTTACATACACATATTGTTTATTTTTTATGATAATTTTTTGAAGCTTAAGTTAATAAGAAATATTATTTATTGTTTATTATTTACATTGTATTTTAATTAGAATGTTTAATTTATATTATAGTTTTTTTTTTCAAATTTTAAAATTCTAAATCATATATATATTTCTTTAAACTATTTTCCTAATTGATAGTATTTTCAAGCTAATCGTCTCCATTGAAAGTACATTGGGGCCAAACCATGTCTATGGAGACTGAATATTTCACAGAGGCCCAAACCCATGAGCTCCAAACCTTTCTTTTCTTTCTTCCGCAAGCGGAACCCTACTCGTCTAACTTTCAGGGTTTTACAGGTTTCATTTTCTTCTGCAAATTCTTGATCTTTTATGCACTTGTTCTTGGTGTCTCTATCGGAGAATGATTTGATTTGCCCGTGAGAGAAATCAGAGAGAGAAATGGCGAATCAAGCTGCCACCTCCTTCATTGGCAACTCAAAGGTAGTGTTTTTATTTTCCCGGTTATGCTTGTATAAGTTGACCTATTTTCTTTTGAAATTTCAATGTAGATTTATGCAATATTGATAGTATATGCTTAGTCGCTGAGTTAAGTTTTCTAGGGTTCCGCAGGGGAAAATTTCTTTAGTTCTGCATATCGGTTTTTCTGGTTTGGTCTTGTCTTCTGGTTATTGAGTGCCAAATGGCAGTTGCTTCTTTGGATAATCTATTTGGAGTGTAATTTGCAATCTGGGTTCTTATTCTGGTCTGGAAGGTTACAATTATATAATATATGTATCTATGTATGTATACAAATTTCCTGACCAAATATCTTTTTTTGGTTTCTCCTGCTCAAAATTTGACCTTTTTTTCATTTTTCCCTATTTTTTTCCAAGAAAAACAAACGATGGTTATGGAGGTGATGACCATGGTCTAAGTTCTCTCCATATGCGAACTCATGGATGCCATGAGAATGAGTCAATTTCTAGGAAACCAATTTATGTCTGCATACAAATTTTTTACTATTGAGTTTATGAAGAATGTCTTGAATTAGTTAAATCAATGTTGAAATATGATCCATATGCCAGCTAGTACAGATTTTCCCAGTTACTGTAGATTGCTTGCTGTTAACAAGATCTACTTGTCTTTTCACTTTCTCTACAGAAAGCACTCGCTGGTCTGAGGCGTATTAATCTTGAGGGTCTTCGCTGGAGAGTATTTGATGCGAAGGGCGAGGTTGGGTCATGACTTATGCCAGTATTCTTTTATATATGCACTTAATAAAGTTATCGTTTATAGGCTAGGAGAAAATTTTGCTTGCTTGGATGATAATTTAATGTGAGAAATTTACGGGCTCCCACACCCTCTTTTCCCCATATTGCAATGCGGTAAAGGGCATAAGAATTTGAGTTTACCAACATGGTGATTCTAAGTCTTCTATTTACAGCCTTTTAAGATAGAAATTAACCTTTTTCTTTCTTGTAGGTCCTTGGCCGACTAGCATCTCAAATATCTACCGTGATTCAAGGAAAGGATAAGCCTACATATGCTCCTAATCGTGATGATGGGGACATGTGCATTGTGCTTAATGCGAAGGATATATGTGTAACAGGGAGAAAACTTACTGATAAGACTTACTATTGGCATACTGGGCAAGTACCTTTTCATTTGTTATTGGAATGTCTAGAAACTTGATGGACATGAAATGATTTGATGGAAATCTCCAACAAGTTTCTCATTGATATGTAGACATTATGATACCTTTGTTCTTCTAAAAAATAAATAAATGAATAAATAAGTAAATCTGTGTTGATAACATAATAGCAAATTCATTTTGTTTATGTAGTTTCAAATTGCCACATATGTTCTGTCATTGTCATGGATTTATTTCTCTCATTGCAATTAAACTATATCTTCCTTGCAGGTATATAGGCCACCTGAAGGAAAGGAGTTTGAAGGACCAACTGGCCAAGGACCCAACAGAAGTCATTCGTAAAGCTGTTCTGCGAATGCTTCCAAGGAACAATCTGCGTGATGTGAGTGTTTATACCAAGAAATTTTTTACAATAATTTGGAGCCATAGTTCCTCTTAGTTTTCTCGCCGTGTTGACATTTTCCCCCTATTGTTTACCTAAAAGGTCTACAGGGGAGCACGCACACTTGTAGGTTAGTATTTAACATCTCACCAAGATCATGCCTTATGTTCTAGTTACAAACACACAAAAATTAGTTTTCCTTCTGAGATTGATATATAAACAAATAAATGGATAGTAGTAGAGCTCAACAATGGACAAAGAAATATATAGATCGGATTAGGTCAATCTACATGTCACTTAAAATTTTGAGGTTTGTATCAAACTCCCTAGATTTAAGTGAGGACACAAGATATGTCTCTTCCTGTAGTACCATTCTGATGATCTTGAGTATATAAGCCAACAATCTTGGCTGAGCTCCGAGTATGTACATTTCTAATGTTTGGATACCCTTTTTGTTGTCTATAATACTGATAAATTTTTAAAATTTTTTTACTTTAAAGTGATTTATTATCTGTGTAATAGATGCATGTTGCTCTAAAGTTGATTCATGAACTATTTTTTGGATCATATATCTGAATCAATATACTAATTCTCAATTAAAAACTTTTAGCTTTTGATTGCATTTCGTATCTAGATTCAACAATTAAGGGTTCTTTCTTTTTGGGGTAATAGTTCTCTCCATGATCAACTTTGGTGGAAAACCCTATATATATTGCTAGAAGTACAAACTCAAGTTGTTTAAGTATTTGTTTCAATGCTGGCTTTTGTCTTCTTGATATTATACGTAGTACTGTAGCAGTAAGAATTTCAGACAAAAATTATCTCAAGACTTTTGCATGTTGTGGATATAGGATAGGGATAGAAAGCTAAGGATATTTGCTGGCAGTGAGCATCCATTTGGTGACAGACCCCTTGAACCATATGTGACGCCTCCTCGCAACGTAAGAGAAATGCGACCCAGGGCAAGACGGGCAATGATTCGTG
>NW_019014562.1:179312-190458 GCF_000150535.2 Carica papaya
AGATATCATAAAAGCATGAGGGAAAAATAAGGAAATGAGAACTCGAGGAACTGGGGCAAGAAATGTAAAAACTACAGCAATTTAGCATCAATGAATCAAAAAGCATCGCAAAGGTATATCAGCAAACAATTAGAGCTGAAAGTTAAAATTCCAACTCCCCCCCGCCCCGGATAAAGGAGAAGGATTTAGAAGCTTGAGGTGCAGACAATCTGTGGCGTGGCAGAGGGCAACAGGTACTTCGACCTGAAGATTTCCGGCCACCCACAAATTAAAACATGTAGCCACACTTAGAAATAGTTGTACAGTAGCAGAAAACTATTTGTTTAAAGATCAAAAGCAGAGGTTATAAGGAAAACCTCAAGTAGAAGGGCCCGGGAAGATGGCAAGCATGCACAAAAAATGGCAGAGATCAGAGAGGAGAAACAGAAAAAGGAAAAAACTGCAAAGAAGGAAATGAAACCTGTGAAACAAGATTACGCAACTGCCGTACTGCTTGTGGAGATCCATCCATAAAATATAACGCACCAGACAATCCAACCCGGATATCCACTCGATTTAGTTCAAGTTCAGTCAAATTTAGAACCTGCAAAAGTTCAATAAATTAGAAGTTATTATTTCCCCTTTCAGAAATTAGCGGCCGAAGTGCTATTGCTAAGATAAAAAAATCACAAAATTTAGATGCTATGGAGACATTTAAGTATTATATATAACACAGTCACTAGATTGCGCAGAATAGGAATAGCAACTACAAATAGAGGGGGTTCAGAAGCATATAATTGTGAATAGTATTCACCTTCAAATGTAGAGTTATTCTCCCATCACTTGAATCTGCTAAATGGTAAGCTTCAACATAGCACGGATCACTGCTACCAGTCAAAGTACATGCAGTAGGAGGAACCTTAAGTGATGTTGAGTCAATCCCCTTTGTCAGCAAAAGAGTTAATTCACTAGGATCTGGCCTCCAAAGCTCCAAAATAGCCTTATGAATCAGTCCTTCCAGTTTTCTGTCTTGGGCAGCTGCAGCTTCATAAAACTGAACAGTAAGTTTATGGTGGCTGAATGGATAATCTCCTCTGGCCTCACTAACACCAGCCCACCTGAAATAGAAACAAGATGCCTCTGTTTCACGCCAAAATTCAAGAGGAGAAACAAGAGATACAAGAGATCATACTACAATTGCAAAATTAATTAGAAACATACTGGTTTAACAACTACGTATATTTTTGTGTATAGAAAAATATGAATTTTTTAAAAAAATAAATAGGAAAATATGATTTATTTTTTAAATAAATAGAAAAAGATGAATTTAACAAATAAAAATTGGAAGGAAGCATAGTTTTATACAAACAAGAGATGATGGCCAATTATTTTTATCTCAACTACCTTGTAGATGTGAAATCACATTTTACCCAAGTTCGGAAAATTACAGGGGAAAAACACCAAGGAACCAACACATGACATTCATGAGTAACCCCACACTGGATAGCAGCAACAAACTTTGTTGACACTGATCCTTCAACATTTAGCACATGGAACATCATTAACAAAAATCAAATAATTATATACTGCACTCACTTGCTTTCTGTATGATCCAAGACATATTTGATTCTCCGCAATATAAGACGGCACTGATGCTTGCTTACAGAATCAGCCAAACTATTATTTCTATACTCTTCAAGTTCTTTAGTTAGTAATTGGCCAGCCCTGGGATGACGTGATCCCAACCGCTGAGCAGATAAAAGAACTGCCTGAACATCTTGCAGCCTGTTTGACGTATTTGCAGATGAATCTATGTTGAATAGAACTTTGTGAATATTTGATATAATAATATTCAGTGGATCCTCAGGGTCATCGGCTAGAAGAGGATCTAAACCTTCTAGATCAATGTGTTCTGAAATAGCCCAGATAACACGAGCACAGATTCTTGGAGTATTTACCTATCAAATTAACTATGATGTTATTTGATCATAAATGGACAAGAATACTCAATAGCTGTTGCACACAAAATGCAAGAGCCATAATAATTATCCAGTAAAAATTTTGAAACCTAAGAACGAGTAAGGAGTACGAGATAAAAGGTAATATTTTGTCCACAATGAATCTACAATAATTAGTTCTCCAATGAGCAGGTAACTAGCAGCAACAATCAGAAAAAACAAATTTCTATTTATTCATGATATCACTATTAAATGTTATTGTGCCCATTTAATTATCCTGTTACTAGTAAAAGTACTATTAATTCTTTGACAGAACTTACGAACAGTATAAAGATCAGAGGCTGCCTATAGCTTACTACCTTAACTCCCAACTTGTTGGTTCACAGATTGGTAATTACGTGACTGACTTAGCTCCATAAGCAGAAAGTAAAAATTAATCAAACAGATTTCTGGAAGTGCAGCAGATACGCATCATAAAATTATGACAACTTCTCTTGCCAGAATTGATAGAAATATAGATAACACACATAAATTTTATTTTCCAGCGAAAGGTTTAATACCTCTCGAAGATCTTTGACAAGTTCACGTTGCAAGTTTTGCAACCTTGTCTCGTTCAAGATTTGATCTTGAGAAGCTCCATCTTTAATTTTCTTTACACCTCCCCTTGTATCATAGATATGACACAGCCTAACAAGCAACTTCAAATAGCAATCAATTGCATAAGTCCGGCCATCACAATGCCATTTGACACAAGGCCTGCAAACTTCTACAACTTCTAAGGCTGGCTCTGTCCAGTTCAGTGCACCATAACCAGTTCCATAGGCTAACGCACCAATCACTCTGCTTTCCATCCCAGAGTTCTTCTGTACAGGCAAGGGTAGAGACAACTGGAAGCAACTCTCCACAAGCATTGCCACTAACTCCTCCCTAAACAAGCTTTTACTTGTGACACTATTTAGATCATCTCTTATCCTTGAATCCTCAAAAAGAGAGGCAATATCTGTACCTGCAAGAGGCTTCTGACCCCTTCGGACACTTTCCTTTGCAAAGAGATCAACACATAGGGCTGTCCGACAAATGCAGGCTAATGCATGCATTCGATCTGACTCTGCTCTCAAGTTTCTCACCATCAGAAGCAGCCTTCTAAACAATGAAACCTTCAAGAATAAATTCTAAACATTAGATCAAGCTTAAAATTACATTATCCATATCCGTTCCCATAATAATTACAATTATATAACTGAACATGGATGTTCTTTCCCATTTCTTCATAACCAGTGTTGATAAGAGCGATAAGAAATGTCATATAGTCATACAGGCCTGTAATATATCTTCAATCAGCTTGTTCGTTAACTTTAATCATAAAAGGAACACATTTTTTCACTTAATTTACTTGCAATTTGCTTGCAGTATAAAAATTAGTTTCAGCTGCATCTTCAAGCAAACTCTCAGATTCCCTATCTGTCTTCTACCAAGTGCAGTGCTCAAAAAGTAAAATAATGTTCCTGACTGTACTAATATCGCTACCACCCATATCAATATTCAAACAGAAGAGCTCACAACTGAAGGTAGAAGGAACACACGAATTTACCTGCATATGAAGATCGAGCAGGTGTAAATTTGTAACAACAGCCCTGACAATACTTTCCCTTGCAGAAGAAAATTCCTGTCTGTCCCACAGCGTCAAGATCGCGATAATGGACTGGGAGGCCCACTCCGGCTTCCCTCCAGCCACATCCGCCAGATACAACATGTTGATCCCCACCTCGAAAATCAACGCCGGATCCAGTGAAGACGCTAGGAACGGAGCCAAATGCGTCACCAAGTCTGAGACTCCAACCAGTTTCTCCGCATTAGAGTCGACTACTGCTCCTTTCACCGCACTAGATGAGGCCTTGGAGAGCTTCCTGATTACCTCCACGCTTCCTGACGCCACCGCCTTCACAGCGTAAACCAAGGGGAAGACCGTGGCTCGGAAGCTCTCAACGGGAAGGACCAGCGACCTTGCCATCAAAGCGCTCCTCTTCCTCCACACGAAATCCACCATTGACGACACCCAATTGGACCGTATAGCCAGAGAGTTCTCGCTATCCACCAGCTTGTCCCCCGCAAGCTTGCTCATCCGCTTAGAATCGAATTCCTGAAACAGCTTGTGAACGGACTCGAAAGCGACCTTTGAAACCGCATCGGATCGGTCGAGCATGTTCTGGCCAATACGAGACCACCAGGTGGATACTTTGTCAAGGAGGTTAACATTGTTCTCGCAGAGCGTGACGAGGTCGTCGCGAGCAAGTATGCAACCAAGCGTCTCGGTAATGGAGAATCGAAGGTTGTCAGACGGCGAATCAAAGCAGCCGGAGATCTCCGCATTGCAATCAGATATAAGCTTCCCGAGAGAAAACGAAGGAATCGCAGCGAGCATAGATACTGCTGCGGCAGTGACATCCGGGTCAGGGAAGTGAAGATCAGACCGGATTCCGGCACAGACCGAGTCCCACAGGTCAGCCGTGAGACGCGTAGACCGAATAAGGTCGAAGGCGAGCTTCTTACATACCGCGGAAGCCGGCACCGCGACGATCTCCTCCACGGCGGACTTAGCAATGACGGAGATATCGCGGCCAGCGGCGGACTGCTGCAGCGCCTGAAGGAGTGCGCCAGACTGCCGGAGCGCGTCGTTGGAGCGGAGGTCTGCTTGGATCTGCGCAAAGAGGATATCCATTTCGTTTATCCTTTCAAAATTCCGTAAAAATCAACAGAAAAAGTTTCTCTCCTCCTCCTCCTCACTCGTGTTTGTCGACGAGTGTGGTGTTGGACATGTCGATTGTGTTAGTTCGATAGTTGAATTGAATCTGCAACATCCTTGTTTTTGAACTTCTTTCTGAATCTCAGAGTATTATCGCTTCCATTTTCCCTCTTGTTGCAGAAAATATAAATCGAAGATGAAGATGAAGGTCTTGGAAGATGTCACTGTGTTTGGGCTTTTTTCAGTTGAGGAGTTCGGGTCCAGAGGCCGACGTCGTTTCGCATGCTAATCATATAAAATAATAATAATAATTTAAAAATAAATTATTTTCTTAATGTTCGCTTGTCAAATTATTGAATTAAACTTAATTATCTAATTTTTCCTTTAAACAACATTAAATAAATTTATTTTAAAAGTAAAAATTCTATTTATTTTTTACCCCTATCTTATTTTCTTTTGAAAATTTATTATTTTCAAAAATAATGAAAATCAAATTAAAATATTTAATTTTTGAAAGTAGAATATCAAGTTTAAATTAACTTTAATAAGTTAAAGTTTTTATCAAATAAAATCATTAAAAATATTGAATTTATGTTAAAAAATTAATATTTACTGAGAATTACATAATTAGAATTCAGTAATTTACTATTACCAATTTGAATTATAATTTTTGAGAATGAATAATTGTGATCTCTAAAATATTTTTGTGTATAATATTGAAATTTATAATTTATAATTTTTTTTTTATAATAAAAAAGTACAGTAGTTAAATAAAATAGATAATTTAAAGTAATTAATTAGACAAAAGTATTTTTTAAAAAATTCTTTAATTATTTAAACATACTATAACTTTTTAAATTTTTTATATTTAAAAATATAATTGATTAAACATTTAAAGCAAATAACATATATTCTGTATAATTAAAATATCTAGCGCCAAAAGAAATTGGTTTTCGATATATTTTTAATTATCTTTTTGGAACAAAATAAATTATAATTGGCTGTACGAGTAAAAAATAATTTTATTTATATATTGTCTAATTAAATATTATTTAATTATTATATATATATATATATATATTTCCCTCCAATTGGGATTTCTCCGTATAAAATAGAATCAGTCCAATTCCCAAATTTTTTTTTTTACTTTTTCTAAAGAAATTCCAATTTCACAATCAGTCCATTTTCATCTCTTATCTTCGAAGAGCTGCAATCCAGAAACTAGCTGCCTTCTTCAGAAAATATCCTAAACGATATCTATCTAAACAGAAGAAATCTCAAATCCGTCAACCAAAATTCAATCATATTCATAAACCCTAACCCTAATAATGTTAGTCACCGTGGAAGTTACTTCTCTGCAGAGCAGATGTTTAACGGTTCCACTTCGCTCTTTGCCATTTTTTGGTGTTTCGCACTCTGTTTTCAAAACCCCCATACTCGTTTCTCCTTTTCAATCAATTCGTAGAAAAAGCTGCTGCTTAGCTTCATCAAGCTCCGACACCTTAGTGGTGGGTTCGCGCAAGGAAGATGGGAAGGAAAGCGAAGTTGTGAGCAAGAAGGAGGATGAATTTGGGGAGTTGAAATATTGGATGCACAAGAACGGGTTGCCTCCTTGCAAAGTTGTTCTTGAGGAGCGGCCTTCTCATGATGAGAAGCATAAGCCTATACACTACATTGCTGCTAGCGAGGACTTACAGGTGGTTGTCAATTTTATGATTCATTTTGGTTCCCGGCTTTTAAATTGGGAAACTTATTGAAGCTCTGGTTTGGAAATAAATGGTGGATTGTAGGCTGGTGATGTTGCCTTTTCAGTTCCAAATTCGTTGGTCGTGACGCTGGAAAGAGTATTGGGGAATGAAACTATTGGTAATGCAGAGTTTGCGTTTCAATTTCCATGGAAGAAATATATATTTTTTCAGAGTTGAAAATTATAGTCGTATAATTTTTAATCTAATCATGATACATGGTTTATTCACTGAAAGTTCACTTGGTAAAGCTTCTCTATTCCCATCTACACCAGTTACTTGAAAGAAGCTATCTTTAATATTTCTTGAATAAGGAACATGAGAATACACATTAAAGCGAGGCAAGGTGATTATGATAGTGTCAGAACCAATATAAGACTGGCTTAGTGTAATTTGGATCATGTCAGGGCATCAATCATGTTAATTGAGCCAAGAGGGAATCCTTTCATGAATTTAAATAACCAGGTAACTACTCAAAAATAGCTAGGTAACTAAGTATATTTCTAAGATCCAAGACAAAGCTTCAGATTTTTGGTTGACTTTTACGATAAAATGTGGCAAATAGATGGGTTGCAAGAGGAGCATGTATCCATACTAATGGGAGTGAAGATCACAGATTCATTTCCTTCCTTTCTCCAATCCTGCTTCAGTCTAGGACTAGCTAGTACTGATTGATGGAAGATACATAAACTTTGTACGCATGTTTAAAATCTTCTTCTAGGCTTGATAAGATTTTGTTCAGTTGGCTGATTAGTGTTACTTGCTTGGACTTTCATACAGCGGAACTATTGACCACAAATAAGTTGTCAGAATTGGCATGCTTAGCACTTTACTTGATGTATGAGAAGAAACAAGGAAAGAAGTCATTTTGGTATCCTTACATCAGAGAGCTTGATCGTCAGCGAGGGAGAGGTCAACTTGCTGTGGAATCCCCGATTCTGTGGACAGAAGCTGAATTGGCTTACCTAACAGGTAGCCCCACTAAGGTATAATCAATAATGTGCTTTTGCCATCTTTTTAGCTGTTGGGAGATGATTATCGGTTATGTGATGCTAGCTGACTACCTGCATATTTATATATGGTGGGATAGTTGGTTGTTTAGAAAGTTTTGACATTCTATTCCACCTTTGATAATCAGGCAGAAGTTCTTGAGAGAGCTGAAGGAATTAAAAGGGAGTATAATGAGCTTGACACTGTCTGGTTTATGGCTGGATCCCTGTTTCAGGTTTTTAAGTGGCATCGCTATCGTTTGTTTACTCTGAATGTTGTGACTCTTCTTTCTCAAGAACTGCAACTCGGTACTTCGTATGATCATCCCCCGAGATAATTTGACTACCACTTTGCCTTTTGCAGCAATATCCATATGATATACCCACTGAAGCCTTTCCTTTTGAGATTTTCAAACAAGCTTTTGTTGCAGTTCAGTCTTGTGTGGTGCATTTGCAGGTTTGTCCATTTACCAGTGAACACTTCTTTTCTTTTCTTTTTACTCTCTGTTTTCCCAATTCATGAGGGGACAGAGTTATTAGATAGTTATATACTGGGTTCTTTATGTTTTCATTTACTTTTCATGTTAGAAAATGTTGTTGGTTAAGTTTGTTAATAATGGTGCATCTGAAATATGCACGTGGCATGCCCTTTTTTTTAGATATGATCGTTTTTGCATAATGTGTATATGTCAGATGTAATGCTGCATCTACAGTTATGTTATTTTCTCTTCAATGCGTTTTTGATGGTCATAGAATTTGCTTGGTGTTCCCTGGATCATCTAATATGTTTTCTAGAGTATAAAGGTAGCACAAATGCTTAATTGATATAGTGTTCAAAAGGTTGAAGCAGTGACTGGTATGGCTACAGGTGAAATTTTCACCTGAATTTTTGGTTTATTGATCACTTATAAGGTAGCTAACCTGTTAGTAATTATGCACACTTTATCATATTGTCATTAGTTCCTTTATTAGAAGAACATGTAGAAGGTTATTTGTTCCTTACAATTTACTGCATTGCTTTTACTTTTTACCAGCATTGTCTGTTATATTATCCTCTTATTTTCTTTCAAAGACAAGGCATTCAAATGATGAATCAGTGCTGTATGAACTCAGAAAGTCAGTTTAGCTCGAAGGTTTGCTTTGGTTCCTCTTGGACCCCCACTGCTAGCCTATAGGAGTAACTGCAAGGCAATGCTCAGTGCTGTTGATGGTGCTGTCGAACTAGTGGTTGATCGCTCATACAAAGCTGGGGATCCCATTGTTGTCTGGTATCACTCATGGCTGGAGATCCCATTGTTCTTAGTCTTCTGTGATTGGACCTTATTTCCTTGCTAATATTTCTTCTCTCTCTCTCTCTCTCTCTCTCAGGTGTGGACCACAGCCTAATTCGAAATTGCTTCTGAATTATGGATTTGTTGATGAAGATAATTCTTATGATCGTATAGTGGTTGAGGTAAAATCTAGCCTTTTATCTTCTAGTTGGTAATATTGCATTTTTCATGTCAACCATGTTCATTTGTTTTGGTTGTGATATGTTACAGGCAGCTTTGAACACTGAGGATCCTCAATATCAGGACAAGAGAATGGTTGCTCAAAGGAATGGAAAACTATCAAGACAGGCTTTTCATGTAGGTATTTCATATCTTCTATTAATGCAAACAATTCTTTGGTGCTTTCTTCTGATCTTTACATTATTTCTGGTGCAGGTATCTAGGGGAAAAGAAAAAGAAGCAGTTTCAGAAATGCTCCCTTATCTGCGACTGGGTTATGTATCAGATCCTACTGAAATGCAATCTGTTATTTCTTCTCAAGGTCCAGTTTGTCCAGTAAGTTATATTCCAATTTGTGCTTATTCTTTCAAATATGTTTCTGACATTTGGTTCAGTTCCATTTTTATCTTTGGAATTCGAAGTGTACAATAGTAATTATTTTTTTTAAAAAAAGTGTACAATAGTAATGTTATAATTATACATATCAAGACTAGTACTATGAAAAGGAAGAAGATAAAATTCAAATGAAATTGAATCTAATATGCCATAAGGATTAACTACTGTCATTTCCTAGGAATTATGTTGAACTTTTATTGATGATTGTAGGTAAGCCCTTGCATGGAAAGAGCAGTGTTGGACCAACTTGCTGATTACTTCAAAACCCGCCTTGCTGGCTATCCTACTTCTATAGCTGAAGATGAGTCATTGGTAATTTTGGCCTCTTCATTCATTATTCTCAGATCCTAGTGTTGTTGTGACTGAGATTTGACTGGTGTTCTATTTGTCAGTTGGCAGATCCTAAATTGAATCCTAAGAAACGAGTTGCAACTCAACTTGTGAGGTTGGAAAAGAAAATGTTAACAGCATGCCTGCAGGCAACAACTGATCTGGTGAAACAACTGCCTGATGACACGGTCTCTCCATGCCCAGCACCATATGCCCCTTTGTTGAGATAAAAAAGCATGTTCTCTCTCTCTCTCTCTCTCTCTCTCTCTCTCGCTCTCTCGCTCTCTTTCTCTCGCTCTCTCGCTCTCTCTCTTCCCCCACCCGGGACCACCTGAACAAAAAAAGAGAAACGAAAAGGAAAAAAATAACTTATTGTTGTATGCTACATCTATGTATTATATTAACACTAATTTGTTGTAAGTTTCTTGCAGATTGATTATGTCAATGACAATCTTCTAAAGTTGGAGAACTTATTTTTCTTGGACATTTTCAGTTCCACTGGGAGAATGTAAACTAGGTCAGTGATATGGAACCTTGCAGAAAACTTGTAATCATCATTTCCTGATCCTTGAGGCTTTAATAAAGCAAGATGATAACATATATATATGTATGTCTCGCACTTATCTAGTCGATAATACATACATATATATCTCAGCCAAACTAGATCAGCAAAAAGGAAAATCTAAGTTTGGAAAAGATTCATGACTCTCTTGTATGAGCTACAAGATATTTCTGGAACTCCTGAAACAGGAAGTTGAAATGTCAAATAATTTTTGTTAGGGTGATTATTCTACTCATTATGTCCTCAGCTGTGATTTTTTGTTTTTCTGTTTGCAGATAGATTTAAGCTGCTGTATTATGCCTACCAACAAGAAGTGGAGCGTGTAGCTGAGTCTAGAAAGTGTATAAAAGCAACCTGAAGCTATGCTTGTCTATTCAAATGTGCAGATCACAAGCTGTGAAATGAAGGGTTGCTTCCCTAAGTATTGGCAATTTTTTCCCCCCCTGCCTGCCTTCTCCCCGATTTTCCGTTCCCTTGCTGTCATGTATTCACTCTGAAAATGTGGATATAATCTGCCAGTGAGCTTGTTATTATACCATTCCATGAGTGAGGTAAAAATTCACCACCTGTAATTTGGCAATTCTTGTTTCCCATTCTTTGTAAATGCAGACCTGGATGACGCTGATTAATCAAATCCCATTTCCACAACTTTTGTGCTACATATTGGGGTTCTTATTGGCATTGATTTCCTCACTTAGTTTCTCAATAAAGGGATTGTTTTACTCCATTGCTCAGCCACCTAGTCATGTTTGCATCTTTTTCCAACCCTAAAATTTCTGTTTATGGAAAAAAGCTATGATGGCAGCCTGAGGAAAATGTTTTAACTGGTTTTAATGTAAGAATCAGCTTTAAAACAGTGGTCTCCTGTCAATTGTCTCATGAGAAAATCATTTCCACATATTCATAAATCATTATTATGTGAACGTGTACAGGAAATTAATTTTAGTACTAATT
>NW_019014562.1:191883-221550 GCF_000150535.2 Carica papaya
GACATGTAACAGGCACACGCCACGGACAGGGAATTTCAAACCCAAACCCAATATAATCAAAACACCATATTCTGACAACTACTGGAAATACCTCATGCCTGCGTGAGCACTTGAAAATAGGTGACCCAGGCTTGGCCATAAAGTCACCCTCTTTGACCACCAATAACAAAAAGCCGATCATTAACAGCAATACCTGCCCTGCCAGCGAAGAACTGAGTTTGTTAAATGATAAAGTATTCATTAATCCCAGTGAAACAAATCACCTAGTTCCCTACAAAGAAAAATCAGAGATATGAATAAATGAGGATACCTATGTGGTCCACCCCGAGGAATTGGTATTTCTGTCTGCCACCCTTTTTCCAAGGCTTTGCCATCTTTGACTGCGATACTCCAGTGCTCCACAGCTGGTGTGTGACGATTCTCTTTGCTGCCACCCATTACGTGGAGCCTGCCTCTCCATATTTGAGTTGCTGGAGCATATCTGAAAAATATATCTAAATGATCTCAATCTAATTCTTCAACTAAATGATTAGTTGTCACCAAATTCAGCTATTGACAGAAGAATGCTCAGGGATCATTAGATATCCAGTTTCAAGCTTGAACAAAACAACATTTTTCAGTTAGCACCTGGAGAGTTGCTGGTCTTATCACATATGAATACTATCATATAGACTATAAATTCAGTTATAGCTGCCACAAGAGCACATCAAAAAGACAATGCAGGGAAGGAATTGTGTCCTTCCACCCATAAAACTTTCTGAGGGAGTGACAAGAAGCAGTTGCTGGTCTTATCACAGATGAATACTATCATATAGACTATAAATTCAGTTATTGCTGCCACAAGAGTACATCAAAAAGACAATGCAGGGCAGGAATTGTCCTTCCACCCATAATACTGTCTGAGGCAGTGACAAGAACCAGTTCTCTTCACAAATTACAAAATAATATTCTCTTTATAGATCAAAAAGTAAATTAAAAAATATAAATATAAATGACCATGACAGAACCAATACCAGTGGGAGCAGACAGGTACATTCAAATGCTTCAGATATTTCAGATCAGAAAGTAACTATCCTACCAGATGGGAACAGGTACATGTTTCCATGACCGAACTTGATTGCATATCTAGAAAGTGATGCACTATAAGTAAGATTCCTACAATACGAAATCCAACTTTTATAAAACAGATTCGTGATGATTATAACCTAAGAGTTTGTTTTTTTCTTTTTTCATCACTGATCAAACATTTTATGTAGCCTAAGCAGGAAAAGTAAATAAGGAGAACCACATTATCATCACATGAGGAAGTCAAGTTATATACCTGGGTGCTGGTAATGGAGGCATGTCCCACCATTTCTTTGTGTTGGTGTCAAGGACAAATGACCGAGCTGTTGGACCTCTACATTGAGGTCCATTTTGCCCCGAGATCACATAGATGTACCTTCCATCAGTTGCTACTCCCAAATGTGAATTTGCCATCTCTCTCGGTGCGTCAAATCTTTCACTCCACTTGTTATTAGTAAAATTATATACATCAACATGAGAGTGCACCTGGAGGCCGTCAATATTGACATCAAGACACAACATTCAAAACCAGTTATTGCAGGCACAAACATTATATTTAACACATTAATTCTAAAGTTTGCATGATAAATTCAAAAAACAGCAAAATCTACATATTTATACTCAACTTAGATATACACATGCCCTATAAAGGATCATATAGAACAAAATAGACCCTGTTAAATCCAGGAACAAGTAAATGTCCTGATGAACTCAAAAAAAAAGGATGCTTACGTAGTCAAGGCTGCCATAGCCTGAAAAGACATACAAAAGATTCTTAATCTGTATTGCTGATCCATCAAGACGAGGCACTGGAGCCAATGCCATTTGCTCCCATTGTAACTCTGGTGCTGGTAAATCAGCATATGTTGCTGATAGTAATCTCACAACACTCTGGTTTTTTGAATATTTTCCCCTTGCTATCTGCAAAAACAAAATTTTCACCCCATTGATTCATCATTACCAAAGCTAGTCACCCATGAATAAAAGCATAGCATCACTTAATGACAAATAAAACTATCTTAATCAAACATGATCACTACGAGATTCACAGAAATAGTGCACTGACATCAATTTACAAATAGCTGAAATATAATGTTCATTTCGTTCACTATTAAATAGGTGCTTCTTTATATCATTTTTATTCAAAGTGCCCTCACATTTCATTCCAAAGAAACACAGCACGGTACAAACAATACATGAAACATTAAGGTTATACTTAGAGCAAGTCAAGAGTGTGTTAAATCAATCTTGAGGGAAATGCATTTTTACAATTTCATCTAAAACTACATATGAATTAATCCGTTATCAACTTCTAATCTAATTTTTACAACTCCTAGCTTAAATTTTCAAATTAGTTCCCTAAAAATTTCTTTATTTCTTCCAAAAATTTCCCAAGTTACCACCGAACCCCGTAAGTAACAGAAACCTATCAGTTTTCCAGAAAGCACAACGAAAACTCATCCAGAACCAAAAAAGTGAACTCCAAAATCAACATAACAACAGCAGATGCTAAAAAAACCCTAGAAAAAGAAGCAGAGAAATAGCCACAACACAGAACCCTTTCAACAATGCTGCCGTCGACATTTGGGACAACAACCGTCGGCGATGAATTGAAATCCCAGCCAGACGCCACTGCCTGATACGCAGCAGAAAAATAAGAAGAAGAAGCCCATAAAAAATTTACAACAAGACCAACCCCTAAAAGCCCGGCACATGATGAAACCAAAATGAAACCCTTCAAACGCTGTTGCTTCTTGTTGCTGTTGTGGTGATGATGAAGGTGATGGTGAAGAAAATTGGCCATGGAATACACGAGAACCCAGTAAACGACGCATATTTCAAATATATATATATATATATATATAAAGAAGGAGAATACGGTGCCTGATATGGGGAAGAAGAAAAACCGTGTTGATTGGAGAGCACAAAGATTTGGCGCCAGTGGTTTTCCGTTCACTTTCACCGTCTTCGCATATGTTTCTACGGGTATAAATATACACACATACACATATATTATGTGTCTGTGTATATGAGCTGGGCCTCTGGTTTTATGACTCTGCAGGAAAATGGAGGGTATTTAAATAGATTTATTATAATAATGATGATAATAATAATAAGGTATTTAAATTAAATTTTAAATTTTCAAAATAACAACACTAATAATAATAACATACAAAAAAAATTTATAATTATATGAAATTTAAAAATTATCTTTTATATTTCACATATTTTAATTATAATAGTACTAAATAAGATCAGTTTTTTTAAAATATAAATTTTATTAATAATTTGTGATTAAAAACTTAATATTTAATTTTAAAATAATGAGTTCGTATATTATTGTAAGTATAATAAATTTAGTGTAAATTGAACTAGTTAGTATATTAGTGGAATTATATTGATTAATTTTTTATGTTATAAAATTATTTTTTTATTGTGGTAAAATAATAAATGATTAAATTTTTATATTTTAAAAAAATTATTTACTCTTACATATATATATATATATACGTATGTATAATATAAATAAAATTTTATAATTAAACAACCTAAAAATTATTCTGAAACTTTTTTTCTCTTTAAAATAATAAGGGAAAAATAAAAAGCCTGGTACATGCTTAATGGGCCTGAGAGAGAAGCCCATAAAGGCCCAAAAACACTATCATTCATCGACTCTCTTAACGATGGAGAAGAAGAGGTGAAGAGGGCACCAGTAGCCTTACAGTTCCCATTTTCTCTCGCATCACGATCTCTTGGTTCGTTAAAGCCTAACTCTGTCAATCTTCCTGCTTTCTCATCTCGTAGGTTATTTCTCTTACTCTCTGTAATTCTCTTCATCTTCTTCAGATTCTCGCTGTTTCTCGGATCTGTTCAACGCTCTATTAGGGTTTTTTAATCCGTGTGTGATTCAGTATACCATGTATGATCACATGCCTGTATAATCGTGAGATTGTTTTTTGGGGCTAGATTCTTCAGCTTGTTATGGGGTTGAAAGTTGATTCCTTTTAATTTTTTATGTTTGTTCGTTTGGAGAGAAACAATGTTGTCATGTTTTAGTGGATAAGATTTGTTTAGATGATTGTTTTTGTTTGTGGATTGTATAATCTAATTCTTGAAGGAGTTTTGCTAATGAATAAAGAACGTAACTTGCAGTAGTGAAGTATAATTCTTTGCTGAAAACAAACTTAAGCTCATCTTTGGGTAATTATGTGGGCTTGATACTGTCTGATTGTGTTTTGCATGGGTTTCTATATGTATGAAAATTTGGTTTTATAGGTTCTTTTTTTTTTTTTTGTTTCTACTCGCCTTATAAATTTGACCAATATCTACTGGGTCCATATTTTGTTTTTGGGGGGTTTCTTTTTATGTCCTTTATGTGCCAGTAAAATTAAATGTGACTCATGTTGATCATCATTATTTGGAATTTGGTTTTCATGTATTGAATCATAAATTGTGATATAAGAATGCATTATGAACTTTAGGATTCTTAGGGAAACATATACAGACATTGCACTATGTTGTAAGTCATGCTTGTTTATCAATTGCATCAAATTGCTTTGCCTTTTCAAGTTAGACTGTTAGATGACTGGAAATTTATGTTTTTGTTATATTACACGTAATAAGAACATGGTTTTGTATCAGATACTATCAGAAGTATTTTCTTGTCCAGAATCTAAAATCGTAGTGTATAAATGCAGTTACAGAGTTTATAATTCTTAGGGAAACATATAGAGACTCTTAACTATATTGGCTGTGATGCTTCCTTTATCATTCCAAAAAATTGCCTTGAATTTGATAAGTCAAATGATTAGATGGTTTTTTCTTTCAAAAAGAAGGTCCGATTGTTAGATGAGTGAAAAAGTTTTTTTTGTTGTATTCCTACGAATAACAAAACATGGTTTTTTTACTTGATACTATCTGAAGTATTTTTTCACTAGCATAAAACAGTAAGCATTGAACTTTTGGTCCTTATTCGGGTAAAAATGTTCATCATTCTTTTGCAGATCTAATTAATTGAGATATTTATCAAGATGGCTGGAGGAGGAGTTATCCAGCAGCTCCTAAGGAGGAAACTTCAGTCTTATTGTGCCGTAAGAATCTTATGTTGTTGAATATCTCAAATAATGCACAAATTTGAGTGGTAAATTTTGTTCATATGCTTCTAGTGGATTCTCTGTAGTGTTATATTTGTGGCTAAATGTCAATTCTATCAAAAACTGCCATCTTGAAGTCATTTCCTGTATATTTTTTATCATGCATTAATAGTCTCTTATTATTATTTGGAATCAAAGTAGGAATACTTGATTCTTGATATGCATCTGTGTGATCTGGATGTGGACTGAAACGGAACTCAAATACAAACTGCTTCTGTATGTTTTCTTTCAGGCTCCTCCAATTTTGTCATGGTTTGCATCAAAAAAGTTTCAACAAGATAGTGGATCCACGGGTATGAAATCCCTAAAGGCATTTGCACTCATTGGTGCTGGTGTTTCGGGATTTTTAAGTTTTGCAACAGTAGCATCTGCTGATGAGGCAGAACATGGTTTAGAGTGTCCAAGCTATCCTTGGCCTCACAATGGAATTCTCAGTTCATATGATCATGCCTCGTAAGTCTATTAACTTTCTCCTCATATTAAATTATCTATGGAGCCTTACAATCTTCTGTTCACATTCTTCCTTGTATTCCACTTCTGATCTATACTTTGAACCGTTAGACAAAGTCTTACCACTTAAAACATTTGAGTGTCTGAGAATTTGGTGTCTGCCCATGCATGGCTGCAAATATATATATATATATATATATATATTTTTTTTTTTTTTTTCTCTGTCTTCATGCTATTGGCTCAAGAAAATTTATATAATGTATAGGTAAATGTAAAATATTTTGCTGAAAAAAGGTTTATTTAAAAAAAAAAAAATCGCTGAAAAAGGTAGGTGGCTTCACACTGTCCTGCTCATGTCAGGGTACTTTGTTTCGGATATTAACTTATAATATCATGTTTTGCAAGTAAAATGTTGCACCAAACAATTTGACTTAACAGTTTGACATAAATTTTTCAAAATAGGATTCGCCGGGGTCACCAGGTATACCAACAAGTATGTGCATCGTGCCACTCTATGTCTCTTGTATCATACCGAGATCTGGTGGGTGTTGCATACACCGAAGAGGAAACAAAGGCAATGGCAGCTGAGATTGAAGTTGTTGATGGACCTAATGATGAGGGTGAAATGTTCACTCGTCCTGGTAAACTCAGTGATCGTTTTCCTGAGCCATATGCAAATGAACAAGCTGCAAGGTTTGCTAATGGAGGAGCATATCCTCCAGATCTGAGTCTTATTACAAAGGTTATTTCTGCTTTTTGATTTAAATGTTTTGAAAGTTTTGATTATATAATGTGAAAAATCCATATTCTGGAATTTTTTTTGCCTTCTGTCCTTTCAGGCTCGTCACAATGGTCAGAATTATGTCTTTGCTCTTTTAACTGGTTATCGTGACCCTCCTGCTGGCATTTCGGTATTTTCTGTTTTCTTGTCTTTTCAATGAGTTTTGCATGTAGTTCTATTTTGTAACATCAAGAATAGATATAGTTTTATTTTGTAACATGAAGAATTAGGTCTTATCTTCAGATGTTGAGGGGATTCGACAGAAGAAATTGGTTTGAATCTTTTTATATAATACATCATAATTATTCTGTAGCGCACCTGCAAGCATAGCCCTTTTGATCGGTGCATATCACAGCTTTGGCAAAGATCTGAGTTTAGGATCCCCTATTCTGTATATTGCCCTATAAAAAAAGCAATGGTCCCATGTTGCTGTACAACATTGCTGATGATATGTATGATGTCCTATAGAGGAGGGATAGGGGAATGAACCATAAGTGACGAAACTGTATGCACCATGTTCGAAGATAATATAATGGTCATTTTTGTCTTTCTTGATGTATTCTCTATCTACTTCGTTGTTAATATAGCGATCCCTATGTTCTAAGGTGACACCATGTATTCCCTTCATACAAGGTTAGAGACATTTGGCTTCATTATCAACCTATGGCTTAGAAGTTAGCCTATTTCTGATATTATGAGTTAGGGACCCCACAGATATTTTGACTCCTTAATGTACTTTTTACATGCATAGGCACCCCTTAATGTGTTGTCAGCAATTCAGTTTTGTTCTTATGAAAAAAAAAAAGAAAAAACACGTCTAAGCACTTAGCTCGTTTTGTTCCTATTACTTTGGTATTTCTACATGATTCTATAGAGACTAGTTATGTAAATTGACGTTTTGCATGTTCCAGATCCGAGAAGGATTGCACTACAATCCCTACTTCCCTGGGGGAGCAATTGCTATGCCTAAGATGCTTATCGATGGTGCTGTAGAATATGAAGACGGCACCCCTGCAACAGAAGCTCAGGTTAGTTTTCCTTTTAATGTTCTGAAAGTGAGGATAGGCTTCTCATAGCAAATTTCTCGTATAATTGTTTTCCGAGCTTAAGGCTTAGTCTTTGTTGTGTGGTGGTGCAGATGGGAAAAGATGTGGTGACATTTTTATCATGGGCAGCTGAACCAGAAATGGAAGAAAGAAAATTGGTAAATCTGCTCCATGCCTTTTTCTTAAAAAATAAATTGCATTGAAGTCGTCATATAATATGATAATGATTTTCTAATAAAAAGAAATTGGTTACTGTATAAGAAGTTTATAAGATCAATTAAGTTAATTTTCTTAATAGATGTTAAATGATAGTTTTAATATGTATCACGTGACAATTGCATAATTATCAAATAATAGAAAAGAACATAATAATTATTATAGTTGTGAAGGGACCAAAAAACACTAACGGTTTTAGCTAACATGGTAAAGAAAAATAAGAGTAACAAAGTAGGAGAATAGAAAGTGTGTATTTTAGCTAACATGGTAAAGAAAAATAAGAGTAACGAAGTAGGAGAATATAAACTGTGTATAAACCTATTATAATTCTTTTTCCCAAAAATTTTTGCAACTATAGAATGGTGAAATACAGTTTGTTTACACTGTGGACCAAGTCGAATTATGCCTAAACTTTAGTGACTTCTGTGTAATTGACCCTACCGATTTACATGCATTTCAATTCTGATACACTGTATCCATCTCCAAAATGCAGATGGGTTTTAAATGGATATTTGTACTCTCACTGGCTCTACTCCAAGCTGGATATTACCGGCGTTTGAAGTGGTCAGTTCTAAAGTCTCGCAAGCTGGTCCTCGACGTAGTGAACTAAATCTTCCTTATATTTTATGTTAAGCTAATGTGTCTGGAAGGATGCGGAATCGGAAATAATCGCTTCACGAGAAGAATGTAGGTTTCTGGCCAAATATTGATGTGCTGAACCAGTTTGTTATAACCCGAAGCAGTTTGAGTATTTTTTGTGTTTTTGAAGTTGAGAAGGAAATAAGCCCACCTCATACACATAATGATCAGTATTCTTTTGTCAAAACTCTTCAAAGTTTTGTAAGGTTTTTCAGTGTTACATCAACTTCTTTGGGGAATTCTTTGTTTCTTCAAATTTTTTTGTTTCATCAAAAATTTCTGGTACTACGCAAATATGCAAATGCAGTTGCTACCGTGAACTCAACCCCGAATTATTCGTCTGATTTTCTTTTTTAAGTTGTCTTAGTTTCGGTTTATTACTTAAACATGGTTTTTGGACTTGGCTTTCCTAAGAACAGTTTTTTTTTTTATTGATGTGTTTTTTATTTAATATAATAGTTTTATGCATACCGATTTCTATAACAGAAAAAAAAAAGACAATTAATTAAAAAGAGTTGAATTTCTTAAAAATAGTTTTTTGATTGCTGTGTTTTCTATGTTTTATATATATATATATATAAAAAAATAGATAATTAATTAAAAAAAGGTGGAATATTTTCCTTTTGACTTGATTTGTTTTCCCTTTTTAACGTTTTAATTTATTTCTTTTGTAACACCTTAATCTTTTTTTTTTTAAATATCACGATTTCTTTCTTTTTAACAAATTGATTTATTTCTTTCTAATTACGTGATTATCTTCTGCTTTTAACAACTTATTTAGTTCAATGTATGCTTATTAGTTAAAAAAGTGTTATTAAAATAAAAAATAATAAAAGTTAACATATGAAGATTATACAACATAGAGAATGTTTTAAGTATAAAATAGACTTTACTATCTGGGTTTTTTAAGTAAATTAAAAAAAAAAGTTCAATTTGATACTTTCTTCTTAATTCTTATTTTAATTTAAAAATGTTTTTTGATTCTTAAATTTTAAAATTAAAAGTGTAAATGTAAAATTTTATTTTAAGTTAATGCTTTAGTCAATTTTTCGGGTAAATACTAATAAAAAGTCATAACATTGATTTTATATTTACATAATTGACAAGAAGAGGTTATTGATATCTCTCATTATATTTTATAAAACTTATAATAAAAACAAAAATAAAAAAAAAAATTAAAAATAGAAATTTTAAATTTTCTAACACCAAATTATAAAATAGTCTTAAATATATTAAATTTTATAAGTTCAAAATAATTTTATCTAAGAAGTAGTAAAATATAATTTTCTTCGATAAATACATAAAATTATTTTCATATACCAAAGCCATTAAGAGAAATAAGAAGGCCTGAAATTATCATAATTTGACACGAAAAAGGGTTTTGATCCGTCCGAGCCGTCCATTACTATGCATAAAACAGAGAGCATCCATCCATACAGACAATAAAACAAGATAATAAAACAAACCAAGGCCTGAGTTCAGCGCATCCCAGACAGACAAGACTCAAGAAGACACTGACTGCCAACTTTTAGAAACAGAGCTGAATACACCATACCAATTCCCACCACCATCACTCTTGCCACCACCTCCGACCTACATTGAAACCCATCATAGTATGACAGATGCGGGAAATACCAGATTGGCACATCCAGAGGGATATTGGGCTGGCCATCATCATGAATGGTAGAAAAGCGCTTCCGGACACGACCATCGATATAGCATAAAGCAGACGTGTTGCGCGAGGTCACCAGATAGTAAATGTAATTGACACTATCGGGGCAACCTCGCAACAGGGTCCTCTTGTGCACTCCAGTGGACTTACGGTCACCCATGAAAACCGCATCTTCAGTCAAGTTCATCCTCAGCCAATCCTGCCTATCGAAGCAATACCTGCGGATTTTAATATTTCCGGGAGATTGAAAATTAATCATCAGGATCTTTTTGTTGGTAGTAGCAAGGTGAACGAAATAGTTCAGACGAGGAGGCAGATTATTCGCAGACAATATAAGGAAAGGGTCACTGTCCGAACTGAATAACTTCAGCTGTCCAAGTTCACAGAAATTGCTCAGGAAGCACATCCGACCTCGGAAGTAAACCAGATCCATGATCAGCCAATTCTCTTTGTGGGCGAAGGCATAAGCTGAACACTCAGCCACCTGAAGTCATGTAATACTGCAAGTGCTGGAAAATTCTAGAGTAAGATAAGAGCACATATTCTCCTGCTGGTCGAAAGTGGCCAAGCATGAGACTACAGTATGGCTTCATTGCTGGGGCTAAAATGTTGTTCCCCTGTGAAAGGATTCAAAAGCCAGATTGTTGAAGTTCTCCAAGCCACTCGGTCAGAAAATGATCCTTGTCCACCATAATAAGGAAACCAGAAGTAGTCCCCAAGCATAATTTTCGTCAGATTAGGGAATGTGGTCTTCCACAACTTATTCTCAAAAACATTGAAGAAATAGCAAGATTTCTTAGCATGGGCTGACAGCAGAACCATGTAGGGGCTCTGGGCGTCCATTATTCTCCAAGCCACTCGGTCAGAGAATGATCCTTGTCCACCATAATAAGGAAACCAGAAGTAGTCCCCAAGCATAATTTTCGTCAGATTAGGGAATGTGGTCTTCCACAACTTATTCTCAAAAACATTGAAGAAATAGCAAGATTTCTTAGCATGGGCTGACAGCAGAACCATGTAGGGGCTCTGGGCGTCCATTATTCTCCAAGCCACTCGGTCAGAGAATGATCCTTGTCCACCATAATAAGGAAACCAGAAGTAGTCCCCAAGCATAATTTTCGTCAGATTAGGGAATGTGGTCTTCCACAACTTATTCTCAAAAACATTGAAGAAATAGCAAGATTTCTTAGCATGGGCTGACAGCAGAACCATGTAGGGGCTCTGGGCGTCCATTATTCTACGCCTGCATGCAGCAGCAAAATTTCTCCAAGCCTTGCAAACACGAGAAAACACAAGGAAATCAATAGCCCCCAATCCCAAAAGAATCATTTCAAGTATCTCCCCAGGAAGTTCAGTCCATGGCCTCTAGTCACAAGTCCTGGTTGCCCTTCTCCTGCGAGTAGCAGCTCGTTCAGCAACCCCACCAGCTGGCTGTCGAGAAACAATTACTCCCTTTCAAAACAAAAAAAAAAATGCACATTAATCAATAGATTGTGATAATTTGAAAAAGATATTTTTTTTATAATCTGATTGGTTCAGTTTCTATTTTATTCTTTTACTTAATTAATTCATTCTTCTTCTTAATATGTAAAATTTTATTGTAATTTCAAATCTAGCAAAAATTTTTAGGATAGGTATTTTCTTCCTACCTATAGTCAACAGATAATGACCACTTGAGAAAGATCTTTCTTCTATAACCTGTTTGGTTCAATTTCTATAGCGTTCTTTTACTTAACGATTAGTTACCTTAATATGTAAAATCTTATCATGATTTCACATCTAGCATGAATCTTTGGGAATATATTTTTTTATTTCTACCAATCCAAGTAGGAACTGAAATAAGTCTTCAAGATATTCACGTTATATTTGAAATTAATTCAAACAAGAAATAATCACCCTATTCAACGTACATGGATATTCAAATAATTAGCTAAAAAAGGATACTGAACACAAAGTGAACCAAAAGCCACTAGAAAAGGGGGGGGGGGTTCCATTTCAGTGTTAGTCAATTCCAATCTCATTGTTGATGAAATTCGGAGTTAGATACTATGTCTGGTCAGGCTGGTGTGTTATTAGACCTCCAAAATCATGAACACCTAACCTTGAAAAATTGGAGAATCATAATCTCTGATTCATTAATTTTAATAGGACAATTCCCCATTTTGACTACTAAATTAAAGGAAAAAAGGAATCAGTTTATCAGATTGACAGAACATATGCTACTAGAGATTACAGAAAAAAAACATGTATTCATTCCGTTTATAGATTGTTTAGTTCACAAAACACATATGCCATTAGGATGTTTCCAGTGGAAAAAGAAAATAGAATATGAATTTAATCCTCTAGTCAGATAATTTAATCAGATCTTGAGGGGAAAAGGGCATTAGACGCTTAAACAAACAACAAAGACAACCATGAACTCATCCTTACATCAGAAAATCATAAGAGAGGGAAAATCAAGGTTTTTTTTCTTTGTTAAAAGAAAACTCAAGTATTCAATTATCAAACCAGATCATTTAACCAAATCTTGTAAAATACATGCCATTAGAGATTAAGATAAATCAATTCATCCTTAAATAAGATCAATAGAAAAGGGAAGCGAGAATCAGGGAACTCTATGTACTTAATACTCTGATTAGATCTTGGCAAAAACATGCAATTAGAGATTAAACAACCAAAATAACACAGCCATGGATTCATCCGTAAATCACACCATCAGAAAGGGGGGAAAATCAGGGCTCTGACAGATAAATATACATATATCCACAGAGAACAACAGTCATAAACACAAAATTCCATTCATTTTCCTAACCTTTCTCACCAAACAAACGGAAGATGATAAAATTTAAGAAAAACAAGAGAGAGAGAACAGTAGGATAATTGGAAAAACCACCCAAACAGCAAAAAAAATTACTCAATAACAAAATTTACCTCCTCCATAAGCTTCCAGCAGGCTCAGATCTACCCTGGGGAGATTAACTAGCCAGTAACCTAAACTTGTGAGAAACCAAGAGTGAGGTAGTGAAGAAAGAGGAGAAGAGACCTGCTGCAATAAGAAAAGAGTGGCCCTATGTATTCATTATGCAGCCAGTATTAATCTGAACCGTGTTGAACAAAGGCAACAGGTGGAGTCCCTGGTGAAGGAACTGTGGGCTGGCGTTACAATTGATTACGCTGTATTCCTTAGTCCTGTTTTTTCCTTAGTCCTGTTTTGGGAAAATAAACCGGACTTAGAAATAGCTTATCTCCATTACTCAATCCAGAATCAAATGCTGGATTTTGTTTTTAGATTTACATATATGTAAAGAAAAGCAAAAGAAGTAATTTCATAATAAACTTTGACATATATTTTTTCATTAAATATTATTTTACCCAATTAAGATAATACTATAAGATTTTGAAAGATAAAGAAAATCAAGACAGATAAGAGACAGGCAGGCAGATAATTAGATACTATAAATACCAAATTTCTATGGTAAAGACTAAGAAGCAGTATATGCATGTATCCATAATAGCAGTTGGTAATTTGAAAAATATAAGACTGGACAGAACAATAAAGTACAGTTCTACATGTAGCAGTAAAAATGTAGGAAATGAACAGCACAAGAAAACATTAAAATTAGGAACAAATTTCTTCCTACAAAATGATGGAACAAAGTTATTCTTACTAAACAAATAATATTTTCCTAGTGCCCTCTTCTCTCCATTGTCATCTCTCTCCAATCCTTTTATGGGCATCAAATTATTATCAGTATTATTCTTAATTTTGACTTTCATTTTTAATCACAATAGTTTGGAGGTTGATTTTGAAGTTAAATTATATACATTTTTGTCAAAACACCCAAGATTCTTACTAAAAAAGGTAGACCACCGACATTATTCATTTAAAATTTTTTGGAGTTTTATTTATTTTTTAAATATAAGAGAAGTAATATTATACACAAAAGGTATCAAAGGGGTACCGTCCATGTACATAGTATAGTTACAAGTCAATTAAGTGATTCATGACCCTCCCCAAATCATCCTAATCTTTGATATTATGACCTAACAAAATAGAACCAAAAGTATAGATCCATCTATCTTTAATGTTTGAATTGTTAGTCTCAATGCCCTCAAAAGTTCTCGCATTTCTTTCCTTCCACACAATTCAAAAAATAATTAGTGGAATAAGGAAAGGAACAAATATTTTTTCTTCTTACGATAATCTGTCCAAGCCCACAACTCTTTACTCACATTTTCAACCATAACCCAACTTAAACCCAGCAAACCCAAGACAATATTCCAGATGCTGTAGGATAGAAAGAGAAGGGTTATTAAAGGCTGCCTGAAGCGGTGGAAACCTGATTTAGTCTGTTTTCAAGAGAATAAAATGGAGGAGATTAACAAAAAGTTGATTAATAGCTTGTGGAGGGACAAAAATGTTGAGTGGGAGTATGCCGTATTATCTCCATATAGACTTATTCCTCCAATAAAGTAAGAAGGTTTGCTTTCCTTTTCTGCTTGATATCCTTGAAAAATATTCCTGAGTGGATAGGTCATTAACTCATAAATTAAGTCTATAAATAAAATTTCAATTAACTAAAATATAACATAAAAACTTAACTAGCAAAAAGATATTCAAGAAATTAAGAATTAAAGCTAAATAAATGAAAATATAACCACAAAATTTAAATAGCACAGGGGTAAAAAGTTACTATAAATTATGTCTACCTGTTCAAGTATGTATTCAGCAAACACCTTACTTTTCTTTGTTCGGTACTATCTAGCAAAGTATTTTCCTGTACTGCCTTGTTCAATATAAACACCGAAAGCTACCTATGCATGCATGCACTTATATCTGATTTCAAGTCAGCTGCTCATCTCCCCCCCCCCCCCCCCCCTCTCTTCAAAACCCATGTTTACAAAAGGGAAATACTGAAGACAGCACCCATTCAGTCTAAAATCTAAATGCACAAAATAAAAAAGCACAGACTAATCATAAAATGGATGCTCTAGAAAACCAATATCTCTATATCAATGGGTATAAATATATAAAAGCGCGGAGTCAGACACTCAAGATTTCATTTCTAGCCAGCTGCTCTTATTTTTTCATATTCAAAAAAATATAATTTTTTTACAATTAACTGCTGAATTTTTTTATGTCCTATAGACTTAGTCAACAGGCCCAGGTATCTTTGAATATTTCATAAGTGAAAAGAACTACTAAATGACGATACCCTTTCACAGTCTAAATGTACTGAATAGAAAATATACAGCAATTCGTAAAATGAATGCTCTAGAAAACCCCTCTATCACGTAACCTATGGAAACCAAAAACTAAGTTGGATCCCTGACACAGATTTGAACATAGTTATCTATGGGAAGCCTAAAACAAAAGACCCATTATGACCAGGTTCAACCGGCAAAATATTAGCATTACATAGCATATATAAACCAAGTAATCAAGCAAGAACAAATTCCAGTTGATATTTGCATGAATCTGCATCTGACATACAGATCTAAACACAAAGAGGATTAGATCACCATAACTTACAGCTGAAAAATGAAAATCAATGGAAAAGAACACAAAATATAGAATCCTAAAATTCTCAATTGCATGCAATAAATAAAAGAAAGAACCCTTCCCTTAGAAAAGCTATGTACCTTCTTATATTCTTTTATAATAATCATGCAAATATATTGTTCAAGTTAAGAAAAAATTACCTGCTAGAAAATTCACCACATCAGGGTTGAGCTTCCTTTGATCACACACAATTTTCCAGAGCATGGCGAAGCTGTCATGCTTAATTTTTAGAGTCAAATGTCAATACCTGTAACACTAATGCTATATAAGGTTCTTTAAACTTAAGACAATTAATTAGTAATACAGAGTACAAGTCACATATGCACACACAACGTGTAACACATTAACATAACTTCAGAGCTACTAAAGAGGGTAATATATCCAAATTGAGAATTAAACCGAAAGGAAAAAAGGGACTTAATTCCAGAAACAAATAAAATTAAAGGGGAAGAACGCCAGAAAGTTCTTGATGGCAAAATCTGGTCCAAACACAGAAGGTTAACGACAATACAAAGAAGCAAGGGAGATAACGTGCCATTCTTTACACTCTCTTAGATAACATCATACTTGTCATCCCAGACAATATCCATTTCATAAGATTCCTCAGGAAAGAACCATCCATAATTAAGTCGAGGAGATTTCTCTTTACCTCCTCGGTCAATTTCAATGCTGCCAATGACCTTACCAGCCAGGGAGTACAAAGTACATCTTTGTGCCATAAACGTGAGATGATACAAGCAGTTACTAAATCCACCCCACTTAGTCGCGTTGCACAACCTGCTGCTCTTCATATCAGATATAAACAATGCTTGATCACCCAGGTCAGTCACCTTGACCCATTCCATCCTCGAAATATCTACTTCATACACTTCTAGGCGCAATGAGGGAATAAAATCAACCACCAAAAGCCGCTGATCTGAAGCTACAAACTTAACAAAGTTGGTCAATCTAGGCTTGCCTTTCAGTTTCAATAGAGTCAAACTAGGAGGAGATTTCAGGCTCAAAGTGGCAATCTGACAATCAGTGCCTAAAGCATAAACCTTAAACTTAAATACAACCAAATCAAAAAAACGCCAACTTTTGCTAGGAAACTTATAGATGTGCCAGTTCACATCCTTAGATCGGCGAAATTGCAGCTGCACATTTATGAAAGAGATACTCACAACAAGAAAATCTTTCTGAGGTATGGTAGAAGCGAAGATGGTTAGATCATTGAGATGAACTCGACTCGTAGGCTGCAATAACTTAATCATTTCAAGTTTGTGCCCTGTAACAGGATTTGTAAGCCAAAGATCCTGTTTAGTACCTTCCATAATTAAGTATCCACTAGAAGACCCAATAAGAAATTTGCCAGTAAAGCAAGGCAGTTTAGTTTCATATCTCCTCCCATCACATATGTTGAAGAAGAAGCAGGCTTTCTTACCCCGTGATGACAAGACGATAACAAGTGGAGGTACAGATGAAAAAAAGTCCTTACTCGAGGCCATGGAACTTGACCTCCATTTTGTACAGACATGGCCAAATGAGAAATAATCTACCATGCTGAGTCGCTTTGATATAATATTAAGAAGCTCATCAGGGAGTTCTGACCAAGGTCTTAACTCACCTAATGGACTTACCTTTCTCCTTTTACAGCTTTCCTTGTTGCCCTTTGAAGAACTTCCCCCTGTCAGCAAGGAACCTGTGTTTTAAGAGAAACATCTGAATATTACTGCTTTACAAAGGGGGGAAATCATATAAGGCCACAAAGAAGAAAATGCCTCCTGTTTCCAAGAATTACAATAAACTTCTTAGTAACAAGTTCTTCTGTAAGTTTTTTAGTGATAAAAAATGTCTAGATATAATAACAACACCAAGAATGCTCTTTTATAAATGATAAGGATTGATACTGCTGTTAGTATTGACAAAGGAGTAAAAGACTCTGATACATGGCCAAATCTTCAGCAAAGTTTATGAAAAAAGCATGTCTACTACTACAGAAATATTACAGAAAATGTCAGCACTAAGATAGGATAGTGTCACTTCTTCAGATTCTGAAACTCTCTTGGCTAGATTTCACCTAGTCCCAAAGGTTCACTATTAGAGTAATGGTCAGAAATCAAACAGCAAACGAATATACTGGAAGACAAAAACACAAGCATTTACCAAAGCCCACTCACAAACTTCCTTGATGACAAGAATTCGTTGTTTTAAAAAAATAATTGTCTTTTTCATATATTTTATTAGGAAAAAAGAAAAAGCAAATTACAACTACAGAAGTAACAATTAGGTATGAGGTAACAGGGATGTATTACCAGTTAAATGATGGATTATTATGTAAGATATCATTGATTTGCATGCATATTGAATTCATTTATTCAAATAATAGAAATTATTTCACATATTTAAAAAGCTGAATAAACCTACTTTAGAATGAAATAAGAGACCAACAATAATATGCTAAAACTTCAAAGCTGATCAGATTGAGAGACAGATATATACAGAAAACCACAATGGAATATAAAATAACAATTAAACATGCATTCACAAAAACTAATTCAAATAAAGTTGCTAAGCTATAGAGTGAGATGTCCAACAGTTGCAGAGAAGGATCCACCTGTTGTTGCAGCATTCATTTTCCACCACATTTGTAATGCAATCAGAATCAGATACAGTCATATACAGTTATGACTTGTATAAGTTGTGTTATACAACAATTCAAGTAATATCAGCAAGTCCATATTCAAGATTATACACTTCTCTATTGGTATTAGAACCTACAGATCCAAATCTCGTTTTATTGTTTTATGAAACAGATTCTATTAGATCCAGGAAAAAAATGCCAAACACAACTAATATGAACATACAAATGCAATGAACTTCTCTTTTCACATCTCAACCCTCAAAAATTAATCTAAGTTTTGTTATCTGAATCGACTGTATGCTTATTAGAATCACTTGATCTCTTTCTTAATTCATCATACTGTAACTAACAATCAATTGTTTTCCACTTGATAAGAACTCAAAGATTCGAAAGCCCCTTAAGAGACAAAATATCATCATCGTCATTTGATGCAAAATCAAGAAAAGACAGAAGAATAAGGTGGTGTTTAATGATCAAGACATTTAGTAAAATCAAATCCCTAAAAAAAATTGCTTCCAAAATAACTTCTAGAAAATCAAGATGCATATTACAGGCTTGAATTCCAGAAGAATAAAAATGACAATATGGATCAAGATGATGATTGCAATCATGACGATGATTAATTTGAAGATAGTGATGGTTACAACGATTACAACAATGACGATGATTACAAAGATAAAGACAATGACAATAAGGATGATTACACAAAAAAGTAGAAGTTATACTTGATATTGATGATATATGCACCAAAGGTCGAAGATCATAGCGCCCACCGCCTCTCCTCTCCATTTTCTCTATCTCTAATTCACTTACTCAAAGAAAATTAGGTCTTGAGGCCATTTATACTCCTTGTGCTTAAGAAGATACCATAAATAACACTTGTCATATAGAACTCCTCACAATAGACACGTCGACAACACCGTGTCAACTCTTTTAGACTCGTGTCTTCGAAAGTCTGTATTGATTTAGCTAGGTGTCTTAACATGTCTACTAATATTCATTCCTAGGAATTTTATGATGCAAAATTTTTTAAAACAATTTTCCTAGCATAAAGAGTAGCAAAGCCATTAGGGTCCATTTAGTTTAGCTCCTACTGTAATCCTTACAGAATTAATAGACATTCTTGATAGATAGGAGAACATTATAATTGTTATATTTCACTAATTCTAATTTTTTTTTTTAGATTAAAAAGCGTAAGTACTATAATTCTAATCATATTTTAAAGTTTTTGCAGATGAATTCCTATTCCTACCTGGTAAGTACGAATAAAAAATCTATCCCGAATGAAACAAATTAAAAAATTATCTCTAATGAATCGAGGGTCATAATGAAATTGATTCAAATAGGAAAAGTATGATTAAATTTTACACATAATGAATACTCAAGTAACCAAAAAAAATAAATGAGGAAGGAATTGAATAGTAATCTAACCAGATGGTTTTTTAATTTAGTATAAAAATACATTCCAAAGAAAGAAAGATTACATCAAGGAGTATGAACCAAGTCCAATGTTCAATGGATTTATTTTTCAATTGATGTCACTAGTTTCAAGGTAAGACTTTGTAAATGTAGCTGATTAAATTTTTATAAAAACTTCATTCTTTCGTTGCTAGATTAAGTTGTGCATTTGTACCAAACTTAAAGCCTTAGATATGCTAAGTTGGAGGGAAAGCACTACTATAACTTAAGTGATAGTTATTGATTACCCATAGTAGATGTTAGTAGACTGTAGAAATAATTTGATGCGAACCATCTAAGCTTCTTATCTGACCTTATGTATTACTAATACAGGTACAGATTCAACATGTTCTTCGGCCACTCTATCTGTTAGTTAACCTGCCATAGGTTCCATTCAAGTTCTATTAATACTCCGCACCAACTTAAATCCAGAACTGAACATCTATCTGTTATAGCATGAACACATTCAACAAAAAATTGTTTAGTGCTACTTATCCATCAAATAATATCAAGGACGTACTAACCATTTTTTTTTTTTTTGAAATAAAAGAGAAGGACATACTAACCATATTAAGGATGGAGTTTTTTCTTTTTCAAAACACTGATATGATGACAGTTGACCCCCATTGTACATAAACAATTACAATCTTCTTCGAAAGCATCTTGTTTTAAACCCAAATCCATAAATTCTACATTCTTTCAATATATTTATGATATGGCCAAAAGCAACACGAGAACAAAACCTAAATGCAAATATCGGATATTTGATTATCTTCTATATACAGATTTCTAGAACCATGCATCATCCCTAATGAGGAAACTTCAGTTACTAATCATCCAATGAATAAATATAGAAGACATGTACGGAACTAAAACCAAGCTACTCTTAGTAAGATCTTAGAACAAATAATAGAAGTTAAATCATTAGAATGATAAACAGAAAATAAGCTAAAACATCTGATTCCTCAGATATGCATAGACACACACACACGCATATAATATGTACATGTAAACTGCTTAGATTTAAAGAAAAAAGAAGACCTGCAAGTTGAACAACTGTAAAGATCTGTTTTGGAGAAACGAGAAGGCGGTGCAGGTGTTGCAGCAATTGCCTGAATCCACTGTGCGAGAGAGGAATTAGATTTGCAAGGACAATTTCTTCCTCTTCGTTTCTTTTTTGAGTATGATACGGCCTTTGGTACTACTTCTCTTTCTATTTCTGGAAATGCTTTGTAAAAACATTTCTAATTTTGAAAGAAGACGGAAATCCAGAGATTGGAGCTTTTGCACTTAGTTGGATAATGGACGAGTTTTCCCGGAAAACCGAAAGGAAAATAAGAGAGAAAGTAGAAGATCAGGATGAATTTTTTTTCTTCTGGCAGATTAACTACAATATGTACTGTGTTATTCAATTAGATGATTCTGCGAAAATAATATTAATACACTGCACGAATTGTAACCGCTTAACCGGTGTCGTTTCGTGGCCGTCCTACAGGCCGATTGTTAATACTCATTAAAAAAAAGCCAGTTAATTTAATTAATTGTATGGATTTGAATACAATAATTATAATTGGATGATTTTTTGTATACATTTAATATATTAATTAATTTTTTGTGAGTATATTATAAATTTATCATAGTTTGTTTATATATAATAATTAACTTAATTGAAATAAAATTTAATTATTAATTTATGAATAAAGTTACGGTGATTAAGTTAAACTTATTTTGGTGATGCATCATGTATTTAGATAAAAAAATATATATTACGTGATTTCTTAGTTTTTTTAATGGGCATTATAACGCTGAAGTAAAATTTTTACTCTACTATTTGAAATATTAAAACATTATTTATTTAATTCATGTTAAAAAAATTATAATACTAAAAAAATAAATCAAACTGTTTAAAAATAAAAAAAAATCATAATATTAAAAAAAAATTATAGTATTAAATATAAAAGAAATCATAACATTAAAGAAGAAAAAATTAAAAATTTTAAATAATAATAAAAGGAGTATGTGAACTATTATAAATAAAAAAATACTAAACAATATTAAAATCAAGTAAAAAAATCTTATATATCATATACTCCAGCAATAAATCGATTATAAATATTACTCACAATTAGACTCTAGAGGTCCGAAACTTAAAAAGAAATAAAATCATGAATTACATGCGGAAGCGAAATAATAGAGTTTAGGATTTATACTTCTTACATAATAATTTAAAATATTCAATGAGATTACGTGAATGTTCATTTTAAAAGAAATTATGAAAAGTAACGAAATAAACAAAAAACCAATAGCTAAGTATTCGAAAACGACATTCACTAACTTTTGAAAGGAGTTCGGACGGTAAACTTATTCACAACCCTCTTGTTGATCGAGATATAGATTTTGGTCATCTAGATCTGAAATAGTTATTGAAATGGTGAGCTACACTAACCTAGTAAAAATATCACATTACTCACCAATACAGAAATTGAAAGTTATTAAAAATCATAAAAATAACTAATAGAGCTATTGATTTAAGTAAATTCATTTATCATAAGGAAAAATCATTTATTGCATATATTTATTGTTGTGAGATTTTTAAAATCGACTTATAAAGATACAATAATTTAAATAATATTTCAATCTCATTTTTCAAGTGAGCAATAGCAATCATTTTCCCTTTTTATTTGCCTATTGATATCCCTGGATGCCTATAAAGATGTTCCACTACACGTAAACCAATATTTAACATTGTCAACTAACCGGCTGTCCTCATACCATGTCCGGTATAAGGGTGAATCGGGTCATCCTTATATCCCGTCCAATATAAGTGTCAAAAATATCAATTATCGATACTCCGCCCGCTATGAAGCAACGTTCACGGTAGGATTCTCTATATATTTGATCCGTCCACCATCTCCCAAAATATTCAGTTATGCTACCATTTATTAATTCACATGACCAATCAATTTTTCATTTGCATATTAATTACCAATTTCACAAATCAATTGTAAATTATGCAAGACAAACAATATATATATCAAGAAAGCACAATTAAATCAATTAACCATTCCAGTATATTATCATTTATTTAAAATTATAAATTCAACCATCAGTTAAACAAGACAATAAATAAATGACTAATTGGTTTCCGGCTCTATTGGTAACCTGTAATTATTCTCAAAGTTTTATAAATTACACAAAATACCATATTATTGATTATTAAGCTTCAATTTCATAACAAGGAATAAGGTAAGAGATTATTACCCGAATCGGTGTCAAAAATACTGAACTTTCTACTGCACCTACTTGCAGTCTCCGAGCTTCCTAAATTTTTTTGCAGAGATTAAAACACGCTTCATATACCTAAAATACCCAAAAAATCTAAAATCAATGTTAAAAACCTTTTCCAATCAATTTTAGAATTCTGGCACGGCGGCACCGCACTGTCACCCATAGTGGCAATTTACTTTGACTTGGTCGTTTTCGTCCAGTTTTGGCCGCTTTCGGCTGGTTTTATATCCATCCCTGCGAGAAAACATATTAGAAAAATTCGATTGACTGAAAAAAGTCAAAAAATGAAAACCTACCAGCGGCAAAATTTTTCGGTGCGGCGATTCTGCTGGCTCACCTTCATGGCTTGGCGTTTTTCTTCGATCAACCCTTTTTGGCTGTCAAAGGTGGCTCCAACATGGTGGTAGGCGACGGTTGGCTCCCTTCTCCAGCGAAAAGCTGGCAGCTAGGGTTTGAGTTCAATGTAATGCGATATATTTATACCCGTCTTGCTTAAATCTGGACTGTTTATCGTATTTGATATTTGACCGTTCGATCGCATTTAAAGAGAAAACCGTTCATTGCGATTTGATCTCGACTGTCCAATCGCATTTAAAGAGAGAATGAATGTAGGTTGTTCATCGTGTTTAATCACAACCGTTCGATCGTGCCTAAGGAGGGAACAGATTCGAATCGTTCACGCTCGCAGGAACTCTTCCAAGCAGTCCGATCGCGGGCATACGAATTGCCAATGTGGCCTCCTGTGTAGCACCGAGTCAGCGTGTCATGTCACGTGGCGGGCTCTGGTTCGTCGAGACTGCTGATTTGGTGGTCTTACGTGACATAATTTTCTTTACTTGCATTTTGACCCTCAGTTTCTGATTTTTTTTTAAAAAACACCATCCAAATCCAAAATTTCACCATTTTTTTCTAAAATTATTTTCAATTTCATTTTTCGTCTATTTTTTTCCTTAATTTCACATTAAATAAAAATTTATTAATTTTAAAATTATATTTTTATACATTTTTTAAATTTTAAAATTAATCCCGGGTCAAATTCTGGGCCCGAGTATTACATAAACGCAATACGAATGTATAATATCTGGACCCGAAATTTAGTAAAAGATTAATTTTAGTGTTAAAAAAATGTGTAAAAATCTATTTTTGAAATTAATAAATTTTAATTTAATGTAGAATTATGAAAAAAAATAAGTTTAGGATAAAATTAAAAATAATTTTGGAAAAAATTGTGAAAATTTGGGTTTGAATGGTGTTTTTGAAAGAAAAATCAGAAATTAAGGGTCAGAATGAAATTAAAAAAAATTGTATCATGTAGGACCGTCCAGTTAGCAGCCCCGACGAATTAGAGCGCACCACGTGGCATAGCACGTTGACTCAATGCCATGCAGGAGGCCACGCTGGTGATTTGCGTGCCTCGCGATCAGACGGTCTGAAAGCGTTCCTGCACGCATGGATGGTTCAGATCCGTTTCTTCCTTAGGCGTGATCAGATGGTTGCAATAAAATGCGATGAACGTTCTCTCTTTAAACGTGATTGGACGATCGAGATCAAATCATGATGAACGATATAGATTCATTTTCTCTTTAAACGCGATCAGACGGTTGAGATCAAATGCGATGAACATGCCAGATTAACGCAAGACATATATAAATATTTTGCATCACACCAGACCCAAAACCTAATTGCTAGCCTCCCGCCGGAAAAGAAAAATCAGTCACTAGAGAAGGGAGCCGACCGCCGCTCGCTGCCATGTCGGAGCCAACTCCGACCGCTAAAAAATGTCAAAAAAAATTTATCCGCTCAAAATTTGATTTTCGAACACCTCTATGACCAAAACGGAACAAAAGGAATGACAGGTGAGCTGAAAACTGCGGGCAAAGTTTGACGGCGTTGCTGCGAGCGAAAATCGAAATCTCTTATGATAAGCTCCTTCCCATTTTCTATATCGTGCGATTTTTTTACCATTGTATTCATCGTTCTGTTTCTTAGAGGTTGATCGAATAAAAATGCCCAGTCACAAAGATGAGCCAGCGGAGCCGCTACACCGAAAAATTCTGTCGCCGGTAGGTTTCTATTTTTTGACTTTTTTCGGCCAACTGAGACCTCCTAACGTATTTTCTTGCATGGATGGGTATAAAACTAGCTGAAATCGGTCAAAACTGACTGAAAACGGCCAGGTCGAGGTAAATGCCGCTGTCGGAGCACGACAGTGCCGCCGCGCCGGAATTTTAAAATTGGCCAAAAAATATTTTTAACACCAATTTTGGATTTTTTGAAGTATTTTTAGTACGTGAAATATATTTTAATCTCCGTAAAAAAATTCAAAAAACCTGTAGACCGCCAATAAATGCAATAGAAAGTTCAGTATTTCGAACACCGATTCGGGTAAGGATCTCTCAACTTATTCTCTATTATGGAATTGAAGCTTAATAATCAATAATATGATATTTTGTGTAATTTAAAAAACTTTGAGAATAATTACAGGTTACGAATAGAGGTGGAACCAGTTAGTCATTTATTTGTTGTCCTGTTTAACTGATTATTGAATTTACAGCTTTAAATACATGATGATATACTGGAATAGTTGAATAATTCAGTTGTACTTTCTCGATATATATATTGCTTGTCTTGCGTGATTTACGGTTGATTTGTAAAATTAGTAATTAATATGCAAATGAAAAATTGTTTAGTCATGTGAATTAATGAATGGTAGTTTTACTGGATATTTTGAGAGATAGTGGATGAACTGGGTACATAGGAAATCCTACAGTGAACATTGTCTCATATCGTACGGTGTATCGAGAAATGATAATTTTAACGCTCATACTAGACAGGATATGAGGACGGTCGGTTAGTTAATAATGTTGAATATTAGTTCACACGTAATGAGACATCCTTATGGGTCCCCAAAAATACTAATAGACAAATAAAAAATAGAAAGTAGTTGTTATTATTCACTTGAAAATGAGATTAAAATTTTATTTGAGTTATTGTATCTCTATAGGTCTATTTTAGAAATCTCACAACAGTAAATATATGCAATAAATGGTTTTCCTTATGATAAATGAATTTACTTAAATCAAGAGCTTTATTGCTTATTTTTATGATTTTTATCAACATTTAGTTTCTGTATCGATGAGTAGTGTGATATTCTTACTATACTAGTATAATTCACCATTTCATTTACTATTTTATATCAAGAAGATCAAAATGTAGATTCCGATCAACAAGATGGTTGTGAATAAGTTTCACCACTCGGACTCCTTTAGTGAAAGTCGTCCTAAAATATTCAGTTATTTGCTTTTTATTTATTTCTTGATTTTCGTTTGTGTTTTTAGAAATGACATTTTCGTAACCCTATTAGTCATTCTAAATTATTGTATAAGGAATATAAATTTTAAACTCTATTATTTTGCTTCCACATTTAATTTATGATTTTATTATCTTTTAATTCTGGATCTCTACAGAATGAATCTAACATATTGAGATTAACAAATATTTTATCAGAGAAAAACTTGATAGCGGCTTAACATGTAAATCATACATATTAATTAATGGTGTAAGCAATTCAATGTTTTAAACTTTTATTCGTAAATTAGAAATTGGCAACATTTACTCCTCAACTTAAAAGAGGAGTATTAAAAAGAAAAAAAAAAATCATAATATGAAAGTAGTAGTAAATCAAGGTGTTAAAAAGAAAGAAAATCATAACATTAAAATGGAAGTAAATCAATGTGTTAAAGATGAAAGAAATCGTGGTATTAAAAAAGTAAAATCAAATTAAATAATAAAATAATATTATATGTACTTAATTATTAATTTTATTTTAATTATATAAAATATATATAAAAATTGTAATATTTATTAAAAATACACATAAATTAAAAAAATCATCCTTAATGATCTGATATATAATATTGACGAAAAATAAATAATTTTATGATAATAAAATAATAAAAATTATTGATAAAAAAATATAAAATTTAAATAAAAAAATATTACGACAAAGAATTAATTAAAAATAATTTATTATCTTCGAAATTTTACTTATTACGTTAATTTATTTTTAATCAAGTAAATACTACTATAAATATTTAATTATTGATATTACACTTCAAAAAAATTATAAATCAAACTGATTTTAAATGCCTCGAAAAAGACTTCACCTCCGAAAACTTTTAAGCTCATTTCATAAATAAAATAATTTTAAATTTTTAAATAAATTTCACAAAAAAAAAATTATTTATTTTAATTATAATAATTTAAAGTCTAAATCTCAACTTTACATCACAAATTAAATATTATTAAAAATATAGAATTTGACACTTTATAAATATATTATATAGTGATAATAATTAATATATAATACTTAATTTATATAAAATTAATAATTTAATTTATTAATATATTAATAAAATTATAATAATCAAATTAAATTAAATTTTAATAAATCATCCAAAAAAATATTTTATAACAGTTAAATTTTTTTAATCCGATAGTCATTACATGTTAACAATCCGATCTAATCTTAATTTAAAAGAGCTATTCTACAAAATATTTTAGAAGATCTCTTCAAATGACTTTGCTACTAGCAAAGGCCCGGAATGCCTGGTGCGACGAGCATATAAGAGCTAAATTTCAAATTTTTTCGAAGCACTTACTAAGAAAAATAAATAAATTTCTTAAAAATTAATAATCACTAAATGAATATGATGATAACATATCTACATCCAGACACAATCCAGAAGTTTCAGGCCAAAATAATCATGCATAAAATAGGGTTAAGAAGCAGGTCAATAACATACACAACACATCCAATAATATGAAAATCCAACAAATTATTCAACCCATATAAAATTCACCAGAAAAATTCAAATATGGAAACACAACGAAAATCCAACAAGAAATCCAACATCCAATAAAACCAAATTCAACAGGGAAGGGAAAGAAAGGCAAATAGCATCAGAAAGCTATTTCAAACTATAGTCTTGCCCAAATTCAGAAGGCAAAATAGTAAAGGAGCAACACTAGAGACTTCATTCTATGGTATACTGCTCCGGCATATCACCATGTTTATCATCCCAGACAACATCCATCTCATAAGCTTGATCTGGGAAGAACCATCCAAAGTTAAATCGCAGGTAACTCGCAGGAAATTCTATGCCAGTTTCGATCCTGTCAATGATACTGCAGTTAAGGGAGATCAACTCACACCTCAGGCCAATAGAAGGAAGATAGTACAAGCAGTTAATTGGTCCTCCCCACTTTTTCGGACTGATCAATCTAATGCCTCTGAAGGTGGACAAAAACAATGCTTTATCACCGAGATCAGTAACCTTCACCCACTTCATCTCCAAAAAATCTATCTCATGAATTTCTAGCTTCTTATAGGGAGTGAAATCAACTACCAAGAGTCGTTCATCCCCAACCACAAATTTCATATTGTTGCTACAAGACTCAGGCCTCCCTTCCAACTCCAGAAAAGTAATACAAGCAGACTTCAAATCGAAACATCCAATATGACCATCAAAGAATAGAGCATAAATCTTGTACTTAAAGACAGCTACATCCACAGCTTTTCTTCTTTCTTTCCTATCATACGCAAGAGCTATCCATTCGGCATCCCTATATCGACGAAAGTGGATCTGATTACATGCCTGACAAAGAGTCACAATTATAAAATCTTTCTGAGGGATAATAGAACCAATGATTGCCATTTCACGGACTTCTGGTCTTCTCTCAGGAAAAGGTGGCCTAGGAACTTCAAGCAGGTGCCCTGTAACAGGATTTGTAAACGATAAAAGATTGCCAGGGGGTAAAATGACAAAGTATCCACTAGAAACCCCAAGGAAGAATCTTTGGGAACGGCAATGCAGCTTGGTCTTGTATCTCGCCCCATCAGATATGTTGAAGAAGAAGCATGACTTCTTACCCCGGGATGACATGATAATCATAAATGGAGAAACAGATGTCAGAAAATCCTTTCTAAAGGCCTTAGAACTTGACCTCCAGCTGGTGCAGACACGACTGAATGACAAATAATCCACCATGCTGAGTCGCTTTGATAAAACATAAAGAATATCCTCAGGGAGTTCAGCCCATTGATTCAACCCTCTATGTTTACTTCTTTTACGCTTTTTGCGTCTTCCTCGATTGTCCTCTGAGTCATCGTCCCACTCCAGTAAGGTGCCTGCATTTAAAAAAAAATGACGAAGGTTACATAGCCCCCATGCATTTTTTCATTCTGCACAAGACATATCATTTGAGAGCTAGTCACCTGTTCAAGAAATCATCGATATTAAAAGTGGACCAGAGTGGTGAATCCAACCATAAACTGAACAACTGATTGCTCTAGTTTGAAAAATATGTCAAACATAGATTGAAAAAGTCAAAATTGGCCAGTTTGATTAAAACCAGCGAGTTCATTTTAATCTGGTTAGTTCAGATGATTAGATTTGATTACTGAATTTTTTCAGGTATCTGAAAATTCCTCACTTCCAAATGAAAAGCTCTTTCCATCACTGATAAATGATATTGATTGTACATACTTTCACTATAGTAAAATAAAATTAACATGTATTAGATACTAAGGGCTTTCTTTGAGAGAAAAAAGATAATAGTGAAAGGCACCAAGGATGTAAGCCCAAATGCTAAAGAGATGAAACAGAATTTACATTTTTTTAATGGAGAATAAATAAAAAGATCCAAGATA
>NW_019014562.1:221885-239349 GCF_000150535.2 Carica papaya
AGGCATCTTTTTCCTTTCCTCCTACAAATCATATGCCAGAAAAGAAAAACAAGGGGAAAAGAAAAAGAAATATCCCAACCAGGTGGCCAAGAGAAGAATATTTCATAAGGGACTGTTATTTATTGCTGAGTATTGCATGTATTGAAAAATATCATAACACATAACAACCAAAAAATTTTCATATGGTTACTAACACTGAGTAGCATGCAGCATCATCAGAATCTCAGCAGGAAAACCAAAGCTCAACTTTGCACAAAGAAACACAGCCAACATGTTTAGATTTCAGATGCATGAGCTAGGTTCACAAGGCAAGGCAACTGATTGTAAACATGGTTTTTTCTTTTTGGAAAGATGTAAACATGCTATATCAAGAAATCACAAGAGAAACATAAAATCAAAGAGCGTAAATGGTATGGAACTAGGACATCAATGTCGGTCAAAACCAAAACTAGCTCTGAATCAAGTTCAAAAGTTGATTTACATAAACAATCCATGTTATTCAAGGCAATGTTGATTCTGCAGGAATATGGAATTCATTTGTGCGATTAACACAATGTTACGTTTCTGAAGCCACATTGACCCACCGACATTATAGAACATCATTCATAAAGTACCAAGAAGGTGTCACCCATGGACAAATGATTACCTTACAACATAAAAGCTCTATGACGCCCACAAGACAAAATCTTTATCACTGGCAAAAGCGTGGCAAGTAGTCAAAAGTATAGGATATACAATCAAAGATATCTGTCCCATGAAAAGGGCTTTCTACGCTATTGAAAGTTCTTCTATTCTTACTATCCATGGTATCCCAAGCAATGAAGAGCACTTTTAGCCTTCTGCTTTTCTTTATAGCAAGCAACAAATCCTCATCAGGTATTGTTGAAATTTGTTTTTTCATCAAACATGTACAGTTCAATTAAAATCACAAATCTTCATATTCCAAATCTGAAAATGTTAAAATGATCCCAACTGTATGTAGTATATTACCATTCATAACATGAGATTTTTAAATAAAATCCTACAAAAGAAACATTGTTAATAAAAGGGGTAGTCAGCAGCATTGAGAAAACTACATTATGCCCCTCGAAGCAACCTGTAGTTAGTGAGAAGAATAATAAAAAAATCTGTCTACAAAAAATTGAAATAGTTCAAGAGATCTTTTTCAGCTGAACTATCAACAGATCCTTCCTCCTTATCCAATGATGTGAAATTCTGTTGTCATCCAAAATGGTTGTATCAAACTTATCAAACATTTTGCATATTTTGACTTCTCGTAAAGGTCATATTCAAAAAAATTAATTGAAATGCTACAGAGAGGTTATGTAGTTGGTTTTACAATATATAGCAAGTAAGCCTGAATCATTAAAAACATGATCCAAAGTGCAAAATCTTCCTTTTAAAATCACAAAATCTCAAGGCAATCACATTATCTAAATATATTGTATAATAACTAACTATTTCTACGATAATGGTTGATTTTCTCTTAGTTCATAACATGATAATTCAGAAACAATTAGTTGAATAAGCAATAATACAGAATCTTTAAGTTGATAGAAAAAGTAAACATGAAATTGAAAAAGGAAAATGGAAATGATCCAACCTACAGTGATAATGATTGGATCTGCAATCACAGAGGTCAAAAACACAACCACACAGAATTGTTACAACCATATCACACTCAAGTGGAGTGAAGTACTCAATCATGAGAAAATATCTATTGATTTTATATATGAGCCATTGGAATAACAATGGAGTAACATCCAACTAGTTATAGTATCTCTAGAAATCCTATTATGACTAGAACAATAAATAGGAAATAACTATTAAATGGGAATCTTAACTAAACAATGAATAACAAGCCAATTAAAAAGATAATGATCTATACTAATAATAAGATGGAAAAAATATTCCTAGATGGTTTGTATAAAAAAGGACCCAATTTCATTATTTATTCTACATTCTCTAACATGATCTTATATGCCGGGAAGGATGTTAAGTTTAGTAATAGGAGTGGAAGATAAAGAGAGATTACTAGACGCTGCACATTGAACCAGCCAATTATGTCAAAAAGAATACTAAGCAATAATAAGAGAGTTTATGAGGTCTCCACGATTTGAACTTAGGCATCAAGTTCCAACACCAAAAGTGCATAGTGGAAGTGTGCTGAGACTACACGTGGGTTCAGTGTTGAAAATGGATTACCACAAAAAATAATGAGATAACTAATTATCCCAAAAACTCTTTATGAAAGATTTTATGAGCAAATTGATCATGATTGAAGGATCTAAATATCAACACATAAATCCCTTTAAATAACTAGGTGTTAAGTCTAGTTCAAAAAATACTAAGGTTTCACAAAAAATCTTTTAAGAAATCAAATCCCTAAAACAAGAACTAAATCAATAATCACATCTAGAAAGACAAGATGCAAATTAAATACTGAAGATTCAAAATCAATAAGAGAGAGAGAGAGAGTATAAAAACGGTAATTCATAACTTGATGGTGATGATGAGATGACGAAGAAGAGCAAACAAAATAAAAAGCAAGAAATTTTACCTGCCATTGATGAGTATCGCACCAATGGACGAAGATCATATCGATCGCCGCCTCTCCTCTCCATCTCCTCCCTCTCTTGCATTCTCAATCTCAAAAGAAATTAGGGTTCCGACCATTTATACTCCTTAACTTAAGAAAGATACCATAAATAGCACACTTATAGTGGGTGAATCCTTATCATCGACACGTCATGTGACACCCTGTTAATTTTATCACACTAGAATTTGCGAACTCCAGAATTAATTTGTACATATCTTTCTCATTTCAGCTTAATTAAGCATTTCTAGAATGACCAAAAAAAGGTGCACTAGCAGCAAATTAAGAGAGCGCTGCCTGCGTTTAGAAAAATGAGGAATATAATACAAATCCTCATCAGATCAATGAGCTCCCCTAAGTCCTATGCAGAAGAAAAAGATAACCCTTAAACAAGAAACAGAAGGTGTAGAATCGTATATGCATAAATCTACCAAAAGAGGCAGCAACGTCGTCTGAAGCCCATCCATTGCTTGTCTTTTGGATATCCAATAGTGTGATAAACAAAATTAGTTCTTTTCCTTCTTTTATTGCCCGGATTCCATGCCACACTTGAAGCTTATCCTGAAACCAATGACCAGAATGATATCAAGTCTCAGTCACCCTCTTACAAAGATAACATTGACCAGAATTTTCCCCTTCTTTTCTTAGATTTTCATCAGTGAAAATCTTCCTAATCACAATTCTAGATAAAAGTACATTCTTGAAAAGAAAATTTCCCTCCCACTTCCAAAAAGATAATTCTAGATAATAAATTCATCTGCAGTTTAATTAACCTCAAGCAGAATGCGGTTGTCATAAGCTACCCCAAGACAACATTTTTCTACTGGCATTTTAAGCTCTACAATAGGAAATTCTTCTAAAGAATGCACTTTTTATTAATTTTATAATTTTGAAATTATCCTTAAAAAAGGAAAAAAGAACAGAATGGTGAACACGCTCCTTCCATTCAGCATTCTCCCACCATCAAACTCACAACACCACTTCCCTCACTACCATTCTCTCATAGCGTCCATTCAAGATATTTGATTTCCATATAGGAGGCTGGGGTGATTCTACCACCACACATGGGAATCGGAAGGTAGCTAATGACTTCTCTAGAAAACAAGGGAAAGAAGAACAGGAAAGCTTGATGGCATATTGACACATTACTGCGAGAAGGAGAGGTTGCAACTATATTACCAAATTAAAAAGAACAGAGGAGATCAAACCTGCACCATTCTGAAGTAAATACTTGGTTGGCATTACAAAATACGTGATGAGAAACACGTGAGAAGAGGGATAAGACATTGTGGCACACAACAGTGTCAACCAATGCGGTTGGGTTCCAAAAATGTCCAAACAATTTTAAATATTATCTATTATTTTCATAAAATTTATGAGTTCTTGAAACTTTTAAGAGTATTTTTTATTTATTCTCTAAATAAATAAAATATAATAAAAATATTTTGGAAAAAAATTTTCTATAAGCATTTTCACAGTAAAATGACATATATTTAAACAAGTATGCATAATCTACACACAAGCTATGCTAAAATACTAAAGTGCCATTTGTTTACATCTGAAACTGGTAATTTGGTAGTAGAATGACTTATGGTTATTTTCTTTTTTTAAAAAAAAAAAAAAGAAAGAAAGAAAGAGAGGACAAGATATCATCATATATAAAGAAAGAAAACAAGTTAGAAAAGGAAAAGAAAAAAAGAGAGGAAAGAGGGGTAAATTTTGTAAAATTTAAGGTAAGACAGTTTCCCAATTTCTTTGCATAATAGACAATGGCAAGCCCCCTTAGGTCCCAAAGACGTTATCCACATCATTCTAACCCAAATATCATTTGTAGGATTAACACATTAATTAAAAATTGTGGATTGTGTTCCAACCACAAAGCCCAGCAGTCAGCAAAAAGTTGCCTTCTCCAAAGAACTTCACATAATTTATTTTTTATCCAAACCCTCAAAGAAGCAGAGAAAAAAACCTCATGAATGGATGGGAATCCCCAACTCTCCCCAAATAGGCTGAATATATTCTGTAAAAATAAATGAAAAAAGCATCCATTAAATGTAAAAAAATATTAAAAACAAATAAAAAGGTTTCTAGAGGCACCAAGAGATTGCCACCCATTTACGAGCTCATAAATTAGAAAATTAAAAAAGGAACTCAGCTAAAATATCAATAATCTCACCTAAAAGCATTCTGACAGAGGATAGTATGATCTTTGAAAAAAATACTTAAACTTTTTCAGTTTGTTGCAGAGGGATCAAATATTTACAACTTGGACCAACCATTTCCTACTCTTTCTCTCCAAATAGTCCAAGAAATGACACGAGGAATAAGAGATACAAGCTTCTTCTTTCTATTATGACGGTGATTACCATAAAAGCCTAGTAGCTACATTCCTAATAGATCCACCCGTCACCCACTTGATTCCTGAGTTCCATCCTTAGAAACACTCCAAAATAGGGCATTCTCCTTACCTGATCTATAGAAGCTTTCTCAAGGGCAGCAAGATAACTCACATACTCCTCAATCTCAAAGGGTTTAGGACAGGTTGATTACAATCTTTCAATTAATTAAAAGCTAAGTAAAAGATTGTAAGAAAACAGGTTTGCAGTGCAGAGTCACTATATCGTACATTCTCCAAAAATGTATGAGATGAACAATACCAACCAAATCTTTCCTTCAGTACCGCAGGCATCTATGTCATCCAAAGCCTCCCCCTATAAGACTATATCCAGCCTTGATAATCTTCCGACACAATTTTCTATTGCTAGAATAAACCTCCACAACCATTACAATGGAAAGCCTTATTGGAGGTGACAAAGGATTTGACGCCTAATCCTTCTGCAGGCTGCAGTTCAAGAGAATCCTATTTAACCGAATGAAATTTTCCTCAACTCTCTCACTCCCGTAGGGAAGGAGACTAATACTTTTAAGATGCAATATCTTTGAAATTGATATACATATTCATCGCATTAAAAAAAAAAAAAAAAAAAAGGATGAAGCAGCATACGAGAATACTAAAACTCAATTTCACACCTCGTTTCCCTCTGGTCCATGGCATCCTCCTGCCACCAAGAAAGCTGTTGGTGATAGAGAGGAAATCCATTGATGTGGCGGTTCTTGCAACACAAGCATCTGAAAGAAAAGAGATAGAAGACACTCCCATTTGCTTTTTCGATGCCAATATCTGCTTGGTTCTTGAACTCTCTTTTCGACTTGGTTTAGTATTTCTGTATTCGGCCATGATACATACGTTCGTGGTGTTCGGCCAAGTTCATGATAAGCTTGGAACCTCCAACAACGAAGGTTCAGAAATTGTTGAGCTCTGCAACTACATGGCCAAGCTAGTGATCTTCATTAGCTATTTTAGGGATGGTCTCTGCAACTGCAAGGATGATAGCGGTGGAAGCGATCGTGGCCATTGCAAGACGGTAAGATTTAAACTAATTCTATTTATATTATACACATTCTTGTTGGGCTTTCAAGCCCACGTTAGTTATTATTATATTTTTATGTTTATAATTTTCACTTCAATATATTTATTGCTTTTTTTTTTATAATATTACATGCTATGATTATTTAAAAAATATTGAAAATAATTAAATTTTTACACTTTTAATTTTATTTTCGTAGTAATATAATTTAGATCATTATCAGATACATTAATTTTTTTAAAAAAATTATAAATTAATTATCTTAACTGACTATTAAGAAGCATAAATCTTGTTATTTGGAGAATCTTAATTGTTAATCTTCTCATTAATTTGTACATTTGAATTAATTATTTTTTAAGTACAAATAACATATGAAAATTAAAAATCCTATAGTTTTTTATCGGCCCCTCTATGTTAGTCTTATAACATTTTAAAATAATTCAGTAATTTTATGCAGTAATTAACGAAGAAATTACTGTATAGAATTACTATAAAATATTACGGCTCCAACATAAATCCTTGTCTCTCCTGGGCATTCTTAAATTTCCATGCACAATCCTATCAACAACAAGAAATGAAGTCCCAATAAACAAAAAGAAAGCATCAAAAGTTTCCATAATGTCTAAAAACATAGACGAACAAAACAAACAAAGGCCAGACAGTAGAGTCTAGCGATCAAAAGTCACAACCACCAGCCCTACTTTAGAGTTATTGGAGGTTCCAAACCAAAAACAAGTCCGAAACAAGGAGAAACTAACATCAAAAAACCCAGAAAAAGTTCCAAAGTTTGAAGTTCTGACCAAATTTTAAAAGGGGGAAGAGAGCAAACAAGCAGCAAAACCCCTATGCTTTAACTTCTCTTCTCGTCCATAAGACCTTACTCGTCATCCCGAACAACATCCATGTCATAAGCACTCTCAGGAAAGTACCATCCAAAAGGATATAGATTATAACTGTTCACGTTAATTATGTATTCACCAACCAACTCTCTCTCAAGGGAATACACATGGCACTTATTTAACATGAACTCAAGTTGGTAGAGACAGTTGCTGTGCCCTCCCCATTTCTTTGGGTTCAACAATCTGCTACCCTTAGCACTAGAGAACAATCTGTTACCCTTAGAACTAGAGAAAAACAATGATTCATCACCCAGGTCTGTGATCTTCACCCATTCCATCTTCACGAGATCTATCTCATAAACACATAGCCATCTTTCTAGTAAAAAGTCAACTACCAAAAGGCGATCACCTGAAGTCACAAACCTACTATGTCTGCTTGATCCAGGCTTACCATTGAGTGGCAGAAATGTCAGACAAGGAGTAGATTTCAGGTTTAAAAAGCCAATCTCACAATCAGTGCCTAGTACATAAACCTTGAAGTTAAAGACAATCAAATCCAAGAAACACTTGTCCTCGCCATACTCACAAGAAGTCCATCTGGAATCTGTGGATCGACGAAACCAGAGCTGTAGACACCTTTTAGTTAGACCCACCATGAGAATTTCTTTTTGAGGGATAACCAAAGCAATGATGAGAAGATCAAAGATTTTATTTAACTTAGTATATTCTGGTGGTTTGGTCACGACAAGATGCTGCCTTGTGATTGGGTTGGTCAGCCAAATATCATTCTCAAGGCTTTCCATGACCAAATATCCACTAGAAACCCCATGAAATAATTTCATTGATATGCTAGGAATCTTAATCTCAAAAATGCTGCCATCAGATAAGTTGTAAAAATAACAGAATTCTGGCCTGTAGGGTGATAGGAGAAGGAGAAGTGGAGGTATGGATGTCAAGATGGCCTTCTTGGAGACTGCAAAATTTGACCTCCATTTTGTACAGACTTGGCCAAAAGAGAAGTAATCTTGGATGCTGAGTTGTTTGGATATAACATAAAGAAGATCCCCGGGAAGCTCTGTCCACGGTGGCATCTCATCACCTGGACTTACCCTTGGTTTCTTGCAGCTTTGTATGTCGCCCTTTGAGTTATCATCCTTTGAATTGTTGCCCTTGGAGGTGCTGGCCTTTGAGTTTTTGCTGTTAGAGTTCCCATCCCTCTTCAGCATGGCCCCTGCATCTAAAGAGAGAGAAAAGAGTACTAATGAATTTCTTTTGGCATATGGCTAGGTAAAAGAAAACTCTCAGCCGTTAAAAGAAAACTCTTCACCTGTTTCAGAAATCACAATTAACTTCTTACTTCTAATTTCGTTTCTACTTATCAGGCAATAAAAATATTGTGGTAAAGTCGATCTAATAAATAACATGGTTTTGTACCAGTATCATATTCATGGAACAAAATTGAAGAGATTCTGATATACATGGTATAATATTCACTCTAGCAAATATTTATCAAAAAAAGAAAAGAAAAAAAAAATCAGCCTAGCATGTTTAGTAGTAAAGAAATGCTGAGTAGGAAAATGTCAGGGTCAATCATTATTGAGATAGGAGACATCGTTCTTTTGGATTTGGGGAATTTCTTGGCCAGATCTCTTCTAGTCGGAGGTTCCCTGATCAAAATAAATTGCTACAAACCAAACATTGTTTATATGTTATAGAACTAGAAAACACACATTGCATAAGGCAAGCATATTTAGATAACCTATCATTTTTCAAAGAAAGTTCTTTTCTTTTCATAATTAAATCTAAAAAATCTCTAGCCAAGAGCAAAGCATAAATCAAGAAGAGTGCTTACATATTCATCAACCACAAGCAAACTAGCAATAAAAAACTTCAAAACTTGCCACTTTAACCCCAATTGAGGTGGAAAGAAATAAAACGACATCCCTCAAAGAGATGCAAATATATATATATATATATATATATAAATGACATCCCTCAAAGAGATCCAAAAATATATATATATATATATATACATATATATATCTTTTCAGATAAAAGATTTCAATATGTAGAAAAAAAGGAGTATCATACAACAGAACAACAAAAGAATTTTCAGCTATCTGAGAAAGCCGAATATGTTTACATGCCAATGAACATTTGAAAAGCCACACAAAAACCCAGCAAAAGAGAAGGCACTGCATAAAACATTTAGAGTTCGAGATCCATAAGCTAGACTATGAGGGCAGCTGATTAGAAAACTCAAGCTCCACCAATGATCATTCCAGCCCAAGTCCACAACTGGTTAGCCAAAAGATGACATTTTGCACTCTGCATTTTATCGATACATATTTATCATACATAAAAAAAGAAAAAAAGTGGTATAACTGGTAGGTCCAAAACTTATTCAATGGAAACTTCCTGAGAAGAAAGAAAGCCTTCGACAGAAACAACATCAATATAACCTTAAGAAAGAGGAGTTCCCTCAAATAAGGAGGTCAAAATTAAATAATTAAAGGTACATGGCAAAGAACTAGGATCTCATCTCCAATAAAAATATGGTTGATTCTCCATGCATATTAAAATCATCCAAGCAAGATTGCATCTCAGGTTTTGAAAGCCACATTAGCCCAATTAGAACATAAATTCGGGACCAACACAGGTATGTTAAAAGATTGTAAATGAATATAAATAATACATGGATAGATGGTTAATTATCTATATGTATATGGACAGAGAGAGAGAGAGAGAGAGAGAGAGAGACACACACACACACACAGAGAAAGGAAAACCACAAATGAACATAAAGTGTCAGTAAGAAATTTGGTCATGAAACTAACTCAGATGCATCTATTGAATTAGAGAGTGAGATGCAGAAAGGTAATAGAGAAGGTTCCAAATGTTGTGATTTTTCTCCTCCAGCACATATCAGAATTCAACTACAGAAAAGTTAACATTCTCAATAGTGTGCATTTTCTTTCATTACATAAAGATAACTAAATAAGGTTACATCATATATTCCTAGCAACAAAGAACAAATTCTTTTCTTGTTCTACAAAACTATTGATTCTCATAATCATGATTTGAAAGTAAAATACTTGCTTTTGGTAGGTGAATACAAAATTCGTCTATAAAAAGAATTCTGAATTATGTTAAGCATAAAATAAATATTCAACTTGGGAGTTATAAGAGAGAAAAATTAAAAAACACTAGTTAGAGATTTCCTGTTGGAATAAGCTTATGCCAAAAACAGAAAAAAATTTAGGATAGTAAAGGATTGTAATATGTAGATATGAAAAGAGATCCTTTTTTTTTTCAAATTGAGTCTCACTAGGTTCCTTTTTAATGGCTGCATTGACCTTAGTGAATTGTTTTAATGCTGTTAGGATAATAATGTTGGTAGCGTGCAATAAAATTATTATAATAGCAGATCTATCTATAGGATCCTACTCTCGTGTTAATATTAACAAGCAACATATATGTTATGTAGGCACTTCTAATAACTCTGTCAAAATCATAAGACATAACAATTACAAATGTATATACATTCTCTTTTCGGATCTTAGCATCTCAAGACAACCATCAAATGTTATTATCTAAGTTAAAACATAGAATCAATTGATTTATATCTTAATAAATAATACATGAAAACTAGCAAAAACTTGAATTGTCCTTAATGAAGATCCTATCAGGAACTATGCATGTTAATTTGATGATGATTTCCAAGATTAGATCTCAACATATAAAATGCCTTTAATACACGTGTTTATCGTCAATTTCAAAGATTTAGACCTAAAAACATCAATCAGTGCATTTAGAGAAATCAAAACCCTAAAACCATAATTAAGTCAAGCATCATTTCTAGAAGAACCAGTTGCAAATTAATGCTCCAAATTCATGAGATATGAGAGAGATAAAAATGAATATGATGATAACCACGATGACGATCAGAAAAACAGCAACAATAATGACAATCATGGAGATGAGTGAATAAAACAAATAGAAGTACCTTCATCTCTATCTCGACATATCGGAAAATATAAATCTGAACGAATGCCTATAAGACGGTCTTCCTTGTCCTCCATCTCTCTGTTTCACTCAATCTCAAAGAAAATTAGGTTTTTCAAATGAAAGGAAAATAGGTTTTCCAACCAGTTATACTCCTTGCACTTGAGAAACATACCATAAATAACAGTTCTAATGTATAATTCACGTGTCATGCAACACGCTGTCAAATCTTCTAGAGCCACGTCCTAAAACAAATTTGATTTAGCCAGGTGTCATAGGTCCACATTATAAGCAGATTTTAATTTGCTCTTTTGTCTAATAAAAACTAGCATATATCAAGATTGAGTTGCTTGCCTTTAGCTTAAAATTTGGCCAAAGGGAAATTTTTAAATGGAAACTGAAAGGAGAGTTTTTTAAGATAAAAAAACATATTACATTTAAAACTGTTAGTTCCCATCCGCACAGAGGATATTTACACAATATTAGAAACCAAGATATCTAGAAAGTTCCCCAAATCCTCCCCATGAAGGATAGGGTACAGTGTTAACAAATATCGGAAAAAGGAATCAATAATCTCTAATTCTATGAAGGGAGAGCAAATACCCTCAAGCACTTAGTTTCTTTCTCTACAGAAAGACCCAAAAAATGGATAGACGAATAAGATTAATAGTCTTTCCTTTCTCTGCTCACTCTAAAGCACATCCAAGCCTATAGCACTCCTGTAACTTTTGACTGACTTGGAGACAGCAAAGAACAAATTTAGAAGGCCTAAAGCCAAACCAACCTTCTGGCTTCTAGCTTCCAGCAACCAAAGATGTAGATGGTTGGGGATTCATAGTCCCAAAGACAAAGAGAGCAACATTGTGAAGAATGGCTGAATGTGTATTTTATTGAATATTGGACCAGATTATGAGTAACACTAATGCCCGATTTATTTGTCACTGTATAAGTGCATGGGGTTATTTTACTTGATTTTCAAATCTTCTAAAATTCTCTTTAACTATGGTAATTTATATACCCTGTGAGACATTGCTCGGAATTCAGATTTTGCACTCAACCTTGCAATTAGATTTTTTTTCTCACTCCTCCATGTAACCAAGTTATTCCCGATGAAGGTACAATAGCCTATGGTAAATTTTACAGTAACCTATGATAAATCTTCTGTTCACTAATAACCCCGCGTAGTCTGCACTCATATATGCTTCTAGGAGAAACTTGAACAATAGAAAATGTCTTTCCAGAATGTACTTTATATTAATTTTACAATTACAAAATTTTCCTTAAAAAAGGAAAAATAATAGAATGCTGAAGACTCTCCTTCCATCCAAAATTCTCCCACCATCAAACTCACAACACCACTTCCCTCACTACCATTCTTTCATAGCGCCAAGTTCAAATATTGGATTCCATATAGGAGGCTGGGGCGATTGTACCACCACACATGGGAATAGGAAGGTAGTTAATGACTTCTCTAGGAAACAAGGGAAAGAAGAGCAAGAGAGCTTGATGGCATATTGACACATTACTGTGAGAAGGGAAGGTTGCAACTATATTACCGAATTCAAAAGAAAAGTGAATATCAAACCTGCACCTTTCTGGAGGAAATACTTGGTTGACAGTACAACATAGGTGAGGAGAAACAAGTGACAGGAGGGATAAGACATTGTGGCATACAACAGTACCAACCATGCGTTTTTGAAATTTTTAAGTATTTTTTATTTATTCTTTAAAAAACAAAATATAACAAAAAGATTTTGGAAAAGAATTTCTATAAGCACTTTCACAGTAAAATGACACATACTTGAACAGACATGCATAATCTACACACAAGCTAGCTACAATACTAAAGTACCATTTGTTTACAGCTGAAACTGGTAGTTTGCTAGTAAAATGACTTATGTTTATTTTAATTAAAAAAAGAAAGAAAGAAAGAAAGAAAGAAAGGAAGAGAAAACAATAGAAAGAGGACAAGGCATCATCAGATATAAAGAAAGAAAACAAGTTAGAAAAGGAAAAAAAAGAAAAAAAAAAAGAGGATTAAATTAGAGAACTTATGAGCCCATAAATTAGACAATTAAAAAAGGAACTCAGCTAAAATATCAACAACCGAACCTAAAACCATTCTGATAGAGGATAGAATGATCTTTAATCAAAGTACTTAACTTTTTCAGTTTGTTGCAGAGGGATCAAAATATTTACAATTTGGACCAACTACCTTCTACTCCTCTCCAAAAAGTCCAAGAAATGACACGAGGAATAAGAGATACAAACTTCTTCTTTTTATTATGACAGTGATTACCGTAACAGCTAGCAGCTACGTTCTAATAGACCCACCCGTCACCCACTTGATTCCTGAAAGGGAAGCCTTCTCGCTTGGAAGACACAACAAAAGATGGTTAGGGATTTGAAATTGCAGAACAAAAGAGACAACTATTAGCAATAATGCATTCCTCTTACTGAAGTTACCCACGGTAAAGTATACACTCCCATGTTGCTCCCTAGATAAAGAAAGCAACCCCAGGGGACACCTTCTGCTTCCAAATAGGCTTTCAGGGCCAACTGTGAACGGCAGTATCCATTTAAATGATCAACATAGCAAGATTTTGATAATGAGTTCCATCCTTAGAAACACTCCAAACTGGGGCATTCTCCATAACTGATTTATAGAAGCTTTCTCAAGACCAGCAAGATAACTCACATACTCCTCAATCTCAAAAGGTTTAGGACAAGGTTGATTACAATTTTTCACTTAATTAAAAGCTAAGTAAAAGATTGTGAGAAAACAGGTTTGCAATGCAGAGTCACTATATCGTACATTCTCCAAAAATGTATGAGATGAACAATACCAACCAAATCTTTCCTTCAGTACCGCAGGCATCTATGTCATCCAAAGCCTCCCTATAAGACTAAATCCAGCCTGATAATCTTCCGACACAATTTTCTATTACTAGAATAAACCTCCACAACCATTACAATGGAAATCCTTATTGGAGGTGACAAAAGATTTGATGCCTAATCCTTCTGCAGGCTGCAGTTCAAGAGAATCCTATTTAACCGAATGGAAGTTTCCTCGACTCTGTCTCCCCCATAGGGAAGGAGATTAATACTTTTAAGATGCAAAATCTTTAAAATTGATATATATTTATAGCATTTTTTTTTTTTTGTAAAAGAAAAGGATGAAGCAGCATACGAAAATACTATTACTCAATTTCACACCTCGTTTCCCTCTGATCCATGGCATCCTCCTGCCACCAAGAAAGCTGTTGGTGATAGAGAGGAAATCCTTTGATGTGGTGATTCTTGCAACACAATCATCTGAAAAGAAAAAAGATAGAAGACACTCCATTTGCTTTTTCGATGCCAATATCTGCTTGGTTCTTGAACTCTCTTTTCGACTTGGTTTAGTATTTCTGTATTCGGCCATGATACATACTTTCGTGGTGTTCGGCCAAGTTCATGATAAGCTTGGAACCACCAACAACGAAGGTTCAGAAATTGTTGAGTTCTACTACTACATGGCCAAGCTAGTGATCTTCATTAACTATTTTAGGGATGGTTTCTGCAACTGCAAGGATGATAGTGGTGGAAGAGATCGGGACCATTGCAAGACGGTAGGATTTAAACTAATTCTATTTATATTATACATATTCTTGTTGGGCTTCAACTAAGTCCAAGCCCATGTAGTTATCATTATATTTTATCTTTTTATTTTTGATCCATCATTTCTATAATATTTACATTTTTTTTTTGATAAATTTAAGTAAAATATATTCATTATTCTTTTATAATATTGTATACTATATTATAAAAAAATATATTATTAACAATTAAAAATTTAATGATTTTGACTCATTTATGTAGTAATATAATTTATTGAGATCTTACACTTATAAGAAGCATCAATTTTTTTAAAATTTTATAATTAATTATCTTAATTATAGTCATAAAAGAATAGATATTGTAACACCCGCAATTTTGCAGTCTTGAAAAAATATATTTAAAATTTTAATTAAGCATAAAATTATACGAATTAAAGTTTTAGGGACTTAAATGAAGAAAAAATTAAATTTTAGTGATATTTTATGAATAATAAGAACCTAAATAATAATAAATATAAAAAATAGGGTCAAAATATAATTTTAAAAATGTGGGACACCTCAGCAGGTGAGATGGGTCAGGCTGTTCGACCATGTGTGCATACACATGGCGAGATCTGGAAACATACCGTCTAGATTTGTCTTGCGGATTTGACAACTCCCAAAAACCCATATAAGAGCTTCATTTTCAACTCTTGAAGAGGAAAGAAGAACCCTAGCCGCCAGGGAAGCCCAGACGGCATCGGGACTAAGAGAGCGGAGGGAATTGAGGAGCCTTAGCCGCGTAAGGAGGAGGAGTGAGCAGTAGTCACGAAGGTGGGACGCAGGGGAAGGAGAGACGTCGCGAGAAGAAGAGAAAAAAAAGAAGGAGAGAGCATCGAACAAGAGAAGAATAAGAAGAAAAAAGGAAAAGAAAAAAGAAGAAGAAGAAGAAAGGAAAAAAAAAAAAGGGAAGAGAAGAAGAAGAAAGAGAAAAATCAAGTTGAGTAGAGAGAAAAAGATAGAGAAAGATTATAACGGCACCAAAAAATTTAAGAAGAAGAAAAAGAGAAGAAGAAAAGAAAAAAAAAAGTGAAGAGAATAAGAAGAGAGAAAAGAATCATGTTGAATAGAGAGAGAAAGAGAGAGAGAGAGAGAGAAGAATAAAAAGATGATGATGATGATGATGATGAAAGGAAAAAAAAAAGAAGAAGAGAAGAAAGAAAAAAGAAAAAAGAAAAAAGGAAAAAGAAGAAGAGGAGAGGGAAAGGCCACGGGGAAGAGGAGGGAAGAGGAAGGAAGAAGAAAAGAAAAAGAAAAAGAAGAAAAGAAAAGAAAGAAAACAAAAAGAGAAGAAGAAAAAAAAAGAAAAAAGAAAAAATGGAAGTATAGTGACCAAATATGATGTTGGTAAACCGTATGCGACAACGCGCATTGATTCGATCATCAATGTATGGGATATTTGGTGATATGCGTGTAATGGAGCATGGTAATGTTGGCGATCAGGACCGTGTATCCCAAGATAAAATCTGTTCCTAATTTTATATAATATAGTTTCTAAAATTATTTATAATTTAATATATGTATTTTTTATTATAAACAAAAAAAATTATCCAAACAGTATTCAAATTTCCAGGGGAACAATAGACCGAGTTATAAAGGATTTTCAAAACTTTCTCAATTACACTATAGGTAAGAATTATGTGTATTCTGTATGAAGACATAAATTATATATTTATGTAAATATGTATATGTGTAATGCATTATGTGTAAATGTTTAAATGTATGTGTAATATAATATGAATAGAATTAGTATGTCCAATTTGTATTTGTATATATTTATATAATATATATATTTACGTTGTTACGCATATGTGTGTATATATATAAAAATATACGATAGATGATATATAAACTGATAAGAACAGTACTGATAAGAACAACATTGGTAAGAACAGATGTAACGATCTCGAAAATTCAAAAGAAAATATATATATAATAATCTGAGTGTGGAAGCGAAATAAAAGATTAAGATTAACATCCCTTACACAATAACTTAAAAGTACTAAACAATATCACAGAATAAGTTATCTAAAGAAAATACAAGAAATGAGAAAAATAAAGGAAACTATAAAGTATCTAGTATATACTCGTCATCTTCTTGTGGATCGGCTCGGGAACCAGATCCTCCTTATCTGAAATAGTTAAATAAGGAATGAGATACATTAGCTCAGTAAGAACATCACATTATATCACTGTCACAGAAGCAACGGATAGTAGAAAACCAAAAACAACCAATTGAGCACAAATTTTAAACAAATTCATTTATCAGTAATCAAACCATTTACCGTCCACTTATTGCATTGAGATTCATAAAAACTACCTACGGAAACAATAACATTATAAATATCATGAATTCATTTATAATCTGTAACATAGCACATATCATACTATTATATTTAAATCATCAAACAACAATTGCCCTTTATTATCAGCCTACTAATATCCATGGGGATCCATAGGGGTCCCCGCTACACGTGAACCATTCTCCTTAACAAGCTTAATTTCAGGGCCGTCCCCATACCCCGTCCGGTATGAGCACCAGAACAATAAACCTCAATACCCCGTCTGTAACACCCAAATAAAAATAAAAATTTTTATTTTATTTATTTTTATTTTTATTTATTTGTTTGATTTTTTATTTAATTTAATTTAATGAAAATAATAATAATAGTGATAAAATTGGGTAAAAGTATTATTTGTATTTAATTGAAATTAATTTTAGGAAAAAGGGATGAAAATTTGGATCTGGGGGGTGTTTTTAAAAAGAAAATCGGAACCCAGGGGGGGTCAAAACGTAATTTAGAAAAGTTGCACCCCGTCAGCAGCCACGTCAGCAGCCCCGACCAACTAGGACGTGCCGCGTGGCAAGGCAACGCTGACCAGGGAACGAGCCATGTGGGCGATCCGCGTGCGCGCGATCGGACTGCCCAGATTCACGCGCACGGACAACCCAGATTC
>NW_019014562.1:314063-352372 GCF_000150535.2 Carica papaya
ATAATAGAAAATAACTCGTCTCAAGAATGGTAGAAAACAAAGCATCCAACTATGATACAACATTGATACATTCATAGGTATGGATCTACCTATATACCCTCTTTTGCAATTGCTACTGTCATCGCACTAGATCAGATTTACTCTTTTATCGTTTCAATTCTATTCTTTAACACAACCAAGCAAGTAAGAAACAACACGAACAAATCAGCAAATTCGGAACTAGCGCAAAGCTGTGAAGAGAAATCTCACCTCAACCTGTCCTCTACCAGCAGCAGCATGTAAAACAGTTGAACCCATCTTATCTCTATATGCCAAAACATCTTCACAATCAACAAGCAATTCCTTGAGAATCTCCACATTTCCTCCTCTAGCAGCAGCATGAACAGCTCTATTCACCATTTCCCATTTGTAAATAGAAGGAATATCCCCAATATGTTCCTCAAATTCTCCATTCTTTGCAGTTAGAAACCTCGGTGAAACAGCAAAATCATAAATCAGCCTAAAAACCTCACAGTTTTTACTCCTGGCTGCAGCATAAAGTATATCAGTCACACCATATTCTCCTTCCCCAAACACCAATAAAGGATTTCTATCAAGTAACTCATGGGCAAAACTCAAGTCACCAGCTGAGGCAGCTGTATACATGAGCCATCCTCCATAGCCAGATTGTATGAGGGAATTCTTCCCTTTCCTGGATTCACACTCAAGAAAGAGTTTCTGGGCGACCTCAGACCGACATTTGGCGACATCATCAAATTGTTCTTCATCGTCCCATACTGTCTCTAGCCGGCGAATTCGCCGGAGAGAAGTGAGTTTAATTAGGTGATTGCGGTCGATTCGGAGAAGCTCTCTAACTAAGTCATAATGGCCATTAGCAGCCGCCCAATCTACGGGTGAAGCATACCACCATTGATCTCCTGTGCTCTCCCATCTTAGAGGGAAATATGTAGGAGGCATTGGAAAGGACTATCAAGGAATATTCAGGAGAATTTGAAGCAAACCCAAACAAGCAACTGGTAAACAAGTTCTTGGTTTTTCAATCCTTGAGCACTCAAATTCCAGACCCAACAAGATTATATACAAATCTTCAGGAAAATTTGAAGTACATCCACCAAGAAAATCTTTAAAAACACAAGATCTCTGAGAAACTAACCTGGAAAATCACTCAGAAATGGCATAAATATGAACCTATCAGCACAAAAGCTACTAGCTTTTCACCTAACAAAATTAAACTCTCCAACTAAAAGCATGGGAATTAAGAGAGTTTTAAGAGCAAAATTTTGGAGAGCCAAGGAAAGCAAGAAACTTAAAATGGGAAATCAAGAACAAAAAAGAAAAGGTCTGAAATTTAAGAAATGGCTTGGCAACAACAATAGATCTTCAGGAAATTTTAAATTAAACCCAAGAAGAGAATCTACGAGTTAAACCCTTCTGTGACAAGCTCAATAAGAAACTAACCAAGAACATCACTAAAAAATGGCGTAAATATGAAAATATCAACTTAAAAGCTACTAGCTTTCATTCCCAGAAACTACTTCACCAAAAAAATTAAACTCTGCAACTAAAAAAAAGGGCAATTAAGAGAGGTTTAATAACAAGGCGTGAAGTGCCAAGAAAACAACCCAGCAAGTTTTTAGAGCAATTAAGAACAAAAAAGGTGTGAGATTTAAGAGGTTAATAAAAATCTAAGGCATACCCACATGGAAACATAAAGGAAGATCTTTAAATCCCTACCTAAGCACACAGAGAGAGAGAGATGAACAGAGAGAGAGAGAGAGAGAGAGAGAGAGAGAAGAAGAAGAAATCAAATTATCAAAATAGTTGCCAGCAAGTTATTTTAGAAAATTCAACAAAGAAAACGATGAATAATAACAGAAAAACATGTGAAAATAAATTATACCAATTCGTGTATTGATGCAAAAAAAAAAGAAAAAAAACTTAAAGGAGAATAAATGAATAACATCAACTAAGAAGATATGATAGAAGAAACATCAATTATTGCTTACACAAGATGAAACCCTGAAAAGATAACATGGCGTTCAAGAAAAAGAGAGATTTGAGTAGATATTTTAATAATAATTAATAGTTAGTGAGGCATGGTTAATTATTTGTTAATGGTTATCACTTATATTAGGCTAAGATCAATTTGTTTTAGAGTAATAACAAGCCAAGAACTCAAACAAGTTGAGAACTTTTTGTAGTGCCATGAATATCTTTCTTCATAGTTTTTATATACCTAAATTTAGAAAAAAATTATAAACTTATATGATTTCATATTTAAATTCAATTAAATAGTATTTTTATTATCTTTTGATTGAAATAAGTATAGATTAATGAGTCTTTATCTCTTCGATTCATGTATCACTTTTTTTATTAAAAAAAATTATAAATTTAAATCGAATTATACATTTTCATATATTTTTGTTATAAAGATACATCTCTTCTTCTATAAAAAGTTTATGTATATTTGAATTGCACTGTACACTCTCTTAGAATTTTACTTCTATAAACTAAAACAAAAAAAAAAATGAAATATGTTTAGCCAACTAAAGAAACACATGTAGATAGGGTAAGATTCTTTTCAGAAGAGTTATGATAATGTTGAAGTTGTACTAAAATGATGGTGATGTATGGAGAGATAGAGAGAGTTGAATTTACCCTCTTTTAGTAGAAATCATAATAGAGCTCTTGGTGAGGTGAAAATATGATAACAAGATCTTTTTATCAGAGATTTTGGGAGGGAGGGCAATCAAATTTCTTGTCTATGTAAAGTATTTTTGGACTTATGGGTGACATAATTAATATAATTTATAATAATTATGTTGGGTAAGTCATAAGGTATTTTTTAAAATTTTGAGTATAATTTATATTCTAAAATTAAGTGCATGATTTTTGAAATAATACCACTAACCATATATTTAATGAAAAATTTATTATGTATTTGATCAAGAGAAGTAAATTATAACTTTTCATAAATATGACAATTAAATGTTAATTTTGAGTTGAAATAATTTTAATTTACAAAATTTGTCAATTCATCTAATGCTCTTATAGTATTTATGTCTCTTAATTATATAATTTTTAAACCCAATTGACTAAACCCTTTATTATTATATTATTATAAAATGATTTGTTTAAAGTCCACATGTTTTGTCTAATTCAAAAGAAAAGGTGCTCTTGCAAATATTAAACAAGTGTGATTTCTCTTTCAAAAGAGTTGAATTGTCTTAATTAAAATCTATATGTGATTTTTTTTTTTTTAAATAAAAAATTTCAGATCTTACTTTGGGTAGATTAGAAGGAAGGTACTAATATGTGTTATGTTCTCTCTAGATTAAATTTATAAACTAATATGTTTGAATTTTATTTTTTTTAATATTTTGGTGAATTTTTTTTTAAAAAATTTAGTTTCTTTACATTGAATTCTTATATTTTAATTATTATTTACGTATTTAATACATAATAAATCTATACTATACAAAAATACGAACAAAAAAAATTATTATACAGAAATACTTAACACGAATTATAGTGACTCAAATTAAATATTTATTTATTTTTTATAAATTATAGAAGAAATGCATTTCAAAGTAATATATTATTATTTAGAAGCTGAATTATATTATTATAAAATATCTATTTGTTTATTCAATTTTTTTTTTTGGGTCATAAAATAGCTTCCTCAAATTCCAATTTTTTAGTTTTTTCAAAAAGGTGTAATTACCCTACCATGATGAAATGATTAGATAAACATATGGACATGTCTATCGGCATCATTGCCATTTTGAGTCTAAAATAATCCAATTTATATGGTGTTTTGGCTTGTTTCCCATATTAGGGTTTAATCTCACTAGTTACAAAAAAAAAAATAAATAAATAATATTTTATTCTATAAAATTTGTTATATTATACAAATTCATCGCATTTTTTTAAAATTTTATACCTAAAAAATCTATATTTATAAATTATTATACATTTTATTTGATATAATTCGTTTTACCAAAAAAAAAAACACGACTAAAATGTGTAAATTACATAACTAATACTACAAAATCCGACAAGAAATCAATATAATACAAATAAATAAATAAAATAACGAGTAATTTTATATGGTAATCAATTATCTTTTTGTTTAAGTACTTTAAGCTATATTTACATATATTTTGAATATTAATATATACAAATTAAGAAAAAAAATTAGTAGAAAATTTAATAAAATAGACAATGTGTAATAATCTATAAACTATAGTGTTTTGTCCTTTTTTTTTAAAAAAAAAAGAAAATATGAATCCAAAAGTTTAATTCTGGTAATTTTCTCTTAATTTTATATTTTGCAAGGTATTTTAAAAATGTATATAATTAAATTATTCTGAAATCAATTATGCTCACTTTAACAATTAACCTTTTCATTTGATGGAGATGAAAAGAGTAAAAACCCATTTCACTATTTACCCTTTGACTGTGATCCCACCATTTAAATAATGTATGTAAATTTGAAGGTTAAAAACAAAGGCACATGTTTGGCACGTGACCTTTTCATTTCTTATCTTTGGAAAAGCCAGGTTGGGGGAAGCACTTATTATGTTGTCCACCTTTTCATTTCTGCAAGAATTGCAATTAGGGATTTGGTGAGCTGTTCCTGGATTTTGCCTGTTTGGAAAATCCTAGAGATTCAATTCAACCATTCAAAAGAGATATGTATAGACGTTAGAACACATATACAAACTTATATATACATAAAAGCAAAGAAAGCCCATGTGAGAAGCAGCTTTTAGCTGTTTTTTCTTTTTTTTCTCTTCTTTGGGTACTAATGCATTCAAAAAAGTGCTTTTGCAGAGATTGGATTACCAGCTTTAACAAACAATAATAATGCATATGATATTCTGATATTAATTTGAGAGCTTCCCTTTGTGCATGAAGTTTGTTTTTTCTCCCTATATTTATCTATCTTTATATAAAAATTAGTTAAAAAATTAAAAGAAAAATCAGAAAATAACAGTAAACATATAGATATAGTCTGAATAATTCTATAAATACAAATGTAAACATATATAAATTTAGAGAATGAAATAAAAAGATATTAATTACCAAACAGAAGCTTAGTTCCCTCTTTACATCCATATCTCTGCTTGTTACTTTCTTTTCTGCAATTGCTCTTTCACTGGTCTCTTTCTTTGCTTTAGTTCATGAAATGTCATCTTCAAATTGACACAAAATATGACATGAAAATTTACATTGGAATACACCACTAAACCAGTCTCAACATCAATCGGATTAAAGAGCTTCAGCTTAACTTAAAATAGAGAAGCACATAATTATTTACAAACTTAAAGCTATACACTCCATTTTGGTCAAAAAGAAAGTCAAGCCAAACACCCTCTAAGAACCTCGGCTAAAGCATAACTTTAACATTATGATTTAACATTGCATTTATAAATTCAATAATGTGATATAGTAATTTATAACATCAAGCAGTAATCAGATAACATCCACATGTTCTACAAGGCATAGTGTGTCACCATGGTAGCTAGATTCATCATCCACTGGTAAGATGTATAGGATCTGGACCACCCACATTGATACTATAAAAAATAATTGCAGATATGATACGAGCTGAAAATTTATCTGACCACAATTTTCCTTATAACATGCAGTAAGAAAAAGTTATGTTTAACAAAATGCATCAGACCAAATTGAAAGCCAAGAAAGGATATTAAATTAACAGACAATAGATGGACCACCAAGAAGCATGATAGAAGGAAAAAAGGGAAAAAAGAAAGCTTGTAGCTTTCTCACCATTTGTTATGTTGGGTAAGGTAGGCAAGAGGATGTGGTTTCCATCTGTGAAGTTTTAGTGCCAGTGTCTAGCTTTTGGGCCCAACTGAATAATGCAGTGAACAAGGATTGCATAAAGCCTAAGGCAGATAAGTGAGTCTCATTCATGTATCATACGTCACTTTTAATGGTAGGAGGAGACAGAAGAACCCAACAACTAAATGATTCTACCTAAAACTATTCCCTATTCTCCAATGGATAGACACTGCATCAGACTGAGTTTCAAGGGCAGAACACTCTAATATCTAAAAGAAAGAGAGAGTGCAAGGTAGGTTGGGCCCATAGAGACTGTAGAGCCGAAAGAGATTGAGGTGGAGAAGACGTTATCCTGCTTATCTAGTATACATGCTAGGGAAAATCTCTTATGTGTCCGTATTAATTTTCTAACATTTCAAAGTTATTCGCTAAATTTGTGTGATAATCACTAATCATTGTGTACTAATCAATTATTTCAAAGCGATAATCACTTATCGCTGGGCACCATAGTAGAAGCCCACATGCAATGCACGGATTGACTTCAAAACCATGTGGATGACTCAGGCTTGCCCCACAACACTCACTTACTAACTACTGCTAAATACTGTAAAACCAGAATAAGTTACTTTGAATAGAGAAAAGCTGGAACCCAAGATGACTGGAACTTTATTGTCCCCAAAAAATCGTGAGTGTTTGAGTCACACAAAGCTGATAGACAACAGCCTCGAACAATTTTTTTTTTTTTTTTCCTTTCTCTTTTCTTTTGTGTGTCCACCTTCATCATTATTTTCAAGAAGAAGTGTGCCTACTTCAGTGTAAAGGCAACAAGTGAAAATCTTTCTGCACCATCAACCCAGGTACATGACATTGTTGTAAACAGCACAAGAGTCCTAAAGAAACAAGGAAACCTGGAAAAAATTGAATATATCAACAGCTACAGAGACATTATAAATCATTTATGCTTTTCCTTAAGAGCCCTACATCATTCCACACATGCAAATTAATCGCTTGAAGGAATCCCGGGAGAAAGAGAAAATGTACCATACTTGCATAAGAAATAAAGGTTCTTACGAATATTATATATCAATTCTTTGCCTTCATAGAATTGTTTTCCTTAATTCTTGCTCGGTTGTCAAGCTTAACAAATCGTTTAAGATCTTCATAAGGGAGAGTTTCAATGTTTTTCCTTCTTAGTTCACTCAATGCTGTGCGTTTATCAAGCAGATGCCACAGCCAATCAGGGTACTCAGAATCAGGCAAGATCTTGGGATCTGTTCCATCCTTCAGAATATTAGCACCAACTACTGTTGTAGACTTGACTTCTTTACTCAGCGTTGATGCTTTTGGAGCATCGCTGGCTGCTCCTCCTTTAGAACCCTTCTTTCCTTTAGCAGCCCCAGCAGCAAAGGTTCGCCAGCCCGCCAAGCCATCTACTTGCTTTGTGATGATGATTCTTCTCAATGATCTGATGTGGTTCATTGACATTCTTTACACCTGTATTGCAGGAACTAATACTAAATGAGGATATGCATAAGCATGTAAATATTTGTTAGCATTTTCAAGCACACTGTTTCTACAGGTCAAGTTTGCTATGATTGTAATTGTCTTAAAAGGTTTCTAGTTGAAACAGTGAGAATGTGAGCAATCAAAAAAATGCTGAGCAGTGTTATGGCATAGGATCACTCATATAACCCTGGCCATCACTTCAACAGATTGATTAAAAGGAGTCCATCAGTCATTTGTATATTAAAAGCAATTGTCATTTCACCAAAACATTCTACAAGCACCATTTCTAAGAACGATTTAAGCATAATGAAGATAATTTTCCATAAAATGTGCATATGTATCATATATGTTTAGCATAAACAATGTACAACACCAAGGACTGCCATCCACTTATAAAAGAATGGGATTATGAAGATCAAGATACCAAGAAGGTTCCTTAAGTCCTTCAAAGAAGAGAGAAAATGAGCATTAAACAAAAAACAAAGGTCTAGAACCAGATATCTCCAACCCTACCAAAAGTGGAGCAAACACTCCAAAATATTCTCCTATTCCACTAGCTCCAAGCTACCCTCAAATTGATATGATATAATTCCAAATATTACTCTTGGAAGGAAAATCAACCCAGCCCTAACATTGATGCCCTGATACTTGGAGGTCATCAACGATTGTCTTACTTCAAAATTACTAATTAATCCCATCTGGTTAATCTCATTTGGGAGGCCTCCCACCATCAGGGCAATGCTTGATTGCTTCCAATATGGGATTACAGTTTTTTGCTCCTCTCAACTTCAATTACCAGTTAATCCCAACTAGTTAATATTTACCGAACTAAAATCCAAAATGTAGAGAAGCCTTTACATCCTACACTCAAACGACAGAACAGTAGCCTGAATCCTAAAATGCAGAGACTCGATTTTATTTCAAGGTAAATTACATCCATAAGAGTGTCCGTTCGCAAGGTTCGATTAGCACCATACTGGAACATTGTAATTTTCATTCTAATTCATACCACATTTTCTAACACCAAATTATCTAATTACCAGTGAAAGTTCCATATTTATACTGTGAAATCATTCAAATATGCTACCAAAAAATTTAACAAGTTAATAAAAGATTTGCAACTAGGTCTGCGAATTTCAAAACCCAAGTTCGCATAGAAGAGAAAACGAAATTGAATAAATTACCTGCAGATTTGAAGGCTGACGAGCGAAATCGGATAGTCGCAGATGTCTGTGGTTGGCTGTGGAGGCAAGTGACGGTGAGAAGCAATGGAGGATACCCGCGGCGAGAGCCAGAGAAGGTATCGGGAATTTTTAGGGATTTAGCTTAAATTTTTTTGAAAGATATGCCGGGTCGAATTTAATCCGTTTATTGCAGTCGGGTTTTCGGATCTGAAATCAATTTCATTGGGCCTACGCGGGACCCGACCTTAAAGCCCAACAAGTCGCATTATTTGATTCGTTATTTATTTAAATTTTTAAAATATGTCAAAAACAAAACCTCTCTTGTTTTCTAAAAAAAAATTTAAATTTTAATTAATTAGGTTTGTTCTAGTTATAGGTAATTTATATTTTTAAGTAATAAAATTCGAACTAAAAATCTAAGAGACTAATTAAATATTTTTTAATTTTTTTTTATTAAAACATTAAAAAAAATATGAAAACTAATATTCAATAACTGAATTTATACCGTGTCATAACAATTAAGGTAAATGTGCATATAAAATTTCTAAATAACATGCAATTAACTTGATTAATAGAAGTATTGTTTTTAAATAGACACTATAGATTTTGAAATTTTAAATCATTTACTAATTTTTTTTTTTCTTTTTACGTGAAGAACTCTTTTAATGTACGTATTTTGACATTATAAGATATTCATAATAATAATAAAAACTTCTACAATCAATTTTTTTTTTGATAACATTATCTCATACAAGTGTAAAACATTCAAAAACCTGTTGGAGCTTTGCCTCTAATGGACTTCAAGGTTCGAGGCTGTTAATATAATTTGTCACCAAATTATTCAAGATTATTTTTAAGAAAATTTCTGATTGTCACTTGGTCCATACAAATATAAATTATCAATTGATATAAATTGTATCTATATCTAAAAATGGGAGAAAAGCCCACGAGAAAAAGCCCAAATCAAACCCTTCAAATTTTTCTCCTCTTCCAAAGTCAAGCCCCAACCAGCTCCAAGATCAAATCTTCTTTCCTAAACCCTAACGAAAACCCCTCATTCTCTCTCGCACACCCTCCTTTTCCCAAAACCCAGAAAGGGAATCAATCGAGAATGGGCAGCCAGCAAGCCGCCGTATCGTTCCTGACGAACCTGGCCAGAGCAGCTTTCGGGCTTGGCGCATCGGCAACCTTGCTCAACGCATCGCTTTACACAGTCGACGGTGGAGAGAGAGCCGTCTTGTTTGACAGATTCAGGGGAGTGCTGGATGAGACGATCGGAGAAGGGACACATTTCCTGGTTCCATGGCTTCAGAAGCCCTTCATCTTCGATATCCGGACCAGACCTCACACCTTCTCCACCATCTCGGGAACCAAGGACCTCCAGATGGTCAACCTCACTCTTCGTCTTCTCTCCCGTCCAGAGGTACTGATGCCCATGTGCATTTCTTCCGATTTCCTTTTTGGGTTCGTTGTTAGTGGTTTCTGTTGTTTGTCTGGTTGGTAATTTTTTTTAGATAAGTTTGTCTGGTTGGTAGTGGAGGGAGGTAGATGAATTAATGATAATTGGGTCTATGTGGTCAGCTTTTGATTGTGAAAATTTGCTCCTAATAATCTATAACTGTAAATTGTTGGGTTAGAAGGAGGTACATAGTTAAAAGGATAGGACTATTGAAATTGTTTCGTTAGAAGGAGGCATCCCGTTAATTTTAACCTGAATGGTAGTAGTAATTTTCATTTCTTGGAAAATTCAGGAATTTATGTGAATGATTTGATTGTTTAATAAAGGTATCTCGCCTTCCGTATATCTTCCAACACTTGGGTCTGGAGTATGATGACAAGGTGCTTCCCTCAATCGGAAATGAGGTACTGAAGGCTGTTGTTGCCCAGTTCAATGCTGATCAGCTTCTCACTGAGCGGCCCCATGTGTCAGCGATGGTCCGAGAGTCACTGATAAGGCGTGCAAAGGACTTCAACATTGTGCTGGATGATGTAGCAATTACACACTTGTCTTATGGAGTGGAGTTCTCGAGGGCAGTTGAGCAGAAGCAGGTGGCACAGCAGGAGGCAGAGAGGTCCAAGTTTGTTGTGATGAAGGCTGATCAGGAGAGAAGGGCTGCTGTTATCAGGGCTGAAGGTGAAAGTGAGTCTGCTCGTCTAATTTCGGAGGCAACTGCAACCGCTGGTTTTGGGCTAATCGAACTGAGGAGAATTGAGGCATCTAGGGAGATTGCTTCTACTCTGGCAAGATCACCCAATGTGGCATATTTGCCTGGTGGGAAAAGCATGCTTTTTGCCCTGAATCCAGCCACACGTTGAGATATGTGTAAGTTTTAATTTTTATTGTCGTTCCTTGAATCGCCAGTGGATATTGCAGTTTAGTCTATTGCTCTATGTACGAATGACTGGAAAAACTGAATCAAATCATTGATTTTATTTCAAGTTTCTCTGTGCTTCATTTTGGATGTTTTGAGAACCTACAATATTGGAACATGTAATGACCAAGTTATTAATCTAACCCTCTTCAAAACAAGGAGAAAAGGTAAAATAAAGCATAGAAATATTCTCCTTAAGGAGATATTTCCTTTAGCTTCTGATGGTTTCCTTTATACCTTCCATGAGCTATCAACGTACAATGATTGCCTGCTCCACCTGCATTACTCTAATTCCATGATTTCTAGTCACTTATGTAGATTTAGTTCATTAACCCTTTCCTCTAAATTTCAAATTCATAAAGTCTGGAACAAGAATAATGGTTCTCAGCATTTCAATAATTTCAAAATCTAGAGTTATATACCTATCTGTTCTCTCTCGGTCTCATGGATTGTTTTCTTCTGAAATGGGGATATATGTGTAATCTTCTATCCTATCACGTTTATCCGTGTTCCGTTCCTGTTTTTTCATCTGGGTTTCACATTGTTTTATCTTGCTTGATTATTTGGAGGCTTTTCATTTTACTCATCTGGGTTTGACCTTTTACTTGCGCTTTTGGGGGTGGTTTGATTCTTGCATTAGTTTTCTGTTAATTTGTTCTTTTAATTATTTACCATTTTTTAACTCTTGCCCTAATGAATAAGAGTGATAAACTGCCAGAAAACTTGTACATAAATGTCATAAATGATACTTACTGCTAATAGTTCCTTGATTTTGTTTTTAAGACCATATATGCAAATTATTGTGAGCTCGCTTAAAATCTTGCGGATTGAGCTTTAAGAAGTTACATTATGTTAGTGGTGAAAGTGCAAATTGTTGCAGGAGGTCCTTCAAATTGAACCAGATTTGGAAAAAGGGGACAATTTCAAAACACAGAACTCTTAAATTAATGCGTAATCTAACACAAATGAAAAGAAAAAGGTCAAAAACCGAAAAATGGTGGAATAAAATATTTGATTGTGATGTAAATTTTGGTCTCATATTCAGATCAGAAGACTGATACAGCTAATGAATAACTTGGTAGTAATGTTGATGCGGGTGCTAGACTTCTTAACTGTCTTGAAGCTGACTCTGAAATAATTGACTTTTCTTTGACATTTCTACTGGAACTTTGTGTTTGAAGAACTAGACTCTGATATTGAGGTCAGAAGACTGATTCAACTAAGGTTAATAAACAGTCCTGTCAAACTTTAATTGATTTCTCTTCTACAAGTGTTGGTAAACCTCTTGGCAATTCGGAATTGATTTAAGGTTAGCTTTGTAACTACAATGTATAGATTTAGAGGGTATAGTTTTAACAGAGTATGTGCTTTAAGTAGTTACCTCTTTGGTTAAATATTCGTATTAAAATAACTTCTGGTTGTATTTTTAATAGAAAAATAAGAACATTAGCTAATTATTTCAAAAAAATAAGAACGATAGCTAAATAACTAAATAAACATGTTAAGAAAAATAGGTATTCTACAAAAATATTAGAAAATTAGGTTCTTACTTTTTTTGCTGCTTAAAGCTAATAGCACATAACAACTACTATGTTTTCCATGTTACTATAAGCGTAAATTAAAAATAAAGGGCGTAAAGCTGGTCATAAAAGGTAAGTAACCTCAAACACCATTTTAGTTATTTTTAGTACTTTCCTTGCTCTTATTCGGACTTTCTTTCTTTGCCCTCTTGCTATATGTTGTGTTGGGTTGGTTCCTTGTTTTACTTGATAAAAGATGACAGACACAACTTCTTTTGTGTATTTCAGGATGTTTTCTTGTGGAATCCAGTGAATAGTTGTCATATAGGAAACCCAGAAGGAGATTTCTGCCATTTTGAAAGGTTATCAGCCATATTTACTCTGAACATTGAACTTGTATCTTATGGTTGGATGAGACCCAGCTGCTCGTTTATTGATTTTATTAATTTCGGACATGAGTTATCTAGAGTTTCCTTTGGATGTAGGATTATAACAATTTGTGGTGAGAAGAATTTGCAGCAAAAGAAGCTGGCTAAGCTGAAATTGATTTTAGTTTGGTTCAGTTCGGTTCAGTTCATTGGTTTCAGTTTATATATATATATATATATATATATACTGAAGTATTGGTGGACTTTGTTTTGTTGTTCAATAAACGTAGAATAAAGTTTAGTTCTGCTAATGATGATTTAGCTTCTCAAAACAAATTCAATGGATCCATGAATTAGATGCTTTATGCAGGTGCATGAATTATGTAATATATATATATATTTATATCTTTTTGTACGAGATAAAAGTTGAAAATAAGATTTCTAATATGATCAAGAACATAAACGACCGCCAAGTGAAAGTTTGTTGATTCATATGCATAGATTTTGATTATAACTTTACCATAACGAGGGATAAGAATTGATTTTTTCTGAAGTCACGCTCAAAATCATCATATTAGTTCTGTTAAATTTCATTTTTACATAGTTCTAACTAATTTAGGAGAATGGAAATTATTAAGAAAAAAATATCATAATTATATATATATATGTATATATATAGAGAGAGAGAGAGAGGCTTTTACTCCGTTAATATGAAATATTTAAATTTAAAATCCCGATTACTTTTCAAATGAATTTTCATTTTCCCAAAAATTCATAACAATTTTACTTTTTCTCATTCCATTTTAACCCCTTAGGTTTTATCCAAAATCCTTCCTCATTACACAAATCCAAAATACACAATTCCTTATTAAAGGAAAAATCTAAAATACAATATACTAAAGCCATATATAAATCTTTAAGTAAAATATACTAAACCCACAAAATTATGATATAAAATTTGTTAATTATATTATTGATAATAAAAAATATTATACCATATATAAATCATATTTACATAGTTTGTCTTGAATCACGACAAAAAAAATTATGTTTGTATATTTTCAAATTAAATAGACTTAAATATTTTAAATAGAATATATTAATACATGTGCAATTTTTTTAATTAATTTTTAATAATATAATTTAAGTGATAATTATAATGTATTTATTTTAAATATAAAGGAAGAGACTTAACAATTAAAAAATTATAAATAAAATTTCTAAAAAAAATTATTAAAAAAATAGTGTATTTAATGGTCTCATCTTAATTTTTGTATTTTTAGAGTAATTATATATTAAATATAAAGTAATTTTTTTTGGAATAATTAAAATCAGAATTTATTTTTGAGAAATTTTAAAACTAAAAATTGTGCATTATAATTTTTTAGAAAATAATTTTAATTTTTATTAGAAAATTACATCTAAAATTTCAAAATTAATTTTACCAAATATAGAATTTTTAGTTGTTTTAAATAATAATTTGTTTACAATTATTTTGATTAAATTAATTAATTGATAATTATTTGAACGAGCACAAAAACCCACCACAAAGTCATTAGCCTGTATAAACAAACATGTTTCTTTTTAATTTTCTTTTTTCAGCCAAATTTCTGGTTTTCCTTTTTTACCCTTCATATTTCGCGTATTTATCACGCGGAGGTGGCGTCACAAAGACGCACTGCAGCCCGTCTATAAAAGCCAGAGACTTTCAGAGGCTTCTACGTCACTGGTACTCTCTCTGCTCTGGCTCTGTCCGGGTGCACTTCTTCCCGCCTCTGATCCCTTCGAACTTATTAATTTTGCTTATGTTTAATCTTATTAAATTAGGTTTTTCTTTTCTACTGGTTCTGTTATTGCATTCATCAAGCGGAGGTATTTTGGATCGACCACCACCCGGTCCTCGAACGCCTCTATCTGCAAATTCTGATTACTCATTTGTTCTGCTCCCACTCGAACACCAACTCCGATCTTCTACTCAAATTTAATTCTGAGACTACCCAATCGAAACCCTTTAGTTTTTGACGATGGTAATGAAAACCAGAAACGAGTGGGAGAAATACATGTACGAAAAGGCGGGCTAGGGTTTTGAAATCGTAGGAGTCTTGTAGAGAAAGTGGAAAAGGGAGGTAGAGATTGGGGAAAACAGAATCATTCACTAAAATTAGAAACAGAGGATATGTTTTTTTGATGAAAAAGAACAAGGATCAAATGGGTTCTCCCAAAGTTCTTCGAATTAAGGAAACATCAACGGGGAAGACCATGTCTGCGCACTGAAAATGGCAGATTTAGAAAATTACCCACATGGCGGACGTGATCAAGATGGCATCATCATTGTCGACCATGGCTTGCGTCGAAAAGAATCCAATCTCATGCTAAGTAAGAAATGAAATTTAGCTCTTTTCCAAATTTTCTTCTTTGTTTTTTGTTTTTAATTATATTCGACTTTAAGTGCTTCGCTGATTTTTGTCTCAACTATGGTGAATTTCAGATGAATTTGTTGCCATGCTCAGAGATGAAACTGGGTATCAAATTGTGGAGCCTGCTCATATGGTAAATTTTCAATTGCTTGCCTTTCTTGTGCACGTATGTTCATTTCCAAAATTTGGTTTTCATATGGTTCAGTTGGTTAACAGTTTGAAGACCGTCTTTTTGAAAATTATAGTTTAGAAATTTCATGACGTCAATATTTTCAGTTTGTTTACATGCTCAAATATGTCCAGGAGAATCCTTTTCTTTTATAATCCTTTTTTCATTCTGAAGTCTGAGGTTCTTGTAGTTATATCTCAAATGTGCAAAATCTTTTACCAGTAAGATGGGTTAAAGATAGTCCATAAAGCTTCTGAATGATCAATTGCAAATTCTTTTTCCAAAAGATCTCAGATCATGTATGGACAGTGAGTGATGTCATTGTCCTTGTAATATGATATTTAAATTTCAAATAATATTCTGGTTTGGCTCTTTATGTTGTATACTCCTCAGTTGGATCAAACTTTTGACTCGGTTTGGCACAGATCGTTTTGGTTGTTTATTCTTTGATGTTGCTTTAGATGTACATACTTTAGAAACTCATGGAAAAGCAATTGCCCATATTGTGCTCGATGATATTCTTCTCATGATGGTGGCAGCCTGCAGATGTTCTGCAGTGGTCTTTTTGAAGAATAGGGTATTTAATTTATTGAAGTATCATTAGTTATGTCATAAGCTAGAAATTGTATTTCCCGTTGGAGCTCGTTTGATCTGAAAAGGATGCCAACCATATCATTTTATGTTTTAGGAAAGGTGCAGAGATTAAAAAGTTGTAACTTGTGACCACTTGGTTTTCTACTTTGTTTCTCTGCTGTTATAAAGTAGCAATTGCTCTTGAAGCACACTCGAGATACTCATAGCTACATAATGTTATTTGTTATGCTCATACTTCTTAAAGCTATATATTTGGTTGCCTAGATGTTTTTCCCAAAGGTAATATTTCAAAGATGATGGGCACAATTCCTTAGCTCTGATGCTATTTATTCAGTTTAGTGTGTGTACTGTGTTGACTTGGTTTACTTATTTTTTGGATTGCTAGAATTTTCTATACATTTTGTGGCATCATTAATTCCTTGGAACTAAAATCTTGGGCTTTGTAAAACCAACCAAATAAATAGGAGTTGGCAGAACCATCAATAAGAGATGCATTTGGTTCATCTGTTCAACAAGGAGCAAATGGTGTGATAGTAAGCCCCTTTTTTCTCTTTTCTGGACGACACTGGCATAAGGTAACTTATTATATTTTTGCTTTGTTCCCTTGACCTTAATCTACATGCTTGATTAATGGCTACACCATTTTGTTGAAGGTATTGTGGAAAATATTAAAATTCTAGCCTTGTTAATTTGATTGCATGTTTCATAGGATATTCCTTCCTTAACTGCTAATGCTCTAAAAGTGTATCCTGGCGTGCCATACATCATAACTGCTCCTCTTGGCTTGCACAAGCTTCCTTGTGGTATGCTGGTATTTACGTTAATCTTGCAAAGACTTTTTGAGTCATCACCATATTTTCAAATTGTGCTTAGCTTTATTTTTAGTTATCCTTACTTGATTAATATGTAGATTATTCATGAGTACAGGGGGGATGACAATACTACTCAGTTAATGCAATTAAATCAAGCTTTTACCCAATATCTCCATGAAACCAGTATTTATTTGTGTTAAAACGAAAACTTTCATCCTTATTATTACTGATTTTCACCAGCTTCCAAAAATATAGTTGGTTATAGTTGGTTCACAGTTGATTAACAGTTGAGTCATCAGTGAACATGGGTGAGTTCAGAGTGATGATGTTCAAGAACCATCAAAAGTGGAAGCAAAGAGGGTAAAATAGCTCGATTCATTTTTTTTTTAAATTGAGGGTGTCTTTATTTGGTTTTTTAAAACAATTGTTCCTATTGGTGCCTAAGTAAATTTTCCTCAATTTTTTGGGGCAATCCGGTCCCTCGGAATAGTTCCATTTCTTAAAAAAATGTGACTTGATCGTTTAGCTGGAAGTAAATATTTTTTGATATATCAACTTAAAGTTTTTAAACCTTTTGTTGAAACATAATTACAATAGGTGTTTCATATGAAAAGTGTGGAACACTAATAGAGGCTCAGTTAATTGTTTATAAACTGAAAAATGTGTTGTATCTATTTTTTAGAAAAGAAAATGTCACTCGGTGCATAAGAATGTGAATCTTGATTTTGTGGCAAAATGAAAATGCTTTGATCCCTCAAGTTGTACCAACTCGAAAAGACGTGCCTTGAAATTTCAATTCAAAGTAAATATGTTTTGGTATGTCAGTTTGAAAGTAAAAGTTTCTTTGGTGACACACTTTCTTATGGAGAGTTAGGCAACCTTTCACTTAGTGATGGCAATGTGCTTTTCCAATCTATTTTTAGAATGGACGGAAAAATTTGATGATTGGTTATGAGAATTATCATTTTATGTGATGAAACTTGTCGCTCTTCATCTTGAAGCCACATTGATAATCTTGATGTAGTTTTGTTCCTCAGTAAAAGTGCCTCAATTTGATGTTTTAAAACCGACACTGTATTAACTAATTCTTTGAAAATAAACGTGCCTCGTATTTAAGCAAAAACTTAGTTTTTGAGGAAAAGTAAAATTCCTTCTATCTCTCAGTTGGTCGGAATATAAAAATAAATATGCTTTGATGTTTTGCTTGCAAGTAAGTATTCTTTTGGTGTGTGGTTTTAAAGCTTTTTTGTTTTTGTTAAAAAATAGTTTCTTTTTGAAATATAAAAAATAGTTTTCTTATGGTGTCCTGCATTAAAAGTGATGTGAGCATGGATCATCTTGGGTCACATGGAAGAGACATCATCATGCCAAGTGGGCCCATAACAAAGAGCCATACCCAAAGATTACAACAAGCTTTCCAACTCTTCATCCAAGTTTGGATTAATTAGGAAGATGGGTTTGGACCCACTAAAGAAGCCCAATGAAATAAGTTATCCAACAAATTAATCCAAGGACATAATGGTCTTATCAATTTTTTTCAAGCACATGGTGGAAATGGGTAAGAAAAGGAAGCAATCAGCTGAGAAAAATGGTAAGACCATATTTATCATAATTAGGAATTTAGATTTTAATTTTAATTAATTCCCTATGTAATTGCACTTAGTTAAAAATTTAGACTTTATTTTTAATTAATTTCCTATGTAATTGCAATTTTAATTAGGAGATTTTTATTATCTTTTTATTCACATGGCTTACCATATAAATAAGCCATCAAATCTTTATTGTAAATATTTAAGATTAAAATCAATAGTGTTGTGAGTTTTATTCAAGAAAAGTGTCTTCATCATTCTTGTTGAGTAAGGAGTGGATATACTTATCAAGGTAATTTCTTATGTTGTTGTTCCATTCTTCTTTTAATTCTCAATTTTTCAGTGATCTTAGTTCTTATCATTCTTGATAGAAGGTTAAGTAGGGAGGGTTTTTATAAGATAAAATTTCTTTGGTGACTTGAATGAAATTATCTGAGTTCTTGATCGCGTTGGTTGATCTTGAGTTTTGTATCAAAAAGTGTTCTAGTTTGGAATGTTCTAGTTTGGAAAGTAAAGGAGACGCAATTTATAGTTTTGAACCTGAAAATGATTTTTATATATTATTTAAAGATAAATGTGACTTGATGGATGAGAAAATGAATTTCGATTTCTTGGGGCAATGTAAATCTGCTTTGGCCCCTCGTGTAGTTCCAATTTTTGGAAAAACAAGTGTTGAGCTCTTGATTCAAGAGAAATATGTTTTTGTGTGGCTGTAAAAGTAGAGGATGTTGTGACGACACCACTTCTGATATGGTAATTTGCTTTCCTAATATATGATAACCACGAATGGCAAACTTGTATACTCGATTGCGGGAACTGTCATATTCAATTTATGTAAGATATATGAGATATGTTTTGAAGGTTTGAATTTCATGATCTTTTGGCACGAGAGTGTATCCTTCTACGTCCCATATTCTGAAAGTAAAAGGCCTCGATTAATTTTTTTGAGAGTGAGTGTGACCATTTCTTTTTTTAAACAAATTTGTTTGTTGGTGCCTGAGCAAATGTTTCTCAATTTCTGGGGCAACGTAAGATTTTGCTAGTCCCTTGGATAGGTCTTTGGTGTGCTGGTTTAAAGTTTCTTGATTTTTTGCTTTAAAGATAAATTTACAGGTGTCCCATATGGAAAGTATACCAGTTGGAAAAGTAAGTGGATCTCAAATAATTTTTTAGAGACTGAAAGCGTGTTGTATCTATTATTTAAAAGATAAATGTGCCTCGGTGCAAAAGAAAATTATTTTAGATTTCCTGCAGAAAAGTAAAACTTTTTTGATGCCTCGGGTTGGCCGAACTCTAAGTTGTGGTTTGAACATTTGATTTAAAGTAAATATTTTTCAGAATATGTTGGTTGAAGATAAAAGTTACTTTGATGTGACCCCAATTCTCTTGGAGAGTTGGCAACCTTTCTTTTATAGAGTTGGCAGTTTCTCAATCATTTATTACTATGGATGAAAGACATGAGTGCTTAATTATAGGAATTTTTCATTCTATTTGAGAAAGGTTGTCGATCTTGATTTTGAAGCCAATTTAATAAACTCGATATGCTTTCGTTCTTTAGTAAAAGTGCCTAAATTCGTTGTTTCGCAGAAGAGAGTGCATTGGTTTATTATTTCAAAACAAATGTACTTTGATGTCTAGGCAAAGGTTTTTCAATTTCTTGGGAAAAAGTAAAAATTCCTCCGATCGCCATGGTAGTTGGAACTCGGAAAAAAATATGCATGGATGTTTTTTGGTTGCAATTAAATATTTTTTGGTATGTTGTTTCAGAGTTTCTTTGTTGTTTTTGTTTAACAATAATTGCTTATGGTGCCCCATATGGAACGTGTCTAGGTTTGGACGTAAGAGAGTCTCAATTGATTCTTTTGGAAATAAAAGTGTGCTTTGTCTAATGCTTAAAATAAATTGCCTTGATGGATAAGAATTTCTTTTTTGATTTCTTGGGGCAATTTAAATATTCTCTGTTCGAGTCCTAATTCTAAAAAGACGTGCTTTGAGCTTTTGATTCATCGAAAACATGTTTCTGTATGTGGCTAATTTGGTGGCATGATTCCTCTTAAAAGGTTTATCAATCAAAAAGTGAAAGTTATTATGTTTACAATACTGCTCTTAGAGATTTGGATGTCCGCTCTCCTAATCCATTAGAGCCGCGGGCTAAAGATGTATAGGTTTAGTAATGCTATCTGACAGTTTATGCATAAACTTTTGTTGTTTATAAACTTATATGCTCAGTTATGTGTTAGTTTTACTAGAAAGAGTGTTTTGTTTCTCTTTATTGCATCCTATATATTAAGTGACACAACGAAGGTATTGAGATTTGGTAGAAAATGATGTCATCTTGGTCACTGATTTCACAAGTTTCTATCAGAAAAGTTTTTTTGGCCCTCTAGAATTTTATATTAAATGATATGAGTAAAGTAAAAGTGTCATGATCTTTTAAGTTCCGAAATAAAAATGCCTTTTGCCTCGTAGGCGCAAAGTATATGCAGCTTACATTTGTGTATCTACTTAGGTATGCCATTATCTTTTTTCTTGGTTCACTGGTAGGTTATACCAAAAATTCTAATTCTTGAAATTGGTGGAGCTTACCATACATACATGTCCGGGCTACAACGAAGAGTGTAGTTGAGTTATCACTATTTGGAACATACAACTTTGCACTAAACTTCAACAGTGTGAGTCGATCTCTTAGACTTACACATTTTACTTTCCCAAATTTTTTGTTTAAAATCTTATTCGACCAGCAATTCAGGGATTAAGATTGAGAGTAGAATATTTTATTTTAAATATTTGGAGAATAACTATATGCTGAATTTGTCTTAATTCTAATAATTGTTCTAATGTAGTTCTTCATAAATTTACCAAGAAAAACTAAATTGGAACAAGGATCAAATCTTCCTAAGTGAGATTAATGGTGTTTTTGCTCTTACTGAGTTTTATAGGGTTGTTGTCTCATATTTGTATCTGCACTTTGTGTATTGTTGAAATGGAAGTTTATAGCTTGAACTTCCATTTTGGTGGATTTTTTGTCTTGAAAAGTAAGTCATTTAGCATGGTCCACTTTCACTGGAACCCATAATAATCACGTTAACTCTTAATAAAGGGATTGATTCATGAATATCCAACAAATTTTGTGCTTGACTAGGGATTTTTTGTTGATAAATAGATCTTCAGAAATGTTGGTTTTAGTGATTTTGATTTTACGCACAAGTAGCTGTCTTTGTTCTATTTGTGTCTTTTTGTTTACTTAAGCTCCTGTTGTTCATAATTTTTTTTTTGAGATAACAAAAAAAAAAAATGTTGTTCGTAATTTCTTTTTCTGTTGCAAAATCAGGAGTCAATATTTTGCTTCTTAGTAAATGATTATTTATACTGTGTGATGCTCTTGGAAGTTCTTTCACTATGACTTGATCCTTTCACGTGTCTTTGATTTGTAGGGACTGTATCATAGCTAAATGATATCCTTCGTACAGTTAAAGTTGGTGATTGTTAATTCAAGAGGTGCTCAATAGCTGGCTACACTTCTAGCTATTGGTGCAGAAAACACTGCATTCTTATTCTATCTCATAAGTTCATTTCATTTTGAGTACTCATTTACGCAGGGAAAAAAGACACGACTGCTAATATTAAGAATATGCTGGTCCTTGTTAACTTTGGCTACATAGCTTGGCTCTAAATTGTTTCTTTGTTGGCATTATGGTAATTCCATTTTGCGTTTTGTTTATTTTTGCCCAACTTTCAAGAATCAGAATGAAAATGCTAACCTTCTTCTTTCCTGATATTTTTTTGTTATCCATTCGAAGCTGAAGTTCAACGATTTTAGAGTTCCAAACGCACTTGTTCTGGTAGGCTGAAGAAATGCCCGGATTATACAGGTCCCCACTTGCGCATTATAAGAAATGCCTGCATCATACGAAGATGTTTATTATATAGGAATCCGGAATGCTTGGTTTTGTTTGGCTAAAGAGTGCCTGGAAAGTCTCCCTGTCCCTGGTCTAACGCGTGCAAGGTATTGTGAGACTTTTCGAGCAGTAGGAGTTACCACTTGTGTTGAACATTCAAGTCACCACTTCCGGAATGCTTGGTTTTGTTTGGCTAAAGAGTGCCTGGAAAGTCTCCCTGTCCCTGGTCTAACGCGTGCAAGGAATTGTGAGACTTTTCGAGCAGTAGGAGTTATCACTTGTGTTGAACATTCAAGTCACCACTTGCCTTTGCCGTAGTGAGTCAACCTCTGAGACATAAATGCTTTTCTTCTTTGAATTTTTTTTTGAAATCTTGTTGTTGAAGGGTTGAGGTAATAGAATTAATAGAACTTATTTATTTCTAAAACCACCCCTTTTATGTATGTTGATATCCCAATTTGAAGAAGTGTAATAGAACTTCTGATTTTCTAAGGTTTGTTTTTTTTTTTCTAAGCAAACATTTGTGGTCACAAAAAGTTGTTATTTATGATAAGCAAGACAATTACGAAGGAAGACGAATGATCCTAATTGTGATGCTGCTAACTTCTTGTTGCAGATGTTTATTAGAGTTGTTATGTTCGAGATGAGACCAGGTCTTTGCTAGTTGCTGGATACACAGACCATCAGGTCTGTCTTGCACGTGAGTGTTATTTTTACCTTCTACAGTCTTCATCATTGTATTTTCACTTTTGCCAAGTGCTATATAAAGTATTCATCTTACGTTTGTCTCTGTTTTGATGTATATGTTTAAATTGAATTTTTTTTCTTAAACTTGCATTTTGATGCATTTTGTCTTGAGAAGTTAATTATTTACGATGGTTCCATTTCAATAGAATTCATGGTATTCCTTGCAATCCTTAATCAAGGGATTGCACCGAAAATATCCTACAGAATTTCTCCTGCCCTTGGGGTTAAATTTTACTGAACAAATCATCATAAATAATAGCTGTTAATGATTTTTTTAATATTTGTTTTACCCGGAAACAGATTTTTTTCCCCTTCTTTGTTATTCTCTTTCTTCTTAAATATTTTTTTATAGGTGCAGCTATTTTTATTCCATATTTTCCTTATTGTTGACTTAACCTTATTTTCCTATAAATTTTTTCTGTTGCTTCAGTAGTGATCTAAGATCCTTGTCAATTCTTACATTTTCAATTGTGAAACATAGTAAGAGTTATAAATGGGTTCGTGTCTACAAAAGTCGGTTTTGTATTAAATTTAGATATATGTATTTTTTAAATTTCATTTCTGTCTAGTTATTTATTTGTTTATTTTTTCTAAACTCAGTGGACTTATGCGTTCGTCCAAGTTTCTCATAAATTTTTACTAGCTCCACCAGAGTTAAATTGTGATAAATATAGAAATGGAAATAACCAGTAGGGAAGCTAATGGTTTTCAACAAGACTCAAATTACTCCACTCCTCTCCTCGTCATCGTTCTTGATGGACCAATTGTTCTCTGTTTCTATTCCATTTCATGTGTCATTCACAGTTTTGTCATCTGAGCACTAAAATGATCAATATTGTTGCATTGTTGCAAGCAGATCATGTCCTCTTATTGTATTATTGTTTTGATATTAGTTAATTTGCTGTGTGACATTCATGGGACTTCTGTCCATATAGCTTTATCCTTTTCCTTGTTTCTTTGATTTATAGGGACTATATCCTGGCAGTATTATAGTTTTCGTTCAATCAACATGTAGTTTGCTTGTTCGAGAGGTATGTAATATTCATCTTATGTGAGAAAGTAGATTTGCATTTATTCGTCGGTAAAAGTGACTTAATTTATTTTATTGTAAGCGAGAGGAAATTGATTTATATTTTCAAAATAAATTTGCGTCCTTGTTTAAGAAATTTTGTTTTTCAATTTCTTAGGAGAAAGTAGAATTTCTTGTGTCCGTCCGGTAGTTTGACCTTAAAAAAAAATGTTGCTGGATCTTCTGGCTGCAAGTAAATATTTTTTGGTATCGCTTTAAGTTCCTTGTTTCTTTCGTTAAAAAATAATTTTTTACGGTGTCCCGATTTGGAAAATAAGAAAGCAAGTAAATATGTCTCGATATGTTTGAAAGAAAAACTTACTTTGATGACACACTTTCTCTTGAAGAGTCGGTAAAGTTTCTCATATAGAGTTGACAAACTAGCGCGGACAGAAAACATGGATGCTTGGTTATCGGAATATTCATCTTATGTGAGAAAGGTTGTTGTTCTTCATTTTGAAGCCACATCAAGTAACTAGATTTGCTTTTGTACGTCGGTAAAAGTGCCTTTTATTTTATTGCAAGTGAGAGAAAATTGATTTATTGTTTAAAAATAAATTTGCGTCCATGTTTATTAAAGAGCTTTTCGATTTCTTTGGAGAAAGTAGAATTCTTTGTGTCTGTCTGCTAGTTTGAACTTAAAAAAAAAGTGGCTGGATATTCTGAATGCAAGTAAATATTTTTTGTATTGTTTTAACTTTCTTGCTTCTTTCGTTGAAAATAATTTTTCTCGGTGTCCTGGTTTGAAAACTAAGCAAGTAAATATGTCCCGATATATTAGTTTGAAAGAAAAAGTTATTTTGATGATACACTTTTTCTTGAAGAATTGGCAAAGTTTCTCACATAGAGTTGACGAATTGGCGCAGACATAAAACATGGATGATTTGTTATCAGGATACTCATCTTATGAGAGAAAGGTTGTTGTTCTTCATTTTGAAGCCACATCAAGTAACTAGATTCGCTTTTTATTTGTCAGAAAGAGTGTCTTAATTTATTTTATTGAAAGTGGGAGGAAATTGATTTATTTTTTCATAATAAATTTTTGTCCATATTTAAGGAAAAATTATTCGATTTTTTTCGGAGAAAGTAGAATTCTTTGTGTCCGTCCAGTAGTTTGAACTTAAAAAAAATGTGGCTGGATCTTCAGATTACAAATAAATATTTTTTGGTATCCCTTTAAGTTTCTTGCTTCTTTCATTGAAAAATAAATTTTTACGATGTCCCAGTTTGGAATGTAAGCAAGCAAATAAATATGTCCCGATATATTAGTTTGAAAGAAATAGTTACTTTGATGACACACTTTGTCTTGAAGAGTCGGCAAACTTTCTCACATAGAATTGATAAATTAGCGCAGACATAAAACATGGATGCTTGGTTATTGGAATATTCATCTTATGTGAGAAAAGTTTTCGTTCTTCATTTTGAAGTCACATTAGGTAACTAGATTTGCTTTTGTTCGTAAGTAAAAGTGCTTTAATTTATTTTATCGAAAGTGAGAGGAAATTGATTTATTATTTCAAAATAAATTTGTGTTCATGTTCAAGGAAGAGCTTTTTGATTTCTTTGGAGAAAATAGAATTTCTTGTGTCTGTCCTGTAGTTTGAACTTAAAACAAAAGTAGCTGGATCTTCTAATTGCAAGTAAATATTTTTTTGTAACGTTTTAGGTTTCTTGCTTCTTTCGTTGAAAAATGATTTTTTACAATATTCCGGTTTGAAAAGTGAGAAAGCAAATAAATCTGTTATGATATATTAGTTCAAAAGAAAAAAATTATTTTGATGATGCACTTTCTCTTGATGAGTCAGCAAACTTTCTCACATAAGTTGACAAATTAGCACAGACAATACATGGATGCTTGGTTATCGGGATATTTATCTTATGTGAGAAAGGTTGTCGTTCTTTATTTTAAGGCCACATCAGGTATCTAGATTTATTTTTGTTCATTGGTAAAAGTGCCTTAATTTATTTTATTGAAAGTGAGAGTAAAATTGATTTATTATTTCAAAATAAACTTTCATCTGTGTTTAAGGAATTTTTTTTTGATTTCTTCGGAGCAAGTAGAATTCTTTGTGCCCTCCGGTAGTTCGAACTAAAACAAAACGTGATTGGATCTTCTGACTGCTAGTAAATATTTTTTGGTATCGCTTTAAGTTTCTTGCTTCTCTTGTTGAATAATAATTTTTTACGGTATTCCGGTTTAAAAAGTAAGCAAGCAAGTAAATATGTCTCGATATATTAGTTTGAAAGAAAAAGTTACTTTGATGACACTTTTTCTTGAAGAGTTTGCAAACTTTCTCACATAAAGTTGACAAATTAGCGCAAGCATAAAACATAGATGCTTGGTTATCGGGATATTTATCTTATGTGAGATAGGTTGTCGTTCTTCATTTTGAAGCGACATTAAGTAACAAGATTTGCTTTTGTTTGTCGGTAAAAGTGCCTTAATTTATTTTATTGAAAGTGAGAGAAAATTGATTTATTGTTTCAAAATAAATTTTCGTCTGTGGTTAAAGGAAAAGTTTTTCGATTTCTTCTGAGAAAGTAGAATTCTATGTGTCTGTTTGCTAATTTGAACTTAAAAAAAAATGTGACTGGATCTTTTGATTGCAAGTAAATATTTTTAGTATCGTTTTAAGTTTCTTGCTTTTTTCGTTAAAAAAAGTTTTTTATGGTGTCTCGGTTTGGAAAGTAAGCAAGCAAGAAAATATATCCTAATATATTAGTTTGAAAGAAAAAGTTACTTTGATGTTACACTTTTTCTTGAAGGGTTGACAAAATTTTTCACAGAGAGTTGACAAATTAGTGTGGACAAAAAACATAGATATTTAGTTATTGGGATATTCATCTTACGTGAGAAAAGTTGTCATTCTTCATTTTGAAGTCATATCAGGTAACTAAATTTGCTTTTGTTCCTCGGTATGAGTGTCTTAATTTATTTTATTGAAAGTGAGAGGAATTTAATTTATTGTTTTAAAATAAATTTGTTTTCTTCGGAGAAAGTGGAATTTCTTGTGTCTGTCTGGTAGTTTGAACTAAAATAAAATGTGGTAGGATCTTTTGTCTGCAAGTAAATATTTTTTGGTATCGTTTTAAGTTTTTTGCTTTTTTCATTGAAAAATAAATTTTTTAGGGTCCCGGTTTGGAAGGTAAAAAAGCAAGTAATATGTCCCGCTATATCAGTTTGAAAGATGAAGTTGCTTTGATGACTCACTTTCTCTTGAAGAGTCATCAAACTTTCTCACATAGAGCTGACTGTGCTTGGTTTTCGAGATAAAACATGAATGTTTGGTTATTGAGATATTCATCTTATGTGAGAAAAATTGTCATAACTTCATTTTAAAGCCACATCAGTTAACTAGATTTGCTTTTGTTTGTTAGTAAAAGTGTCTTAATTTATTTTATTGAAAGTGAGAGGTAATTGATTTATTATTTCAAAAGAAATATACGTCTGTCTTCAAAGAAATTCTTTTTAATTTCTTCGGAGAAAGTAGAATTCTTTGTGTTCGTTTGATAGTTTCAACTTAAAAAAAATGTGCTCGGATCTTCTGACTACAAGTGCTATTGTTTTAAGTTTCTTTCTTCTCTTGTTAAAAAATAGTTTTTTATGGTGTCCCAGTTTGGAAGGTAAGAAAGCAAGTAAATATGTCCTGCTATATTAGTTTGAAAGAAAAAGTTACTTTGATGACACACTTTCTCTTGAGGAGTCGTTGAACTTTCTCACAGAGAGTGGACAAATTAGCGCGGACATAAAACATGGATGCTTGGTTATTGGGTTATTGAGAAACGTTGTTGTTCTTCATTTTGAAGCCACATCAGAGAACAAGATTTGCTTTTGTTTCTCGGTAAAAATACCTTAATTTATTTTATTAAAAATGAGAGGAAATTGATTTATTATTTTAAAATAAATTTGTGTCAGTTTTTAAGAAAAAGATCTTCGATTTCTTCGAAGAAAGTAGTAGTTTGAACTTAAAAAAAAAAAATCCTAGATCTTTTGACTGTAAGTAAATATTTTTTGGGTACATTTTAAGTTTCTTGCTTCTTTAGTTAAAAAATAAATATTTATGGTGTCCTAGTTTAAAAAGTAAGAGAGCCTCATTTTTTTACTTAGAAACTAAGCATGTTTTATAAATTTTTAAAAATGAATGTGCTTTGATGAATAAAAAAATGTTTCTTTCTTGAGAAAATTTAAATCTGCTCTAGACCTTTGTGTAGCACCAACTGTGAAAAAATGAGTCTTGAACATTTGATTCCTAATACATATGTTTATGTTTGTCGATTTGAAAATGAAAGCTATTGTGATGGCCCCTCCCTCTCTTAGACATTGCAATTTGCTTTCCTAGTATGTGATGATCATGACGAAAGACTTGTATGCTCAGTTATGAGAACTGTTTAAATATAGTTGGAAAAGAATAAAAAATGGCTGGGTCTTTTGGGTAGAGAACATTATTTATGTGGCCCTTGCATCCATAATGAATGTTTTAATTGAGATTTTCGGACCCAAGTATAAGAGTTTCAATTCCATATTAACAAGCTTGCGATCCCAAAATCGCTGTGCTTGGATAATCATTTTGAAAGCTACAGGTTTCTTGATCTTTCAAAACAAGCTTACTTTATATCCTTAGATGTCTCGCATCGAAATATGTAAGTTCGGAAAGTAAAATAGCTCAATTTATTTTTTTGGAACAATCTTGTCCCTCATAATAGTTCCAATTCTTAAAAAAATGTGACTTGATCTTTTTGCTGGAAGTAAATATTTTTTAATATATCAACTTAAAATTTTTTAACCTTTTGTTGAAGCATAATTACAATAGTTATTCCATATGGGAAGTGTACCGATTGGAACATCAGAGAAGCTCAAGCGATTGTTTAAAAGCTGAAAAATGTGTTGTATCTATTTTTCAGAAAAGGAAATGTTTCTCAGTGCATATAAATGCGATTCTTGATTTTTTGTGGCAAAATCAAAACACTTCGATCCCTCAAGTTGTACCAACTCAAAAAAGATATTGCCTGAAATTTCGATCCAAAGTAAATATGTTTCGGTGTGTCGGTTTAAAACTAAAAGTTTCTTTTGTGGCACACTTTCTTATGGAGAGTTAGGGGACCTTTCACTTAGTGACGACAATATGCTTTCCCAATCTATTTTTAGAATGGACGGAAAAATTTGATGTTCGCTTATGGGAATTGTCATTTTATGTGAGGAAGGTTGCCACTCTTCATTTTGTAGCCACATTGATAATCTTGGTGCAGTTTTGTTCTTCGGTAAAAGTACCTCAATTTGATGTTTCAAAACTGGCATTGTATACTAATTTTTTGAAAATAAATGTGCCTCGGTATCTATGCAAAAACTTCACAGTTTTTTAGAGAAAAGTAAAATTCATTTAATCTCTTGATTTTTTGGGGCAATGTAAGATTTTGCCGGTCTCTTAGATAATTTTATCTCTAAAAAATTGTCTCTTGATCTTGTAAGTGGAAGTTATTGTTCTTCGGTATGTTGGTTTAATGTTTATCGATTTTTTGCTTTAAAAATAAATTTACAGGTGTCCCATATGGAAAGTATACCAGTTGGAAAAGTAAGTGGATTTCAAGTAATTCTTAAAAACTCAAAGCGTGTTGTATAAAGATAAATGTGTCTTGGTGCAAAAGAGAATGATATTGGATTTCCTGTAGCAAACTAAAACTTTTTTAATGCTTCAAGACTTTTGATTCAAAGTAAATATTTTTCAGAATATGTTGGTTGAAAGTAAAAGTTACTTTGTTGATACCCTTTTTCTTGGAGAGTTGACAACCTTTCTCTTATAGATCTGGTAGTGTGCTTTCTGACTTATTTATTACTACGGACGAAAGACATGAACGCTCAGTTATAGGAATTATTCATTTTATTTGAGAAAGATCATCGTTCTTGATTTTGAAGCCAATTAATAAACTTGATGTGCTTTCTTTGCTCAGTTAAAGTTTCCAAATTCGTTGTATTGCGATGAGAGTGTATTGGTTTATCGTAAATAAATGTACTTTTATGTGTAGGCAACGGTTTTTCAATTTCTTGAGAAAAGGTAAATCTTCCAATCGCCACGGTAGTTGGAAGTCAAGAGAAGTATGCATGGATTTTTTTTGGTTGCAGGTTAATATTTTTTAGTATTTCATCTCAAAGTTTCTTTGTTGTTTTTGTTTAACAGTAATTGCTTCTAGTGTCCCATATGGAATGTGTCCAGCTTTGGAAAGTAAGAGCGCCTAAATTTATTATTTTGGAGCATAAAAATGTGTTTTGGAATGTAAATTTTTTTTTTAATTTGTTGGGGCAATTTAAATATCTCCAATCCAGTTCTAGTTCTGAAAAAATGTGCATTGAACTTTTGATTCAATGAAAACCTGTTTCTGTATGTGGCTTTGAAAGTAGGAGCTAATTTGGTGGCAATCTGAAAGTAAAAGTTATCATGGTTACACTATTGCTCTTAGAGATTTGGGTGTTCACTCTCCTAATCTTTAGACCTATGGGCAAAAATGTGTAGGTTTGGTTATGGGATCTGATAGTTTATGCGAGAACTTTTGCTGTTTGTTTCTTTCATTTCTTATCACCACAAACTACAAACTTGTATGCCCAGTTATGTGTTACTTTTACAAGAAAGAGTGTTATCTTTCTCTATATTGCAGCCTAGATGTGTTATCTTTCTCTATATTGCCTCCTAGATATTAAGTGACACAATGAAGGTATTGAGACTTGGTGGAAAATGATGTCATCCTGGTCACTGATTCCACAAGTTTCTATCATAAATTTTTTTTTGGCCCTTCTACATCTTATATTAAATGATATGGGTACGTAAAAATGTCATGATCTTTTAAGTTTTGAAAGAAAAGTACCTTTTGCCTCTTAGGCCCAAAATATGTGCAGCTTATGTTTATGTCTCTACTTAGGTATACCATTATCTTTTTTCTTGGTTCACTGGTAGGTTATACCAAAAATTCTAATTATTGAAATTGGTTGAGCTACCATAATTACAGTAGGTGTTCCATATGAAATGTGTACCAGTTGGAACACTAAGAGAGGGTCAAGTAATTGTTTAAAAGCTGAAACAATGTGTTGTATCTATTTTTAAAGAAAGAAAATGTGCCTTGGTGCATGAAAATGTGATTCTTGATTGTTTGTGGCAAAATAAAACTGCTTTGATTCCACAAGTTCTACCAATTCAAAAAGATGTGGCTTGAAATTTTGACCAAAAGTAAATATGTTGTGGTGTATCGGTTTGAAAATAAAAGTTTCTTCGATGATACTTTCTTTTGGAGAGTTAGGCAACCTTTCATTTAGTGGTGGCAATATGCTTTCTCAATCAATTTTTAGCATGGACGGAAAAGTTTGATGCTCAGTTCTGGGAATTGTCATTTTGTTTGGGGAAGGTTGCCGCTCTTCATTTTGAAGCCACATTGATAATCTAGATGCATTTTTGTTCCTCGGTAAAAGTTTCTCAATTCGATATTTTGAAACTAACACTGTATTAACTAATTTTTTAAAAATAAATGTGCCTTGGTGTCTAAGCAAAAGTTTCTTTGTTTTTTGGGAAAAAGTTAAATTTCTTCGATCTCTCGGTTGGTTGGAACATAAAAAGAAATATGTTTTGATGTTTTGCTTGCAAGTAGATATTTTTTATTGAAATATAAAAAAACAGTTTTCTTATGGTCTCCTACATTGAAAGTGTTTTGGTTCGGGAAGTAAAGGAGGCTCAATTTATAATTTCGAACCTGAAAACAATTTTTTTTGTATTATTTAAAGATAAATGTGACTTGATGCACGAGAAAATGGATTTCGATTTTTTGGAGCAATGTAAATTTGCTCCAACTCCTCTTGTAGTTCCAATTTTTGAAAAAACATGCGTTGAACTTTTGATCCGAGAGAAATATGTTTTTGTTTGTGGCCGTAAAAGTAAAGGATACTGGGATGACATCTCTTATGATATTGTAATATGCTTTCCTAATATATGATAACTATGGATAGAAAATTTGTATGCTGGATTGCGAAAACTATTATATTCAGTTTATGTAAGATATATGAGATGTGTTTTGAAAGTTTGAATTTCATGATCTTTTGGCACAAACATATATCATTCAATGTCCCATATTCAGAAAGTAAATGGCCTCGATTAATTTTTTTGAGAGCGAGTGTGTCAATTTATTTTTTAAATAAATTTGTTTGTTGGTGCTTGAACAAATGTTCCTTAATTTTTTGGGGCAGTGTAAGATTTTGCCAGTCTCTTGGATGATTCTATCTCTAAAAAATTGTCCCTTGATCTTTTAACTGAAGTTAATTAATCTTTGGTATATAATTTTCTTGATCTTTTGCTTTAAAAATAAATCTACAAGATGTCCCACATGAAAAGTATACAAGTTGGAAAAGTAAGTGGATGTCAAATAATTTTTTTAAAATTGAAAGGCATGTTGTATCTATTATTTGAAAGATAAATGTGCTTTGGTGCAAAAGAAAATGATTTTGAATTTCCTGCAGCAAAGTAAAACTTTTGTGATGCTTCGGGTTGTCTAAACTCTAAAAGTTGTGGTTTGCACTTCTGGTTCAAAGTAAATATTTTTCAGAATATGTTTGTTGAAAGTAAAAGATACTTTGATGACACCTTTTCTCTTGAAGGGTTGGCAACCTTTCTCCTATAATTGTGGAATCTCATTAGAGATTAGATATGGTAGAAAAACTTGTTGAACCTTCGAAGCAAGTAGGGATGGCTCTTGAAATACATGTTCTGCAGTTATCATTAGAGAATGTTTCAGAAGAACCTTTCCAATAGTTTTCAGATGAAGAAGTAGATTATGGTTCAAAATCATTTATTTAGGAGTTAAAAATCAATAGAGCAAATAGAGCTTGTCCCAGAAACACCAAGATCACTGAGGGCACTGAAAGCTCCAGTTATGATATTATGGATACAGTAAGAAGTAAAAATAGATTTGAAATTACCGAGAAAGGGGTATCTCTTAGCAAGGATGAAGAATTTGATCTCAATTTAATGAGTGAGGTAAAGTAACTTGTTTGAATGCCCTTTTTTGCACATTATCTTGTTTCCTCGATAACCTTTCATATTCTGAAACTGTGTTAGATGAGGCGTAGTATGTTTTCTATATGATTGTTTCCATTTTCTCTCTTGTACATCCTATATTGTGCTGTTAAAGATTCATTTTTGGTTGGTCAGGAAATGAGTCTAGTTGAAAGAGATGAGAACCAATTAGGTAAGAACTACTTCAGATTGATTTAATAGTCGTAATGTGTTCTAGTCATGGGCTTGTCTAATTTCCTTCATATAGCATTCTGATCTAATCTTACCTTCACTGCAAATGGATGGTCAGAGAAAACAACGTGAAGCCAACAGGCATTTGGATCTCTTGATTAACATACATATATATATATGTATGTATCTTAGACATTTATGTTATGAGGACCCCTTCAATTTCTTGAGATTTGTGTTTACAGAGGGTGGCAACCTATTTGGGGAAAACTTTTACAGATCAAAGGGAAAAGCAAGAGGATGAAGTGGGAGCCTGTCGCAAGTTTCAGAAAGAAGAACCAGAAAAGGAAATTTAAGGTTCTTTTATGAGATACTGGTAAGTTTCATATGTTTTTCTATGCAGACCAAAATATGGTTTCACCCCTTATTGCTTGCTCTTATTTCGATTTTGCAGCTTTTTTGTGGCTCGGTTTCTTAACGTATATTTGAGTGTGTTCGAGCTTTTGAACATGAACCCATTGTTTATATTTAAATGTAAACTCTAATAAATGTTCGGCTGGATGGTTATTATGTATCTCTCTCTATAAGAGATTGTAGATTCTAATTAAACCATGTATTCTCATGTGTTCTCGTTAGAAAATTGCAACTTTTATGCTTGTTTGAGTTTTTGAACATGAACTTGTATTTTATATTTCAATATAAACTCTAATAAATTTTCGAATGGATGGTTGGTATAATATCTTTCTCTATAAGAAGTTGTGGATTTAAATCAAACTTTGTGTTCTCGTCAAAAGATTGTATTATAATAGATGATAAAATTAGAGAGCACAAAAACCCACCACAAAGTCATTAACCTGTATAAACAAACATGTTTCTTTTTAATTTTCTTTTTCAGCCCAATCTGTGGTTTTCCTTTTTTACCCCTCATATTTCTCATATTTATCATGCGGAGGTGGCTTCACAAAGACGCACTGCAGCCCATCTATAAAAACACCAGACTTTTAGAGACTTCTACTTCACTGATACTACTCTCTCTGCTTTGGCTTGGTCTGGGTACACTTCTTTCTGCCTCTCATTACTTCAAACTTATTAATTTTGCTTATGTTGAATCTTATTAAATTAGGTTTTTCTTTTCTACCGGTTCTGTTATTGTATTCATCAAGCGGAGGTATTTTGGGTCTCTGGGCAGAATATTTCATGTCTTATTGGCATATTTTTGATCGATCACCAACCGGTGCATGAACGCCTCTGTCTGCAAATTTTGATTACTCATTTGTTTTGCTCCCACCCGAACATGAACTCCGATCTTCTAATCAAATTTAATTCCGAGACTAGCTAACCAAAATCCTTTAGTTTTTGTTTATGGTATTGAAAACCAGAAACCAGTGGGAGAAATATATGTACGAAAAGGCGGGCTAGGGTTTTGAAATCGTAGGAGTCTTGTAGAGAAAATGGAAAAGGGAGGTAGAGATTGGGGAAAACAGAATGGTTCACTAAAATTAGAAATAGAGGATATGCTTTTTTGATGAAAAAAAAAGAAACAGGTAATGGAGGAAGCAAATGCAGCCCGACTGGACCCTCTCTGGTGGTTCTCGGATAGCGTTTGATAGATGATCATCTATGGTATTTATATTTAAAAGCTTCCTTCCATTTTTTTTAATTTATTATTTTTTATCATTTTTTTTACAAAATAATATTTTTTTTAATTATTATTCAATCAAATTTTTTCTTTTAAACTATATTCTTGCTAAAAATATAAATATAAACATTTTTTTCATATTCATCCCATTCATATTTTATTTTAAATATCAAAATTTTAATATATATATATAGAATGTAGAGATGAAATTTGTTAAGTACATCTGATGAAATTTAGAGATGGAATTTTTTATATAAATAGAATTTTAAGAGATGGAATTATATATATAGAATTTGTTAAGCAACAAATGGAGGATGATACTGATATTAAGTAGAGATGGAGGGCAGTGAGACAGTTGGGTCATCAGTGAATGCGGGTGAGTTCAGAGTGATGATGTTCAAAAACGATCAAAAGTACAAGCAAAGAGAGTAAAAAGTTATAAAGCAGAAAGTATTGTAGCTCAGATTTTGGTTTCAACTAGTAGTCCTTGCAAGAAGCACTATGTAACGGCTCCGGAAATTTAGAATGAAATATGTGTATTAAAAATGTCAAATGCGGAAGCGTAATAAAAATTTTGATTAACATCCCTTACACAAAAAAATAAAAAACGTGCTCAAAATATAAAATAATAAACTAACTAAAAGAGATACTCGAAAATAAGAACTATAAATATAACTACAAAGTCTTTAGGCTTCCCCTTCGCCGTCTTCCTGCGGAACGGGCTCGGGAACAATGTCTTCCTGATTTGAAATGGTTAAATAAGGAATGAGATACACCAGCCCAGTAAAGACATCACACTATCTCACCGCCACGGAAGTAAAGGTGGGTAGAAAACACAAAAAAGACCAATCGAGCATAATTTATAATAAACTCGTTTATTAACATAAAAATCTTTGCTGTCCACTTATCTCGGTGAGATTCATAAAAACAACTTATGAAAATAATAACATTATCATCATCATGAAATCATATGAATTGTATAACATAATACTTACCGCACCTTTATATTTCATTTATCAAACAACACATTTTCCTCATTTACCAGCCTACTAGTATCCATGGGAATCCATAGGGGTCCCGCTACCCGTGAACCCTTAACATTTATAACCTAATTCTAGAGCCGTCCCCATACCCCGTCCAGTATGGGCGCCAAAACCATGAACCTCAATACCCCGTCCGGTATGAGGGTGAAACAGGTCGTCCCCATACCCCGTCCGGTATGAGAGACCACGTTCCCGGTAGGGTTCCCTACGGACCCGGTCCGTCCACCATCTCCCAGGATATCTAGTTAGGCTGTCCACATTATCCACTTATCAATTCACATAACCTTTTTGCCCTTTTTCTTGGTTTCAATCATCCAAACACACACAACGTGTAAACCAGTAATGGACACCAAACAAGACAACACAGTATCGGGTTAAGCATAATACCGACCATAATAAAGAAACCATGATTCATGCATACGAGACCATAATATAATTACATCAAACATCATACTGCATTTAATACAGGAAATTAAATCAAACAATAACAGACCAACCCAGTATCAGACTCGAGCTCCATTGGCAACCTTAATCAATTATACATCTATAGAGTCACACAGTACAGTTTAATTATTTATTTAGCTTTAATACCGTGATAGGAAATAGGGTGAGGGGTCTTTACTTATTTCGGGGTCTGAATACGGCTCTACAGTGCGCCTACAGGCTGTCCTTAATTTTCCCTGAATTTTTTTCGGGAAACTGAAACGCACTACTGGTACCTGCATATGTCCCAAAAAATCCCAAATTAGATCTAGGGCCCCTTTCGGCTAATATCGCGAATCCGGCACGGCGGCTTCGGCGACGGCGCTGCCCCTTGCGGCGGCGATTCGCTTCGGGTTGGCCGTTTTCGGCCGAATTCGGCCACGCTTGCATCGGTCCCTGCGATAGAACAACCCTAGGGCCCTCGGTGGGCCGAAAAATCACGAAAAACCGAAATTTACCGGTGGCGGTGCTCTCGGGTGCGGCGGTTCCTCCGGCGTGAGTCGCGTTTTGATGTTTGGCTCCGATCAACCTGTAGAGAAAAGAACGGTGATCACAGTGGTATAAAATTTGCATCAAACGGAGGCCGGGGACGACGGCGCCGCTGGGTTTCGGCTCGGTTTTCCGGCTGTTTGACCGGTGGTTTGGCTCCAGTTTGGCCATAGGCGGACTCAGCGTTGAAAAACGAACAAGGAGGAGAAAAATTACCTCGATCGGCGGTCGGAAACTTTTTCGGTGTGGCGGCGGGTGGCGGCGGTCAGCTCCTCCAGCGTTTGGTTCTTCTTCTCCGGCGAGCACTGGCGGCTAGGGTTTCTTTGGTCAGGTGTGGGTGGGGGTATTTATACCCTTTGCCTTTTAATCTCGACCGTCCATCAAGCTTGAATCTGGGCCGTTCGATCGCAATTTAATTGGGATTAAATCTGGGCCGTTCATCGCGATGCAATCTAGGCCGTCCGTGTGCGCGGGAACGGATCTGGGCCGTCCGATCGCGCGCACGCGGATCGCCCATGTGGCCCGTTCCCTGGTCAGCGTTGTCTTGCCACGCGGCGCGTTCTGGTTGGCCAGGGCTGCTGACCGGGCCACTGACGTGGCTGCTGACGTGGTGCTGACGTGGCACAATTTTTCTAAATTGCGTTTTGACTCCCGGTTTCCGATTTTCTTTTCAAAAACACTCCCAGAATCTAAATTTTCACCCCTTTTTCCTAAAATCAATTTCAATTAAATCCAAATAATATTTTTACCCAATTTTATCATTATTATTATTTTTATTTTCATTGAATTAAATTAAATTAAATTAAATAAAAAATTCAAATAAATAAATAAGAATAAAAATAAATAAATAAAATTTTTTATTTTTATTCGGGTGTTACACACCACTTCGAATTTTAAGTCTTATTGTTTATGTATGTACATATACCTTTGTGCTTCTTTATGAGGTAATATCTTATGGAATTTATGGTTTGTGAACTTAGTAACAAGAAAGAATTTGAATAATATAATCTTTTGTCCTTTAATTTTTGACTTTAAATAAACCTATATTGATACCACAAAAAATAGATATTATATTCACACTTTGCTGGGTAGTCTCCTAGTTAATGTATACAGTGGGAACAAATTTATTTCTGCCTTATATGTTATACCTTGCCATGGTACTATTTATAGTTTTTGTTTTCTACCCCTTCTGTTGTCGTATTATCAAGCAGAGGTGGCTCACATAGACACATCTCAGTTAACCTATGAAAAGGTGAAACTTTTTAGAAACTTCTACAGCTAAACCCGCACTTCTATCTTACTCTCTGCTTCTCAATGTTCTGTGTACTCTTCTTCCATTAATTCCTTGAATCTCAAAGTTAATTTCATTTTCCATATCCTAAT
>NW_019014562.1:353876-375341 GCF_000150535.2 Carica papaya
GTTCATTCTTCGGTGTTGCTTTAGATGTACATACTCTAGTTTTCTGTTTATTTTACAAGAAACTCATGGAAAAGCAATTGCCCATATTGTGATCTACGATATTCTTCTCATGATGGTGGCAGCTTGCAGATGTTCTGCAGTGGTCTTTCTGAAAAACAGGCATTTAATTTATTGAAGTATCATTAGTTATGCCATAAGCTAGAAATTGTACTTCTCGTTGGAGCTCGTTTGATCTGAAAAGGATGCGAATCATACCATTTTATGTTTTAGGAAAGGTGCAGAGATTAAGAAGTTGTAACTTGTGACCACTTGGTTTTCTACTTTGTTTCTCTGCTGTTATAAAGTAGCAATTGGTCTTGAAGCTCACTCGAGATACTCATAGCTACGTATTGTTATTTGTTATGCGCATACTCCTTAAAGCCCATATTTGGTTATCTAGATGTTTTTCCCAAAGGTAATATTGCAAAGATGATGGGCACAATTCTTTAGCTCTGATGCTATTTATTCAGTTTAGTGTGTGTACTGTGTTGACTTGGTGTACTTATTTTTTTGGATCGACAGAATTTTCTGTACATTTCGTGCCATCGTTAATTCCATGAAACTGAAATCTTGGGCTTTGTAAAACCAACCAAATAAATAGGAGTTGGCAGAACCATCAATAACAGATGCATTTGGTTCATGTGTTCAACAAGGAGCAAATGGTGTGATAGTAAGCGCCTTTTTTCTCTTTCCTGGACGGCACTGGCATCAGGTAACTTACTATATTTTTGCTTTGTACCCTTGACCTTAATCTACATGATTGATTAATGGCTGCACCATTTTGTTGAAGGTATTATGGAAAATATTAAAATTCTAGCCTTGTTAATTTGATTGCATGTTTCACAGGATATTCCTTCCTTAACTGCTAATGCTGCAAAAGAGTATCCTGGCAGATCATACATCATAACTGCTCCTCTTGGCTTGCACAAGCTCCTTGTGGTATGAGATTTTCCTCATTTTTCTCTCTTGGTATTTACGTTAATCCTGCAAAAACTTTTGAAGTCATCACTGTATTTTCAAATTGTGTTTAGCTTTATTTTTGGTTATCCTTACCTGATTAATATGTAGATTATTCACGAGTACGGGGGATATGAATACTACTCAGTTAATGCAATTAAATCAAGCTTTTACCCAATATTTCCATGAAACCAGTATTTATTTGTATATATATATTATATAAAGGCACTCAATATATGTCCAGTTAACAGCATTCTTAACAAATGTACAAAAGTTCCCGATTGACTGCATTCTTAATTTAGTTAAAACTAAAACGAAAACTTTCATCCTTATTATTACTGATTTTCACCAGTTTCCAAAAATGTATCTCTGATTTGCAGTGTTGTTCACTAGTTTGATCAAATAATTATGATTAAAGTTCCTAATCTAGTTATAACTACTTTTAATTGAGAATGCAGTCCGTTAGAAATTTATATACTTTCTTATTAGGAGTGCATACTCCAATTCCAAGAACACCATCAAGTAGTATTTCTAGGTAACCAGACCTGTGCTGTTATGAGATAGACCTTGGCCTACTAGCAGGTTGGACTATGGTTTATTTTGTCTTTTAAGAGCTCAAGGGATCAGAATGTGTCTAATACCCATATGGCTCATTAAGCAACAGAAGTTTCTGATTCTCAAGGTATAGAATTTGTGACGCCCTATATTTAACATAATAGTGTTTTAGGATTGTTTAAAACAAGATTCAAGAAACAGAAGCAGCCAACATTTATTGAGTAACACGGCATTGAGTGACGTTATTCTGCCATTCTAACTAGTTTTATCTTTTGCATTGATCATATCCATTTGTAAATAATTTCTCCCTTTTCTCCTTCTCTCCAGTTTTAGGTTGCTAGGGTTAGTAATGTGATAATTAGTTCCCTCGCTCTTTATGGGTTTCCACCTGGCTTTTGAAAGCTTATGTTTATGAGTTGTGTAACTAGAGCAATTAGTTGTTTAAATTAGGTTTAATGGGGATGATATGCGTTGCAGGATGTTGTAAATGACAGGATAAAACACTGCATAAGCTATATAGAAAGAGATGCAGATGAATGTGCAGTGAAGAAAATTGAGAGAAAATATTCTTCATTCTTTTGATGAATGATTTCCACACATATATATACAAGTCTACTACCCTAACAACCTAACAAATTCTGGAAAGAAATCTAACAAAATTCTGTTTCTAAGGACAAATTTGTTGGTGATTCCCTTCATTTACAGCACATAACAGCTGTAAATGGTTCCTCCATTTACAGCACATAACAGTTGTAAATAACCATGTTTAATCCTAATTTATTTTTCTAATTATTATATTTTCTACACTCCCCCTCAATCTAGTTTACGTATATGTTGAGTAAATCTAGATTGGATATTATGTCATCAAAGGTTCTCTTAGGAAGAGCTTTAGTTAGAATATCTGCGATCTGTTGATTGGTTGAAATATGCATCAGAGTTATAGTCTCATCTTCCAATTTTTCTCTAATGAAATGACGATCAATCTCCACATGTTTAATTTTATCGTGATGTACTGGATTTTTGGCCATAGTAATTGTTGATTGGTTGTTGCACCATACTTTCATAGGCATATTGCTGAAGACTTTTAATTCTTCAAGTATTCTCTTCAACCATACACCTTCACAAATACTATGAGTAAGCGCTCTAAATTCAGATTCTGCACTGCTGCGAGACACAACAGACTGTTTCTTGCTTCTCTAGGTAACCAGGTTACCCCAAACATAGGTACAATATCCTGATGTAGATCTCCTGTCGTTTGTAGAACCTGCCCAATCCGCATCCGTGTAAATTTCAACATCCCTTCTGTATGTTTTTTGAAAGAATAAACCTTGTCCTGATGTTTTTTTGAGATACCTCAGAATCCAATACACAGCACTCATGTGATCTTCTATTAGTTGATGCATGAACTGACTTACTGTACTTATTGCAAAACTGATGTCTAGTCTTGTGTGAGTCAAGTAAATAAGTTTCTCAACAAGTCTTTGGTATCTCCCTTTGTCAAACATTTTATTACTGATTCTGGATCCAAGTTTGATGACTGAGTCTATAGGGGTGTCAGCAGGCTTGCTTCCTAGCATCCCAATCTCTTTTAGGAGATCCAGAATGTACTTTCGTTGAGAAACTGAGATCCCCTTTTTTGATCTAGCTACTTCCATACTGAGGAAGTACTTTAATGCTCCAAGATCTTTTATTTCAAATTCTTTGGACAGTAATTCTTTAAGTTTTTGAATCTCCTCAAGATGATCTCCTGTAAGAATGATATCATCAACATATACAATCAAAATAGTCTTTTTACCTGATATGCAATGTTTGACGAACAATGTATGGTCGGATTGACATTGTTCATATCTTTTATGTTTTACAGCTCTTGTGAATCTATTAAACCATGCTCTTGGAGATTGTTTTAGGCCATAGAGTGATTTCTTCAATTTATACACTTTCTGAGAGTTGTCAGTTAATTCGAACCCTGGTGGTATATTCATATATACTTCTTCTTTCAAAACGCCATTAAGGAATGTATTCTTTACATCTAATTGATACATTGACCAGTCAAGGTTAGATGCAAGTGAGAGGAGTACTCGAATAGTATTGTGCTTGACAATTGGTGCAAACATTTCTTGATAATCAATACCATATGATTATGTATAGCCTTTGGCTACCAGGCGGGCCTTAAGTCTGTTCACACTCCTATCTGGATTATATTTAGTTGTAAAAACCCATTTGCATCCCTACTTGACGATTTTCTGGAGGAAGATCTGTTAGTTCCCATGTCTCACTCTTTTCAAGTGCCCTGATCTCATCTAGGACAGCTAACTTCCATTCTGGAATTTCCAAGGCCTCATGTATTGTTCTGGGTTCAGGTGAACTGCTGTCTATCCTGCTCACAAAAGCATGATGTTCCGAGGATAATTTGTCCAATGAAACATAATCCTGTATAGAATGTTTGGTGCATGTTCGAGTGCCATTCCTCAAAGTAATAAGAATATCATAATCAACGGAATCAAGAGTTAGTACAGAGATTACGTTATCTGGATCAGTGGGGAATTCATGGCAGTACTTGGATGATTCGGGTGTTTTTCCTTTGTTTCTTTTTGTATAGACACGTAACTCACTCGTTGCAGGTAATGTGCTTTCTATAACAGGTTTTGGTTCTGATTTCTTTTGTGAGGTTTCAGGTTCAATCTCCAAGAAAAGTTTGTCTGGTGATGGATTTTGTGGGTAGAGAGGTGGTACACGTCCCTGAATCACGTCGAGATTTTTGTTTAGCCTTAGCAGGAATTTGAAGATTCGCTTTTATTCCACAAAGACTTTGAAGTTTTTCGCGTCTTCGGGGCAGTTCTAGTGACGCTCTTCGAAGGCGTCCATCTGCTGCCAATTTCGACTAAGGATACTGTAATACTGGGTGACACTGAGTTCTCCTTGTTGAAGGTCATGAAGAGTTGACTCGATTTCGAATATTGCAGATGTATTTTGCTTGTTGGAGTAGATTTCTTGTGCTGCCTTCCAGATTTCATGAGCAGTTTCGTAGAGAAGGAAATTCTCTCCGATTTCAGGAGTTATTGAGGTAATGAGCCAGGACATGACCATACTGTCTTCGATCTCCCAGGTTTGTGCATTTGCATCGGACGCTGGAGGAGGCATGAGCTCGCCAGTGAGGTGCCTATAACGCCCCCTTCCGCGGATGAAGAGACGGACAGACGATGACCATTGAAAGAAGTTGCTGCCATCGAGTTTATGTCTTGTGATACAGGATGATGGTAGTTCACTCACAGCTCTGATTGTTGCTGTGTGATGATAAGAACCAGAAGAAACTTCTGGTGGAGATGATGGAAGCTCACCCGAGGCCATTTTTTATTATGGCTCAGTAAGGTTTGATATCAATTTCTTTTTGGATCAGATATGGCTCTGATACCATGAAGAAAATTGAGAGAAAATATTCTTCATTCTTTTGATGAATGATTTCCACACATATATATACAAGTCTACTACCCTAACAATTTAACAAATTCTGGAGAGAAACCTAATAAAATTCTGTTTCTGAAGACAAATTTGTTACATGTTGGTGATTCCTTCTATTTACAGCACATAACAACTGTAAATGGAGGATCCATTTACAGCACATAACAGTTGTAAATAATCATTTTTAATCTTAATTTATTCTTCTAATTATAATATTTTCTACATGCAATTTGTGCTGGAACCCAAAAATGTAGACTTCATTTGTTCGCTGCTTATTTTAATACAAATTAAGACGCGATTGTTATGTCATTCTAAGATGGTCTTTTGCAGCCCCTTTTTTCCTTCTAAAAATTTTGACAGTATTTGTTGAGTTTATATATATATATATATGTAATCTTTTTAAAGCATTATGCTATATATAAAAAGATATGTATATTTATGTAATATTTTCAAAGCATTATAGTTTATAATCTAATTGATTTTTCAGGAAAAGAAAGCTAATTGGTTCTTGAACAAAGTTTTAATTTTCTTAAAAAACTTTATTTTCTTTAGAATTTCTTGTACACAATGTTTTAATTTTAAAGCATAAATTAGATGACTTTCTGGAAAGTCACGTTTTTTAAAGGAATTTTCAAGAGTTGAAAGGGATTATAATCCATTAGTTATCTATTTTACATAGAAGATGAATAGATTTTATAGAAAATTTACACTTAATCTTCAATTTGTTTATCTTTTTATTGATGATCTTTTGCCCTTCATTATATGATTTACTTGATAGCTCAAAAACTTTATTAGCATTGTTAGTACGAAAATAGCTCGTCAAAATGAATAATATAATTCATTTTTCTAAACAGCTTTCAAAACAAAATTTTCTAAGGTAAGGCGACAAGCCTTTACCTCTTTAGTGGTTCACAGCTTTTGTGGGAGAGTTGTAAGTATATAAAACAACCAGCTTCTAGCTAACTTAAAGTTTATATATAGTTTTGGGTATTATTGATTAAGTATGTTTTTGAAGTATCTGAAGAATATAGTTGTAATATATTTGATTAACTGATCATATTGGATTTCTGGCTTTAAACTTTGAATTTGTATATGTAAAATAAAAATTTTGCACAAATTAATCAAATGATATTATCAATTGTGAATATGCAAACAGCAGTATCATATTTATTATCACCAGCCAAAATCTGTCTTAACTAAATCATGAATTAATTTTAGAAATAAAGAAATAAGAATCTAATGCCTTCTAATTTCACTAATCCTTTATATTTGACTTCCAACATTATAAAAAGCAGTTATTTCTCAAACAATCATCACAATCACTTTCATCTTCTTCTCCAAATGATGCCCAATATTGAAATTCTGAATTGCAATCTTTTTTTTTTGGTTTTCAAGTACTGGTTTAAGTTGCTAAATTGTTTTTGTTGCTGTTCTTAGAAGCCTTGTTTTCTTTTCTTTTTGTTCATCTGTTCGGTTTAATATGGTTTAAGAAGCTCAGGTCATACACATAAAGTCCTTAATCCTGACTTTATAGTTAATTTGATTGCAGGATATTCCTTCCTTAACTGCTAATGCTGCAAAAGAGTATCTTGGTGTACCATACATCATAACTGCACAAGCTCCTTGTGGTACGAGATTCTCCTCATTTTTCTCTCCTGGTATTTACATTAATCCTGCAAACACTTTTGGAGTCATCACCGTATTTTCAAATTGTCCTTAGCTTCATTGATAGTTATTCTTACTTGAGTGTTACGTAGATTATTCACGAGTACAGGAAATTTGAATAATACTACTCAGTTAATGCAATTAAATCCAACTTTTATCCAATAGTTATCCTTTCTTAGAGCACACATAGAGAATAATCTAAAAAAGCTGGCTACGAATAGAGAAAAGTGTCTTGACATCCACCGGAATGTTTCCAGTTTCAGCCTGAGCAGCCACCCTCCCACTCATCCCCAACATATTAACTTCAAAACTTTATATATTATTCTCTCCATCCTTATGTACAATAAAGGCATGAGGAAGGAAGGAATGAATAAGCTTACTGCTGAAGGCAATGCCAGAGGAAGCAACAATGCAGGTCTGAAGGACAGTGTTTTACTGTCTGGTAAAAGAATTTTTGAGGAGTCCAAAGTTTTGGAGGAAGATGGTGTAAGCCTTCAAGACGACCAAGCCCAATAATCCGGCTGCTATGTTGAGCGACGGAATAACACCAGTAGTTAGATTTAGTTTCAAACGATGAAGTTGAAGAAGATTGACAGGATGAAACTTGCAGCCATCCCCCGAGCCGTCGGTTGTTTTGTCCATGGCATGATGGTTACATTTCTAGGACCAATAATACTTTTAGAAGCTAAAAAAAAAAAACTCCTTTTTTTTTCCTTAGAAAAAATTGAAGCAAAAAAAATAGTTACCTTTTATTGACTGAATTATTATCTGTTTAAATGGTAAATGTTTTACCTATATACCCAAAATGATATTTACATCCTTTCCTAACTCACTCTTATTCTTTCCCATTCAAATCAAAAGCTATCTAATGTAACAACACAAAAAATCCAATTTACACAGAAACTGCACCAATACAATATCTGAATCTATCTTCCTATTATAATTATAAAAAACCGATGCTATATTATGGCAGTTTTCTGCTCTACATATTATTTCCATGGAAGCAACTCATCCAACTGAGGAGCTTTCTGTACCAGAATGTCACCGTATGCATTTTCTTGCTTCACATCCACATACCCTTTAGTTTTTAGTACCTAAACAAGATAGAAAATCACTATTGTTAGACCTCGGCTTGTAGTATTCCTCAGCTTCGTAATGTCAAAAACATAGACAAGCTCGTGCACGGAGGAGGATCTTTTCCTTCATGCTTTTTGCTCATGTTTAAGATTAATCATAAAGACTATTTCTTAATGGATTAAGAAAAAAATAATTTTTGGATTTTTTTTTAAGAATTTAATCTATATGTTCTTGAATTTTCTTTTAGATAAAAGTACGTACATTTTGTAATTAGGTGATACATTCGCATCCATTATAATATGATTTTCTAACGAGAACACACTATTTGATTAGAATCCACAATCTCTTATAGAGATAGATATATATTTGGATGCACGCTTAACTTTTTCACTCATCTTTTACCTGAAAGTTGTGAAGTATTAGGTTGAGCTGCAGTAGAACTAGATGTAATTAGTATTGGTTCATCTTCTATGTTAACTTGATGCATCCCGTTTTCAGATGAAACCGTGTTGGACTAGTTTTTTGCCTCTAAACCAGTATGATGTTCCTCACCAAATTCTCTAACAGTTGTAGGAGATTCTTCCTCGACTGCATGAGTCGCACTAGGTGTACTTGATGCCAGTTCATCTTCCATGTTAATCTGACCTATCTCATTTTGTGATAAATTCATGATAGACAAATTGTCGACTCTAAACCAGTATGATCCTCCTCACCAAATTCTCTAAAAACTTCAAGAAATTTCTCCTCATCATCATTAAATAGTTTTAAGTCATAGGATTCTCCTTGAAATATATCATTTTGAAGTTTCCTTATGCTTTCTTACAAGCTGCTTAGATCAAGGTCTTCTTGTATGATCTAATTAATCCTCCTTTCATCTTCATCCCCGCGTAAAGTTTCAAGGTTCTCGTCATCTTGTTGCAGGAACATAGTTCCTCTAATATGTTCCTTGCTAGTTTCCATGTCGCCTAGCTCACACGAGGCTCTAACCTCCAAAGCAATTCTCGTTACTTGACAAAAATTGACACTGCAATATCAGGATAATATCAAACAACTTTGAAAATATGAGCTAGTCAAACTAAATCAAGCATCTAAAGCCCCAGAGAAGCCGAATTAGATTTATGTACATACTCTTGAGGAGGGTTGTCATCTGAGGAGCAAGCATCATGGCAGGCAGAAAACTCGTCAGAATGTGAAAGTTGAGAATAAGTTGTGAAAGAAATAAAAATTTCCAGTAGAAATTAAGATATTCAAAAACTGTTCCTTTTTGGAGAATTCATTTCGAGCTAAAAATGATGCCAACTACCCCTCTACATTTGAGACAGAGTAAGGAGAACCTAGTGATAGTATGACATAGGTTTTTATCCATACTAATAGATTACTAATCAGGATTCTAGTCAATGTTAGACATAAGTATGCTAATGATTGTGGTCATAAGGATTAGATCTTGATTCTTTGGGTTAAACCAAATGAACAACAATTTTAAAGAAGATTATTATTGAAGAAAATAATCACAATCATGCGCACAATCACACAAAGTAAATAGTAAAAGAAGAAAAGATACAAAATTTCCGTGATTCGACATAGATATCTACGTCTGTAGATAAGACAGAGAAGAAGTTTTCCGCTATGATAATGAGAAAAGAGTACATCCGCTGTTTTAATTATAAACCATAATATATTCAGAATACTTAGGTTTTCCCATACTAAGCAAAGTTGATTTCATATGATCAAAATACCCAAAATATTTAATATGACCAAAATATTTAGTATGATCAAAATACGCAAAATACTAGTCAAACCAATATGGTAAGCCACGATGTCATAAGCAAACAAATCTTGGTTGCCTTTTTTGTGTATAAGCAATATTAGTAAGAAAATTAGGAAAAAGGAGAAAGCATCTTATGAGAAATTAGACAGAATCAATGAACTGATATATGCAAATTAAACGGACAGCATTTGAAAAGTATTTACTTGTTTAGATCAATCATTTGGCATATACCTTGTCTAGAGAGTATTGCCTTGTTTCATTGTTCTTCCAAGCTCCATCTGTTTAACCAAAAATAATCTTGGACAAATATTACAAACAAAAAGACATGAAGAATATCTAAATCAAATCTATACCTTTCAGTGTGATCTCTTCATATGCCGCCACATTGCCTCTGCGGAAAAAAAACAAAACATAGTAAGAAAAAACAACGAGAGAAATAACAGCCATAGTATTAATTTTACGGTAAATAAAATTATCCAGTAAAATCTTCAGGATGCCCAGATCAAAGTATCAATCTCAAACCTTTCTGGCAAGGTAATAGAGAGAAGTGGCCCTATGCGATTCTGGCTTGTTTACTTTTTTCATTGATAGTAGAAGCGTTGATTTCAGTTAGCACATTTGGACACTCATCAAATAGATAATCAATTTTTTTAGAATAAATTCTGACAACATCAAGGAGGTGGGAAAGCTTTCTGTATGTGAGAGCATCCAATTCTTTTTGCAAAATTTCATCTGCACGAAGCAACAATATTACGAGGTAAGAAAACTTTCGGAAATTAATAAATAATGGTTAGTTAAAAAAGGGCTTGTTGCTATGGTACTTAGGAAAAAACATAGAAAAAAATTTAAACTTTTGAAAACTAAAATTTTCATACTACAGGCTCCATTGCCATTACAAATACGCAACTAACACTATCAAAGTTACTTTTTTCCAAAAATATCATCACAACGGAAAATCAACCTCCTTATTGCTGAGATTAATTACATTAACACAATCCCAAATACTACCAGAAGATCTTCCTCATATCTATCATCAGAAATAACCTTAGATTGCATATGACAATGAAAGTAGAGTCTCCATCTGTACATTTTTAAGAGACTATCATTAGTTTTCCTGCATCATCTAGGGCACCCTTAATCTAATAGGTCAACTCACCACTTCTTGCCAGCCTCAAAATATACTTCTCTTAATTATATTGTCAACCATTCATGCAACAGATTTTTCACAATGCCAGGATAAATAGAAACTTGCTTAAGTAACTGGATTCAAAAATTGTACAAGAAATATATTAGCAAATAGGTATATATGCAATAATTGCAATAAATTTCATGTGATAAACAAAAAATTGAATCACAAATATAGACTAATGATTTTATGAACTTAATAATTTTCTTTTTTATAATAAGTATGTCAATTCAAGTAGGTTCTAGCTTTATTGCATTCTATATCTCACATCAATGGTATTCTAGAAAAGATAACGATATTTATTCGTGGTCTAATAATTATAACAATCCAAAAATATTAATATTTAGTCTTGCGAATGATGGGCTGTTGTTATATATGATACTATTGCCAACTTGAGCCTACTACCATGTTAGATTTGCAGGATATTTCTTTTATTTATCCCGAGAGATTCAATGATGTTGTGAAATGGTTTTGAACCTAGGATAGTTGTCATTGGGCCAAGTCTATGTATTATTGAAGCAAAGATATGTTGTATCTCTCGGAATTAATCCCTAAGATATGTTGGATATGTTGAATCCAAAACCTAAGATACGTTGTTGAAGCAAAGAGATCATTGGGCCAAGCCGTTATGTTATTGATAATAGACACACGCCAAAATACCGGTAGCTATGACTTCAAGAATGTATCAACTAAAACTCCATCTTCGAGAATCAAGATTTAATCTCAATGAAGCTCTAAAACCCCACTTCCAAGACCAACATTTTTATCTCAACAAAGCTCTAAACTTGGTAATCTACAATAGGTTTTGATGGAATTTTTGCATCATTAAATACATGTTTTTATGTAATCATTTACGCGATAAGGAAATGGAGAGCCATATTTCCCTTGTTTGTCTATCTTGGAAAATTGGGAAACAAAAGGAATGAGAGGATTTTATAATTTTTTGTTTGATTAAGGTGTATAAAGAAAAGAAAGAAAAGAAAGAACACATATTAATCAATAGTTTCTATTAAATTTTTACTAAAAAGATAAAAAGTTAGACATTTTGATGACAAAATATAAAATTTATTTTATTACCAAAAGGTTAAACTAAAAGTTAGGATTATACAAAATATTTATGAAAATCCATCTCTCGATATCAACTTTTTTATCTCAATAAAGCTCTAAAATCTCACTTTCATTTACAACACTTTTTTCTCAAGAAAGCTCTAAAACCAATGGTCTACAATAGGTTTGATGAAATTTTCCATCCTTCGATGCAAGTTCTTATCCAAAGTTTAACTTTGGATGTGCCTGGTATGAGGAGTAAGGTAGGTTAAGCAATCTTACCCTACCATATTCATTGTTTGGAATGCAAAAAAGTGATGAATAAGTAATGCAACATTGATTAAGTTACTTATCTAAAAATTGGTGAATAAGGCCTACCCAATATGGATAGGGTAAGTTAATTTTTTTGCTTCACTTTCTTGAACCTATTTAGCCGCGACCGACCATCCTTTGATTCCTACCTATGGTTCTTGACAACCACCAGCGGCAATCAACGACAGGAGGGAGCACATTTAATCCCTATCAACCTCCTATTGATCCCACCTTCAAAGGTCATGACTTTCTTTGTTTTTATTTATCATTACCTTAATAAATCTAACAATATAATATACTAGTTATGTAAGCAGTTTTTATGATTGTTATATTAATTGTATTAATGTTTTAAACTATTAGTTAAAGAACATTATTGTGATCTTTTTATAAATAACAAAATTAAGTCTTTAACTGTCCATCACTACTCTATAATATCTTATTATCTTATTCAACTATTCTACTCTATTCAAATTTCACATTGCCAAAGGTAATATATGTTTAGATAGAAACTAATAAAGAAAAGGAAAGAAAATGAGGGTTTCTTATCGAGAAAAGAAGAGAAAATATGCTATCTTGTCATGGGAATTAAATGCTAAGGGAAAGGAAATGAGAGAATCAGTAGAACTCTTTTTAGTTCTTGTGGATAAGGAAAAGAAAGACTACATATGATGAATATGTCCAATTATATATTTGTTGAAAAGGTAAAAAAAGTAGATACTGGAGGATAAATAGGAAATTGATTATTGAAAATTTTTTAACTCTGTCCCCTCTCCCTCCTAAAGGACCCACTTAGTTTGATCCATAAATCCACATATGTTATCAGGAATCAAGAGATTACTATTAACCTCTACACTATTAGGATTATGACTACTGAGAATATATAATCATTATGTTTGGTTGAGATATTGAGATTTACTGAAAATATTTTACTGGTATGTCTGATTTGTTAAAAGATAATTAGGAAACATAGTTAAAAAAATTTTACTTACTCAATAGTAAATTCCCTTATATGCACAAACATATAACCTTATAAATATTGTCCGACTCCTTAAATCAAACAAGGGTAAAAGTGATTATTCACCCACATTATAAGAAATATTTCATAGATAACTTAAATCAAATATAATATGTAAAATATGGGAAATGTAAAGCTTCCCACATTACAATATCATTCATTCGTCAATTACATTAACTAAAATCTCAAACTCTAACGAAATTATTTAGAAATAATACTTTTCTTTTAAGGAAATACCAACATGTCCATATGGTGGATGGAAACAATATCATTGCTTTGCAAATTACATCAACTAAAATCTCAAGTTTTAATGATATCATTTGGAAATAACACTTTTCTTTCCAGGAAACACAAATATGCTCATGTGGGTGGATGGAAACAATATTATTGTTTCTCCAATCATTTTAACAAAATCCCAAGTTTTAAAAAAGTCATTTGGAAATAACATTTTTCTTTTCAGGAAGTACCAACATGCTCATGTGAGTGGATGAAAACAATCAATGCTTCTCTAATTACTTTAATTAAAATCTCAAGTTCTAACGAAATCATCTGTAAATAACATGCGGGAAATACCAAGAAGCTCTTGCTTAAGTGAAATCATATTAAAACTAGAGTAAATAACTACTACTCAAAATTAGCAAACTATGTTGCATTTGATAAATTCATAACCTGAAAAAGCATCAATTATTACTGATTCTGAAGTGATTTGGAATAGAATGTGACAAGCAGTTTCACCAAAATCATGACTTACCTCCTAGATAACATAGGAACATCATCAAATAAGCATTCTTTCTCCCTTCTTCAAGGTCTGATATCCAATGGCAGGAGTAGGAATCACCTTAAATCCCTGACGAAGTAAGAAAATCAGGAAAAACGAGAAACACCTAACGAGAAATTAGTCAGAATCAAAGGACTGATATATGTAAGTAAAATGCATTTACTTGTTATCAATCATTTTACATAAACCTTGTCTAGCGAGTAGTGCTATATTTCATTGTTCTTTCAAGTTCAATCTGTTTACCCAATAGCAATATCAGACAAATATTACAAACAAAAAGGCATGACAGAAAATCCATATCAAATTTATACCTTTAAGTACGATCTCTTCATATAATTGCCTTTAGGAAGAAAAACAAAACATAGTAAAAAAAAAATGACAGGATAAATAACAGCCACAGTACTAATTTTACAGTAAGTATAATTACCCACTAAAATCTTCAGGGATGTCCAGATCAAAGGCATCAAGCTCAAACCTTTCTAGTAGTGTAATAGAGAGAGATGGTCTAGACAAGATTCTGGCTTGTTTATGTTTTCATTAACCGTGAAAGCATTGATATTAACTAGCACTTTTTTGCATCATCAAACAGATAATCAACTTTTTAGGGTGTATTCTGACAACAGCAAGGAGGAGGTTCCAAAGTTTTCTGTAGGTGACAACATCTAATTCATTCTACAAAATCTCGTATGTACGAGGCAACAATATTAAGAAGTAAGAAAACTTTCAGAAACTAATAAATAAAGGGTAGCTAAAAGAAGGCTTCTTGCTATGGTACTGAGAAAAAAACACAAAAAAAGTCTAGATCTTTTTTCTATGTTTTTTTTTTGAGTAACATATCAACAAGCCTTTATTTTTGCTAACCATTATTTATTAGTTTCCGAAAGTTTTCTTACCTCTTAGTATTGTTGTCTCCTGCAGATAAGATTTTGCAGAATGAATTTGATGTTGTCACATACATAAAGTTTTCCTACCTCCTCCTTAGTGTTGTCAGAATATACTCGAAAAGGTTTGGTTAACTATTTGATGAGTGCCAAAAAGTGCTAACTTAATCGCTTTCACCGTTAATGAAAAAAATAAACGAGCTCTAACTACGTAAAATATTTTGGGATTCATGCATTCTTCCTGAGAAAATGTAATATCTACAAGGTTTTCCTCCGTTGCTTCCTCTTGCATTTTCTTCTCCGACTGTAGTCTTTCTAAAGTTACCCTCTGTAACCCATCAGATTGATGATCTTTACTCGTCCTACAACAAAAAAGATTAAAATCTTGAGGATATGTTGTGAAAGAAATAAAAATTTTCAATAGAAAACTGTTTCTTTTCGAAGAATTCGTTTGGAGCTAAAAAAGATGCCAAATGCCCTTCCACATTTTATTGAGTAAGGAGAACCTAGAAACAATATGACACAGGTTTTCATCCATAGTAATGGATTACTAATCAGAATCGCTATCGATGCTAGACTTAAGTATATTAGTGATTGTGATTGTAAGGATTAGATCTCGAATATATGGGTTAAACCAAATGGACAATTACCTTAAAGAAAATTATTGTTGAAGAAAACAATCACAATCATGAAAACAATTACATTAAAGAGTAAAAGAAGAAAAGATAGAAGATTTACATGATTTGCTAGAGATGCCTACGTTCATAGGTATGATAGAGAAGTCTTCCACTATGATAAGAAAAGAGTATATCTGCCGCTTTAGTTGTAAACCATTATATACATAGAATACTTGGGTTTTTCAAACCAAACTAAAATATATATGACCAAAATATTTAAAATATTTAATATGACTAAAATATTTAAAATATTTAATATGATCAAAATACCCAGAATGTTAGTCAAACCAAAATTCATGTCATATCAACAATTATGGTAAGCACAATGTCATAACCAAACAAATCTTGGTTGCTTTTTTTGTATATAAGCAATGTTAGTAAGAAAATTAGAAAAAAGGAGAAAACAGCTTAAGAGAAATTAGATGGAATTAAAGAACTGATATATGCAAGTTAACCGACAGCATTTGAAAAGCATTTAATTGTTTATATCAGTCATTTGTCATATATCTTGTCTAGAGAGTAATGCCCTGTTTCATCATTCTCCCAAGGTTCATCTGTTTGACCAATAACAATCTTGAACAAATATTACAGACAAAAAGACATGGTAGAAAATCTAAATCAAATCTATATCTTTAAGTGTGAGCTCTTCATATTGCACCATATTACCTCTGGAAGAAAAATGAAATGTAGTAAGAAAGAACAACGGGAGAAATAATAGCCATAATACTAGTTTTACAGTAAATATATTTACCCAGTAGAATCTTTAGGAATGTCCAGATCAAGGGCACCAAGCTCAAACCTTTCTGGTGGCATAATAGAGAGAGATGGGCCAGACAAGATTCTGGGTGGTTTATTTTTTTCATTTACTGCGAAAGCATTAATTTTAATTAGCACTTTTTGGCACTCACCAAAGGAATAATAAAAAAGGACGTAGGAAGGCTTTCTGTATGTGATAACATCCAATTCATTTTGCAAAATCTCATCTGCACGAGGTAACAATATTAAGAGGTAAGAAAATTTTCGGAAACTAATAAATAATAGTTAGCTAAAAAAGGCTTGCTGTTATAGCACTGAAAAAAAAAACACAAAAAGAAACCTAGACTTTTGGAAACTAAAATTTTGACACTACACGCACCATTAACATTACAAATATGCAGCTGACACCATCAAAGTTACCTATGATGCGATAAACAAAAAATTGAATCATAAATATAGGCTAATGATTTTATGAACCTAATTGTTCTCTAATTTTTTTTCGTAATAAGTATGACAATTCGAGTAGGTTCCAGCTTTATTCCATTCTATATCCCACATTGGTAGTATCCTATAAAAGATAACAATATTTATTCATGATCCAATGATTGCAATGATCCAAAAACATTAATAGTTTGCCTTGCAGATGATAGGCTGGTGCTAGAAATGATACTACTGCCAACTTCAGCCTACAATCATATTAGATGTGCAGTAAATTTTTTTACTTAACCCAAGAGATTCAATGATGTTCTGTAATGGTTTTGAACCTAGGATAGCTTTCATTGGGCCAACTCATGTGTTCTTGAAGCAAAGATACATTGTACCTCTCCGGAGAATCTCTAAGATATTTTCGATATGTTGAATCCAAAACCTGAGATACGCTTTTGAAGCAAAAAGATCACTGGGCCAAGACCATGTGTTATTGACAATAGACAAACGCTAAAACACCGAGAGCTCTCACTTTAAGAATATATTGAATAAAACTTCGTCTTTGAGAATCAACATTGAATCTCAATGAAGCTCTAAAACCCCACTCCAATACCAACACTTTTATCTCAATGGAGCTCTAAATCCGGTAACTTACACCAGGTTTTGATAGAATTTTGCATCATTCAATGCAGGTTTTTATGTAAGCATTTACACTATAAGAAAAAATGGAGGGATCATATTTCCCTTGTTTGACTATCTTAGAAAAGTGGGAAAGAAAAGGAAATGAGAGGATTTTGTAATTTTTTGTTTAGTTTAGATTTACAATGAAAAGAAGAAGACATATTAATCAATATTTTCAATTAAATTTTTATTGAAACGATAAGTTAGACATTTGAGAATAAAATATAACGTTTATTTTTATTACCAAAAGGTTAAACTAAAAGGTATCATGACACAAAATGTTTACAAAAACACCATCTCTGGAAATCAACAGTTTCATCTCAATAAAGCTCTAAAACTTCACTTCTAGTTACAATGTTTCATCTCAATGGAGCTCAAAAACCTCAGTTCTAGTTGAATTATTATCTGAGTAAGCTAATATGCAAAAGCTTCTCTTCGCCCATAAACTATCAACTATATTAAGTGCATATATAAAAGAATACTGGCATGAGTCATGAGCCAACCTGGCCCTTCAAGTCAAATACTCTCCAGCAAGACCCCCAAGATTAATACGCCCCAGACCAGCAAGTGCTTTCTGTATAGGAAGTGAAAAAGACAAGTAGATCTTGTTAACAGTAAGCAGTTTAGCATAATCGGAAAACCCTGTACAAGGTGGCATACGAATCATCGTCCACCATCAATTTAATCAGTTCAAGACATTTTTCATGAACTCAATAGTAAAAAGATTGAATGCAGTTATAAGTTGGTTTTCTAGAAATTGACTCATTCTCATGGCGTCCGTGAGTTAGCATATGGAGAGAAGTTAGACATCCATAACCATCTTTTGCTTTTCTTAGAAAAAGGAGGGGGAAAATAAAATTTAGAAAAAAGATCAAATTTTGAGCAGGAGAAACCAAAAAAGATACTTGGGCAGGAAATTGGTATACATACATAGATACATAAATTATATATTTGTAATCATATTTTAGGTAAAAGAACCTTCCAGGCCAGAATAAGAACCCAGATTACAAATTTCAATGGATTATCCAAAGAAGCAAATTCCATCTGGCACCAAATAACCAGAAGACAAGACCAAACTAGAAAAACCAATATGCAACACAAAAGAATTTTCCTCTGCTGAACGCTAGAAAAGTTAACTCAGCGTCTAAAGTATCTATTATACATATCCTATAAATCGACATTGACATTTCAAAAGAAAATAGATCAACTTATATAAGCATAACCAGGAAAAAAAAAGGCACTACCTTTGAGTAGCCAATGAAGGAGGTGGCAGCTTGATTCACCATTTCTCTCTCTGATTTCTTTCAGAAGAAAATCAAATAGTTTAAAGAAAGAAATAAACATGATGTAGAATTCTAAAATTTAAAAAATCTCATATCAGTTAAAATGTTTAATTAAAAAATACAATATAATAATAATAATTCTTTCTTATTAACTTAAGCATCAAAAAATTGTCATAAAAATAAGCAATATGTGTATAAATCTAGCCTATTTATTATAATATAGTTTTTAATATTTTTTTATTATAATTTGAACTCTCATATTTATTATTTACTTTAAACATCCATGTCTTGTTTATTTATTTTTTAAATAATTACATACATGTTCTGTAATAAATAATCATGTTTAAAAATTTAGATATTGAGAAAATAAAAATCACTAAGTATGGAAGAGAACAAACAACAAAAGAATTGAGGTTACCTTTTTAAAAAAGTATGTGTTTATTTGCAAAGTCATATTTCTAAATTTTTATTTCATTGTAACAATTTCAATTTAGAAAATCTAATTGTAATATAATATTTTTTCGTCTGAAGATGTAATGACTTATTAAAAATAAGTTCAACTTGATCACTATAACTTCATTAATACATTAATGAATTGAGTTATTAACTTTACTAAATTAAATATTATAAATTTTTATTTTAATTAAAATAATACAATAAGCAATAAAAATAAAATTCATATAAACTCTTTGACACTATCAAAATAGCAAAGTGACACTCTTAAATTTATATTTATTTAAATAGGTAAATGTAATTAAAACTTCTAGGACCAATAATATTTTTAGAAGCTAAAAATGTTTTACTTCAGAAAAAATTGAAGTAGAAAAAATGGTTACTTTTTATTGATTGAATTATTATTATCTGTTTAAATGGTAAATGTTTTACCCATCTACCTAAAATGATATTTAAATCCTTTTCTAAGTCACTATTATTCTTTCTTATTCAAATCAAAAGCTATCTAATATAACAACACCAAAAATCCAATTTACACAGAAACGACACTAACACAATATCCTGAATCTATCTCCCAACTATAATTATAAAAAATCGATGCTATATTATGACAGTTTTCAGCTCTATATATCATTTTCATGGAAGCAACTCATCCAACTTAGGAGCTTTCTGTATTAGAATGTCACCATATGCGTTTTCTTGCTTCACATCCACATATCTTTTACTTTTTAGTACCTAAACATGATAGAAAATCACTATTGTTAGACCTCGGCTTGTAGTATTCCCTAGCTTCGTAATGTCAAAACTAAAGACAAGCTCGTGCATGGAGGATGATCTTTTCCTTCATGCTTTTTGCTCGTGTTTAAGATTAATTATACAGACTATTATTGAATGCACTCAAGAAAAAAAATAATTTTTGAATTTTTTTTTCAAGAGTTTAATTTATTTGTTCTTGAATTTTTTTTAAGGTAAAAGTACATACATTTCGTAATTAGGTGATATATTTGTATTCGTTATAATACAATTTTCTAACTAGAACATACTATTTGATTAGAACCCACAATCTTTTATAGAGAGAGATATAGAACAACCATCTAATTAAAAAGTTTATTAGAGTTTAATTTAAATATAAAAAATGAGTTCACATTCAAAAGCTCAAATACGCACAAATATACACTAAGAAATGAAGCCATAAAAAACTGTAAAATCTAAATAAGACCAATCAATAGGAGGTGAAATTATATTTTGCTCTTTATATAAAAACATATGAAACTTACCAGTATCTCATAAAAAAAGCCTTGTATTTCTTTTTCTGGTTATTCCTTCTAAAACTTGTGATAGATTCACCACTTCATCCTCTTGGCTTTCCCTTCAATCTTCAAAAATTCTCCCTAAATAGTTTGCCCCTAAATAGTTTGCCACCCCTCTGTAAACACAAATCTCAAGAAATTGAAGCGGTCTTATAAAAGATATTTCTAAGATACATATATATAAATCAAAAGATCCAGATGCATGTCTGCTTCACCTTGTTCTCACGAATTATCCATCTGTAAAGAAGACAAGATCATATCAAAATGTTATATGGAGAAAATTACACAAACCCATGATTATAGCACATCACAACTATTAAATCAATACAAAGTAGTTTTTACCTAGTCGGTTTTCATCTCTTTCAACTAGATTCATCTCCTGACCAATGAAAAAACGAATCATTAACAGCATAATAATAGGATGTACAAAAGAGAAATGGAAAAATCATATAGAAAACATATTATATTTCAACTAATGCAACTTTAGAATATGAAGGGTTATCGAGGAAACAAGATAAAATGTAAAAAAGGACATTCAAATAAGTTACTTTACCTCACTCATTAAACTGAGATCAAGTTCTTTATCCTTACTAAGAGATACCACTTCCTTGGTAATTTCAAGTGTATTTTCACTTCTTGTTGTATCCATGATATTATAACTGGAGCTTTTAGGGTTCTCAAGTGATCTCAGTGTTTTTGGGACAAGCTGCTCCATTGATGTTAACTCGTGAACAGATAATTCTGGACTATAATCTACTTCTTCATTTGATAACTGTTGAAAAGGTTCTTTTGAAATGTTCTCTAACAATAACTGTTGAATATGTGTTTTGGGAGCCATCTCTATTTGGTTTGAAGTTTCAGAAACAAGATTTTCTATCATATTCAATCTCTGAGTTGTAATAGATTCAAACACATTTAATTTCTCTCCACTACAGAGTGATCTAAGCTCCGATGAACCATTTTCCAAGAATATCATTAGCAAACATAGCCAAAATATCAAAATACGACGAGGTAGAATAAGTTACTTGTTGAGAATGTCAAAACTAATGAAACAAGAAGTACAATTGTTCACTCACAAGGAAGCAAAGGCTCTGAGAACTTGGAAATAATGGGACCACGATTGGCTCTCCAGAAAGCAAG
>NW_019014562.1:395566-410833 GCF_000150535.2 Carica papaya
ATAAAAAAACACGAGTCACAATGCAATTTAGAGAAGTTTCGCCACGTCAAACATCCGATTAGTAGGCCCAGCGAATCAGGGCGCACCGCGTGGCAGCGGATGCTGATGCGGTGCCATGCGGGCGATCCACATGCCCGCGATCGAACAGCCCAGATCTGTTCCCGCACGCATGGACGGCTCAGATGCGTTCCCTCCCCAAATGTGATTGGACGGTCAGATTTAAACGCGATCAGACAGTCTAGATTGGATCACGATGAACGGCCCATATTCACTCTATATTTAATCGTAATCTAAAGGTTCAGATCAAACACGATGGACGGCTCAGATCAAAAGCGGACGAATATAAATAACCCCCATCCACACCAAATCCTAACTCTAGTCGCCAGACCCCCTCGTCGGAGAAGAAGACCCGGTCGACTGAAGGACACCGCCACCACCCGCCGCTGCACCAAAGCTTTTTCCGACACCAAAAAAGGTAAACAATTTTCGCTTTTGCTCGAAATTCAATTTTAAGCACACTCATGGCCAAATCAGAGCAAAAAGATCGGTCAATTTGCCGGAAAAGCCGGCGAAGCTCGACGCCATCGCCGCGAGGAATTTTACAAAACGCCTCCGATGAGGCCCTTTCCGATTCCCGTTCTGTGTAATTTTTTCACTATTGTTATCACCGTGTCCTTCTCTACAGGTTGACCGGAACCAAAAACCCAACTGCAATGTGAGTCAGATGAGCCGCCGCCCGGAGAGCCTTCTTGTCGGTGAGTTTCGTTTTTTGTGTTTTTTCGGTCAACCAATGCCTTATAATGTGTTTTCTTGCAGGGATCGATGCAGAATCGGGCGAAAACAACCAACCTGAGGCGGACTGCCGACGTGGGCGGCGGTGCTATTGCCGGAGCACGGCGGAGCCGCCGTGCCGGAATTTCGAAATTAGCTAAGTGGGCTCCGGGACTGATTTTGGGTTTGTTTGGGACATTTGTAGACATTATTAGCTCGTTTTAATTCCTGAAGAAAAATTCAGGGAATCCGAGAATCGCCCGTAGGCGTGGTCGAACAGCTTAGCTTTTTGGGCATCAAATCGAGTAAGAACCTCTCACCCTATTTCCTATCATAGAATTGAAATCTAAATAAATAATAATACGATATTTTGTGTAAATTTAAGAAATATGCATAATTAATTACGGATTGCCAATAGAGTCAGAACCAAAAATTATCTACTGTTGTTATTGATTGTTTTTACAGTTTATATACATGATGGTATCTTATTAATTGATTTTATGGTTTTAAATGCATATATGGTTTATTCTATGTGTTTACTGGTGAATCAGAAAAAAATGAAGGTTAAACAGTAAAAATTGTGTGATGAAATGAGTAGATGAAACAACAGGCTTACTAGATATTCTAGAAGATTGTGAACAGATCGGGTATATAGGGAACTCTACTGTGAACGTTATCTCATACCGAACGGGGTATGGAGACGGCCCGCTTCACCCTCATACCGAACGGAGTATTGAAGTTCGGTAAATTGGCGCTCATACCGGACGGAGGATGGAGACGGCCCGTAATTGAGAATGTTAAATGAAATGGTTCATGTATAGCGCGGACATCCCTATAAACTCCCATGGATACTAACAGGCTGGTAAAAAGAGTTACAGTTATTGTTTGATTCATTGATGATTGATATAGATCTATAATATGTGTTATGATTGCTGATTATACATAGAATCATGATCTGTATAATTTTATTGTCTATATAAATTATTTTTATGAATCCTACTATAGTAAGTGAACGGTAAATGATTTTATTTTTAATAAATGTATTGATTTAAATTTAGTGCTCCATTAGTGTTTTTGATTTTCTACCAATCTTTATTTTTGTGCCGGTGACACAGTGTGATGTCTTTACTGGGCAAGTATAACTCATCCCTTATTTAACCATTTCAGATAAAGAGGAACAGGTTTCAGAGCGCGATCCACAAGATGATTGTGAGTAGATGTTAGATTTCTTTATTTTCCGTTTATTTCCTTATTCTTATGTTTCTTTCAAAATGATGAATTTTGTAATGTTTTTTGTTACTTTTAAGTTATTTGTGTAAGGAATGTAAATCTTGAACATTTATTACGCTTCTGCACTTTAATTATTTTTTATTTTCTTTAGATATTTACGGGATCATTACATAAATCACCAAAATAATGACCACTACACTAGAAAATTACACTTACTCCTGATATCAATCATAAATAGGTATAGAGTATCAATGTAGGAAAGAACTGCAAACAAACACGCTTTGTACAACCCTTCAGAAACTTTTAAATAACACCACCCCCTTCAAAAAAACTTGGAACTTTGGAAAATTTGCTTCAATAAAAAATGGGGGAACTGACCTCAGTCAACCACCTTTTTCTTTCCCTCTCTCATCGCCTCTCCTAGCTCTTGCTTGCATTCTTTCTCTCCTCTTCTGCCTTTCCAGTCTGCACCAAGATTTAGTTCATCTAAACTTAATCAGAGTTGCAATTTACTTTTCTTTCTTATAGAAAAACAAAAAAGTCAATGTTTTAACAGAATATAATTATTTTCTATAAAATTGTTTAAATAGCATTCACTCAGTTAATTTTATTTCTCATTTAAAGAGATAAAGATAGTGATGAATTCTAATGTTAATGAATAATACTAAATAAAATATAAACACATTTTATTTTCTATTTTTTCAAAAAAAAAAGAAAATATGAACACATTTTATCTTCAAGGTTTAGATTCTTTTTCTTTTTAAGAACTATGAAGTTCACAATTTAACTGCATAAAAACCACATCCTCCCATTGGGTTTGCCAAACCATGTTCAAGCAGCTTAAAATAACCGGTGAAGAAGCTCCATCTCCATCTCAAATTCTTAAACATCAATCCTCAACCTTCCTGTACTTCTGACTCATGTCTCATTCTTCAGAAACTCCATGTCCATCTCAAATTCTTAAACATCAATCCTCAACCTTCCTGTACTTCTGACTCATGTCTCATTCTTCAGAAACTCCATCTCTATCTCAAATTCTTAAACATCAATCCTCAACCTTCCTGTACTTCTGACTCATGTCTCATTCTTCTTTCTCCGTGCACTCCATGACCTGCTCTATATTATTAAATGTGTGTACTGAAAAGTACATCCTAAGTGCTGTCTGTTCCACATCCCCCTCCCTCAAGAGACAAGAATGCTGGGGTGGACTTTGTTTTGACTATAAGTAATTTTATGTCTCCTTGGCTTTTCCCTTGATGTACTCTGTTAACCTGTTGGCACTCCATATAGCTTTTTCATATGAACTTCTATGCTTGATATGTTCTCTTCGATTTTTAGAAGTCTTTTAATTATATCAAAAATTGCTGCAGCTTTCCATAACGTAGATCTTCTCCTTGCATGTGATACATCTATGTCTTCACTATATGTGTTGGGCAACTTGTTTGAATGAGGGACAGATGACATCATATGACATAATTTCTGTGCCATGGCAGTCATTCCTTTTTCCCTTAACTCATCTTTCATTGTATGAAAAGTAAGATACTGAGGAACTATGCCCTTTACTGAGGAACTATACCCCTTCTTATCATGTCTTTAAACTCTGAGAAAGTCTCTTCAAATCTATTCATTTTGCGAAGTAAATGAATCAACATGATGCTAGTGGCCACCAACCAAGTCCATATTATATTCCCTAGCTTCCATTTCCTTGCTGACTTGCACAGCCAAGTTCAATCTCTCATCTTGGCACAATGTCTCCAACAGGAGATGATAAGTAGGCCTACTTATACTGTACCCAGCTTCAAGCAACTTTGTACATAGGTTCATCCCCTCCTCGGTTTTCCTAAATTGGGAATAAATGAAGATTTAATTCACAATGAATATTCTTCTTTTGAGTAAGCAATGATAGGCATTTATTGATTAATATAACTCAAGTGTTAAGAAAAGAACAAGATGCATACAAAAACAAGGTTCGGAATATTAAAACAATGGTGCTGGTTCCGTTTGAACATATGAACAGATTCGTTCCTTAAATAACATATATAAACATATGTTCATATGGTAGTATGATTTACAGAAAGATTAGATAGAAAATGTTCAATTCATGGATTGCACATAGGACAGACAAAAGAGTACCATCTTCTTTAACCTGGGACATCCAAGTAGGGAATCAAACTACAAATTTCAGTATACAACTTTGATTTGTTCTGATTGCATTTGAAGTGACATCTTGGGATAAAAACCTCTAAAAGATACTTTGAGATATAATTGTTTTATGGTTTTACTCCGTAGCCTAAAAGAAAAAATAATAATGAATCAAAAAATTGAAATTACTTTTACCTGAAATAAGAGCAGCACCAATCCAGTCAGTGGAACCCCACCTCTCACCAAGAAGAAACCATGCAAAACAAGCACCCCAAACAAGCTCCAAGGTGTAAATGATTGCAATTTCCGTGGCCAATACATCACACATTGCAGCCAATTGCTTAAATGAATTAATATTACTTAAAGAAAATAAAATTTATGAAGAAGATAATAAATGAGTTAATTTACATTATAGAAACATCTGTTCAAAGAATCAACTTTCTGAACTATGATTGTAACAAAATAATATTTCTTAAGAAAAGATTTAAGGAGATTCCAGTTATGGTCCAACATTAATAAATAACAACAATTTACCATCCCCAGCAGCCTTATTGGTAGCAGTAGCAACATGCTTCACAAGATCTGCTCCAACATTTTTGGCTTTCTCCTTAAATTTGATGCTCTTGGCGACATTAACGCCATCCTTTGTTATCTTGAGATCTAGTTCAGTTTTCTCGATAATCACATTTCGTCCCTGGAGCAATAAACGATAAAAAGAATACAATGAAGAAATTGAAAAGAATCAAGAAATTTCTGTATTCATGTGAAAGTCATTTCATGGTTGCTAAGCAAAAAATAACTGCTCACTCTGCCCACACTATCAGCCTCCACTCTTCCTCATCAATGTTCTTTTCAAAAGACCATTCACCACTCCTGAAGCCTTCCCTCTCCATTACACCACACAATTCTTGAAGGATCCCATGAACTTCCTCTAACCCTGTTTGCCCAGCTGAAAACACATAAACATTCTTTTTCACTTGTATCCAGCTGTGCCTACCCACTTTCTTTAAACCTTTCATCTTCACTAAGCTTCTAACCCTTACAGAATCTTCCCACCTCCCACTTGCAGCATAAATATTAGAGAGTAAAATATGGCTCCCGCTCTGTAAACAAAACTTCTACATTTGTAACATCTCCATACTTGTCATACAAACATATAAGCGTGTTCTTGACAAACAAATAGTCCTCCAATCCACCCTTTCTAACATATCCATGAACCATTCTGCCCCCCTGTCCAACGCTGCTAAATTGTCAACAGTCAGACAATAAAACGGGGAGAACTTCAGCACTGGCCCTAATACCTCTCATCTTCGTCATATCAAACAACTCAATAACACATCCAGACTGCCCGCATCTGGAATGTCCAGACAAAAGTGAGATCCAAGTTACTCGGTTTGGCTCCAAAGCTTCCAACTCCCCCCGCTTAAACATCTTAAAGGCACCATGACAGTCAAGATTCAGAGAAAACCCCGAAATCATCTGTGTTCCATGAAATATAGCTTATGACGCTCTTTCTATCAAACTGATAGAGTGCATCATTCATGTAATATCCGGACCCGAAAAGTCTATTGGGATAAATTTTTTTTACGAAATTATTTAATTTAAATAATTAATTTATTTATTTTTATTTTATTTTATTAAATTTTTAAAAATAAAAATAAATAGAAAATGATATTGAAAATAATTTTTAAAAAAAATTAGTAAAAATTTAAAATTATGGAGTATTTTTTATAAAAAAAATTAGAAACAGTGGGTCAAAATGTAAAAAAAAATAAAATTCGGTCATGTGGGACGGTCTGGTAAGCAGTTCCGAAGAAATAGAGCACGTCACGTGTCAAAACACGCTGATGTCAACGCCCAGATTCGCTCCCACGTGCGTGAACGGCTTAGATTCATTCTCTTTTTAGGCGCAATCGGACAAACGAGATCAATCACAATGAACGACTCAGATTCATTTCCTTCTTAGGTGCGATTGAACGGACGAGATTAATCGCGATAAACAGTACAGATTGACGGGGAATGAGTATAAATATCTCGCGTCGCAAGAGAACCCAAACCCTACCCGTCAGCCCCTGCCAGAGAAGAAGAACCAAACGTCAGAGAAGAAGGCCAATCGCCGACCGCTGCCGCACCGGAGCCACTGTCGACTGCCAAAAAAGGTAAAAAAAGAATTTTACCTGCTCGGAATTCGATTCCGAGCATTCCTGTGGCCATATCAGAATAAGAGGGACGGTGGATGAGCTGAAAATCACGGGTAAAGTCCGATGAAGCCACTACGGCCAAAACCAAAAAATCTCTCTAATGAGCCCCTTCCTGCTTCCCGTTTCATGTGATTTGTCTATCACTGTGTTCACCATCCTTTTTTGTGCAGGTTAGTCGAAGAAAGAGCCTCAATTGTGAAGGAGAACCAATGGAGTTGCATTACCTGGAGACTCCCCTCCTTGGTCGGTAGCTTTAGTTTTTTGTGATTTTTCGGCCAACCAATACCCCCTAACGTATTTTTCTGCAGGGATACGTGTAAAACTGGTCAAGCCGAGGCGAATTGCCTCAATGGGTAGCGGAGCCGACGACGGAGCACGGTGACGCCGCCGTGCCAGAACCCCAAAATTGGCCGAAAAGAATTTTGGACAATTATTTTGAATTTTTATAGTATTTTTAGGTACGTGACGAATGGTTTGGATTCTACATAAAAAATTTCAGAGAATTCGGTACCCGTTAGGAAGCGTAATAGACAGTACAACATCTCGAAACACCGATACGGGTAAGGATCTCTCACTCTATTCTCCGTTATGGTAAATTAAGACTTAATGATGTATAATTTTGTATTTTTATAAAAAAGTAGAAAACTCTAAAAATAATTAAGGTCACTAGTGGATGCGGAACCAATTAGTTCACAATTGTCCTAATTTTCTATTTATTTTGTCATACTATCCTACTTGATTGTTATCGTATTATGCATGTTTTTAATTTATAGTTTTAATGGTCTTATCAATTTATCTGGTTTATTCGATTATTTGGTTACTCAATCCCTTGTTATGATAAACTATATCGTCTGCATAAATATCGTCTAATTGATCTGTAAATATAATATAAGATATTGGTATGCATTTATTGGTGGTTTTTCTTTTTGAGAATCTTTATGTGAAAGACTTACTGGGTACCCAGGGAAAGAGCGGACGAGTCTGATACATAGGAAACCCTACCATGAACGTCACCTCAGTCGAACGGGGTTGGAAAGTCCTATACCGAAAAGGTTTGGAAGATATGGTTCACTTTTATACTGGACAAGGTATCGAGACGATGGAATATTTGGCGCTCATTATTGGAAAGGATATGAGGACGGCCGGTTAATTATTAAAATTGGATATTGGGTTCACGAGTAGGGGGGCATCCCTATGGACCCCCAAGGACATTAGTAAGCAAGTAAGAAAGAAAAATTATCGTCTATTGTTCTCTTATCTGTGAAAATGAAAAGTGGTATGGATATGGGTTTTTATAGGTTTTTTTTTTTTAGAAAACTCATAATGGTAAGTATCAAACAAACATTTTTAAGTTAAATGTATTTAATTAAAGTAAGGATTTCATTAGTTGTTTTCTTAATTTTTATCAATCTTCAGTTTTCTGTATTTGTGATTAGTGTGATATTTTTACTGGGTTAGTATAACTCACCCTCTCATCAACTGTTTTAAATCAAGAAAACCAAGATCTAAATTCCGATCAACAAAAGGGTTGTGAGTAATTTACCACCCGGACTCCCTTCAAGTGCTAGTAAAAATTATCCTAAAATACTTATTTATTCGTTTTTCTTTAATTACTGTTTGTTTTTTAGAAAAAATATTCTTATATCCCTATTAAATATTCTAAATTATTGTGTGAGGAATGTAAACTCTAACTTTATTATTTGTTTCCGCATTTAAATTATAAATTTATTTTCTTTAAAGTTTCAGGTCTTTACAATCTATATGACTGAGCTTCTTATAAATGCCCTGCAATTCATTCGTAACATGTAGATGATGTTGAAACTCCATCTGCAAAATATGACTGTGAACGATCTTATCTGAACTCTAACTAGCCAGAAAACTGTTTGCCCTTATAACCAGCAGAAATATAAAGTCATCGGCCAAAACTCCTAATCTTTGCATTTTTAACATAAAGTTGGAGGGCATTTCATAATACCCATGAGAGACATTAGCTCTCAAAATTGAATTCAACAAAAACAAATTCAATAAACACCCAAACGGTGATGTATCAAATCCGCTTTGTCCATCAACAACAAGCCCAAACCGAGCATAAACTGATATGACACACACTGCCAAAAACGCAGAATTGTACGTACCAGAGAGAATGACATGTCTGTTAATTTGTCTGCAGAATCGAACTGCGTAGCATTGTTGAATAAGGTTATCGAACAAAAAGAATAGCTCATTGTGAGGGAGAAAGGACCAATATGATTTGCTAATCTGGGTCCGGTGGTTTTTGATTAATATAGTTGGACGTTGGAGATGAAGATATAAAGAGTTGGATAAAAGACCAAGAGATGAAGGAGCACGAAGCATCAAGAAGATGATTCGCAAAGCCGTTGGGTTGGAGGCACTAAGCGGAGTATCGATTTTTAAAATTTAAATATGATTTACTAATTTGGGTTCGATGGTATTGATTAATATATAGATTGGACGTTGGAGATGAAGATACAAAGAGTTGGATAAAGAACGAAAAGATAAAGGAGCACAAAGCATCAAGAAGATGATTCGCAGAGCCGTTAGGTTGGAGACACTGATGAATTTTTAAATTTTAAATAATTTGAAATTTTTGAACCTGACATTAATTTAAAACGTGAAATAATATCAAAATTTATCTAATCTTCTCTTTCATTCTTTTCTTATTTTTATCTGATCGTGTCTCTTAAATAATTTATTACATGTTAAAAATTATAAACTCAAAATATAAATTTGTATTTAGAGAACAATAGTAGATATTTTTTTTTATCGGAATAGTCAAACACGTTAATAATCAAATGTAATTTATTTTTATAAATAAAATAAAATTTAAATCTAAATAGAGCATATAATTATTATTATTTTATTGTTCCTAAGAAAAAAAATTAAATTCATATATTGAGGCAGACTGAACTCCAACTTGATTGAGACTTGAGTCAGATTAGGCCCAACGAGTCTCATGAACTAGCTCGGCTTGACTAGTAATGGCTAGCCTCCCCAGTGGTCATTTCAATCAATTTGCAAATGGTTCAGACTTTTTTAACTCACAATTGCATCAGTTAGTGTTGTCCCTAAATTTCATTTTTAGGCCTCTAAAGATTTCAGGCATAAGTTAATTTTTACTCTCTCTTTCTACAGAAAAATGGGTTATATTTTTTAATAAAACTATGCCAACCGTTTATTTTCAAAAAAAAAAAAAATCATACAAAAATTTTACCAACTTGATTTTTATTATTAGAAAATTATTATATTAATGTCACAATTTGACACAGTTTAATTTTTTTTATTATTATTATTATTCACAACTAAATGCTGACATTTTATTGAGACTTTCATATTTTTTATTTATTTTAAAGCACATAAAAATAATGAAAAATGATTTTAACTAAATAATTAATAATAAGAAATAAATATAATATTTTTATTAATTTAATTATATAATATTTTTTGTTAATTTAAAATTATTTAATAAAAATAATTTTAAAAATATTTAAAATTAATAAATTTAAAATTTTTCTGTTGAAAAATTAGATGAAAACTTATTTCTTAACATTGTTTACAAATTATAACAAAGTTAACAAAAATAATTAAATAACTTTCTACGTTTATAGTGAGTGCATATAGCAAAATTTAAAAAACCATTCTTAACATCTAAGAGAACAACACTCCTGCCAAAAAGAAAAAAAAAAACCCATTCAAAAATCGAATTTATGTTCAAGTCCAACATCAACAATGAAAGCAAAGCAGAAAATTAGAGCAACATAAATATGAAATCCGAAACTCATTATTAAAAATTTAGACATAGTTTTACATTTCACCCAATTTAAATAAAAGATGCCAAAAATGGCTTGTTCCGTCTCTAGCAGACAACACATATAACCGCATAGCTCTGTTATTTCCTTATAGAAAAGGACTCTACTAGAACTAGACACTAAACTAAATTGCAAACTAAAAGCCGAAGAAGAAAAAAACTTTCACAGCATCCGCTGCTTCAAAAACTTCTCGTTGAAAAGATGAAGCTTCTCATTGGACAGAGGCAATGTACCGGATCAAGTCGACAACACGAGAGCTGAAACGAAGAAAGGAGTAGGGATCAAACAGTAGTTCTTCAAGTACCAAAACAGTAGTAGTTTTGAAGGGGGTGTAGAATAATATGTTTACCTGTAACCCCATTCGTTGTCGTACCAAGAAACGAGCTTCAGGAAGTTATCATTCAAAGCAATTCCAGCCTTGGCGTCAAAAATGCTTGACCTGCGAAAACAAATTTCATGTGAAAATTTAATTTTAGTCGCATTTGTTTTCATTGATCAAGATGTAAGAAGAGAAGAACAGAATTGGGAAATTGTAGAAGATGATTGGGATGTTATAATTAGCCTTTTACCTGCTGTCACCAACAAAGTCAGTTGAGACAACATCATCCTCAGTGTAACCGAGGATTCCCTTCAAGCTACCCTCAGAGGCCTCCCTAAATAGCAAATGAAACATATTCAGATAATACACCACAAACGAAATTTTATTCCCTCCATCAACTCGAATAGATATGTTTCAAAGAAATAGTGGGTTTATAATTCTAGTTCTTACTTGATAGCAGCTTTGACCTGGTCGTAAGTAGCCTTCTTCTCAAGTCTTACTGTAAGGTCCACCACTGAGACATCAACAGTGGGAACACGGAAAGCCATGCCAGTCAATTTTCCATTAAGTGCCGGTAAAACCTTGCCAACAGCCTAGAATTGAAGGAAAAGGGTTCATGTTAGCAGTTGTAACGGGTATAACAAAAGTAATTGCCATGGTTTTTCTCACTAGAACGGTGCCCACAATAGATTGTAACAATAGCAACAATAAGCCATCACGTGAAAGAACAGGCAAATCAATCTGATACCTTAGCAGCTCCAGTACTGCTCGGAATGATGTTGAAGGAAGCAGCCCTACCACCTCTCCAGTCCTTCATTGATGGACCATCGACAGTCTTTTGAGTGGCTGAAGGAAAAAAATATGTCAGACATTAGTCAAGCACAAGTGTAGCTGAAGGGAGGACAGAACAAGAAGATGCTTACCAGTAATGGCATGGACGGTTGTCATAAGACCCTCAGCAATACCAAAATTGTCGTTAATAACCTGTACAAAGACATATTTACAACAAAGCATGAGACTACAAATGTAAGTTAAGGCATCGGTCTAGAATTCATATGAGAAATACAGAGGAAGTATCACCTTAGCCAAAGGAGCAAGACAGTTGGTGGTGCAGCTAGCGTTTGATACAACATTAAGGTCTGGCTTGTATTCCTTCTCGTTGACACCAACCACAAACATGGGGGCATCCTTACTAGGTGCCGAAATGATGACCTTCTTTGCTCCACCCTGAAAAAAAACAAATGCCAATCTTAGAGAACTTAGAAACAGTCAGATAGAGGGCACAATTAATAACTAAAAAGGGTGCCATATCCAAACTTGGTACTGAAAAGGGTGTGACAGGTTTCTCATTACTGAAGCGACAAAATATTAACCCGAACCAAATTAAGATCGTTCATTATCCCAGTTTATTACGTTTGAACTCATAAAAAAGACTTCATGTAAACAGAGAAACCTCACAGGAATACAATGAGATCCAGTTATCACAAACCTTCAAGTGAGCAGCAGCTTTGTCCTTATCGGTGAAAACTCCAGTGGACTCCACAACAAAGTCAGCTCCGGCCTCACCCCATGGGATCTCCTCGGGGTTCCTAGTAATTGTCAAGATCAGTGAAGAAAATATTTTCAATCAAACATCAGATTCAGGATCCTATTAGAAAACAAATCAACATGGAGCACAAACGAAAATAAATAATACCTGATACCAAAAACAGTGACAGGCTTCTCACCGAAGAGAAGGGTCTTGGAATCCTTCACCTTGAGCTCATGGTGCTTCCATTGACCATGGACAGTGTCGTACTTAAACATGTAGGTCTGAACAAAATGACCGTAGTAACACCAGAGTCAGAAAAAGAAATCAAAATAATTTGAAAACACAGTTTGAAATCTAAACACAAGGCTATGAACAAACCATCATTGGAACACGAGAACGAAATCTATAATTATTTGTAACAAGGTGCTAATCATCTACCATACATAAAGTAGAAAGTGGATACAAGATTCACAGATCTCTATTTGTTTATCCAAACTGGATATGAAGAAACACGGAAAAGAATCTTAGATCGCAAACCAAATATTAGTTCTGTAATTTTTGTAAAATATAGTGTATCAAGAATTTTTGCAAAAAAACAAAACCCTATCCGGATCTGTATTAATCTGATATTATATACACAAAAAAGCCAACAGATGGCCAACAACTCAAGGATCACTCCAGATCTCGAGCAATTAGAACCATCTACGGGGGGTTGCAAATCTCAAGTGCATATTTAAATACAAACACACTGAATAAAAATCATAGCGACTATAATCTCTACTAGAAACTACGCAAACACATCAGTCCACCACCAATAAGACGATTGACGCACATGCATGAGATAATCGTTAAGATATCAGTAAGCGATTGTATTAACAGTATACCATGTAGTCAGTGGTGATGAAAGGATCGTTAACAGCGACGAGCTCGACATCGTTGCTCTGCAACGCCACTCTCGCGACCAAACGCCCGATCCTTCCAAATCCTGCATTTACACAACGAAGAAGCACAGATCAACGATAAGGTCAGAACTAAATCGCGGCGATAACGAAAAAAGAGAAAGTAAAAACAGAATACAAAACAGAAATGGAGATCGAATAGGCTCACCGTTGATGCCGATCTTGATCTTGGCCATAGTCACTGATGAGCAGATGAGTAGAATACAGAGATTTGATGAGAGAGAGAGAGAGTAAAGATGGAGTGATATGCGAACTAGTGGTGGTGTATATATATTGGGATTGAGGCGGAGTCGTCGAGGGGGAAAGGGCAAAGTGTGGGGACCACCTTCGGCGAGTGGTTTAAGAAGGAGAAAACGATGGGCTAATGGTAGCCGTTGATTTCGATGACTTTTGGGTTTTTGGTTTTTCTTCTTGTTGGGTGGGGTCACGTGATAGATCATATCTCATACTTGTGGTTTCACGGAATCAGCGGGTTTGAGAGTTGGAAATGGTAGAAAGTAGGTCTAGAATTTGGACAGTTAGTATTTTCCAGATTTTGAATTTGTTTTTAGGTAATTTACAGTTTTATCCCATTAATTTTGTTTATTACAATTCATACCCTTTTATTTTTTTCTAAATGATAAGTCAGTCCTCTAATTTAAATTTTTTTTTTCGAAAGTTTAAATTATCAAAATTTAACATGATATTTGATAAATTATCTTTTAAAATATTATTAAAGATTCGTATTGGTAATAATATATTTAAAAATATTACGAGGATTTATTTAATTGTATTTAAAGAAAACTTTTTTAAAAAAAAATTTTAAATATATTTAAACACATATTTATAAATTCATGATTTTTATTTATTGTTGGTTAAATAAATTTATAAAAATATTTTAATTTAAATATAAATCTTACAAGAAATCAATTATATAAAAAAATATAAATCTATAAAAATATAAGATTTTTACTTTTGAGAGAATTTTTAAAATTTAGCGAAGAAATGCTAGCGTGACATGGCGTTGGTGGGTAGGTGCGGTTATCTTGGATAAGTGGTGGGCCCCGGTGTCACGCAGAAAAATGGACGTGCTTGCTTGGGTCACGTACAGCGATAAGAGCACGCACCATGCCGCTCTTATTAAATCTGCTTGTATATATATATATTTTTTTCATATGATGTTTGTAATAATATTTTTAATTTGAATTTTAAATTATTTTTTAAAATTTTATTCGTAAATAATAAATAATAATATGAATTACTCGTCATTTTGACTTATAATATTAAACGGTAGTAAATTAATAAAATTATTTTTTATTATAATTTATTGTTGAAATTAGTCGTACTCTGAAATCAAACAAAAATATTTATTATTATTATAAAAGTTTTTGAAAAAAATAATTTAGTTATCGGAAATTTTTATTATAACAAAAAAATATGTGTTTGTAAAAAAATTAAAATTAAAATTTACACTTAATTTTTTAAGTGAAAATAATAATTTAATCTATGTGTTATTAATTTTTATTTAAATTTATTATTTTTTTTTAATTTTTAGTCCCTATAAATGATTATTTTTTATTTATTTATTTATTTATTTTTTACCAAATGTAATTCAGTGGGCAGTAAAGGTGATTGATACTGTGGGTGAAGTGAAAAAGTTACTTTTACTAATTACTATGTTCTTGGTTCCATTATGAGAAGTTTTCGGGTATGGGATCCACGGGCGGGGGACGCGGATTGATTAAACCACCGGCGGGTGATAAAACAGTTAAAACGGCGGGATTTCAGTGACATTTGGAAGGATCTAGAAGGATTTTGTCAAGCTATATTTACCTTGAAAAGATTACTAAAGAAAATAATTTTTTTTTAAAAATAAATAAATGTTTGGGAAGCATAATTAGAAAGTTCTAATGGGTGATCCACATGTTCTTTACCAAAAAAAAAAAAAAGAATATATTTCTTTAGAATTTATTCTATTATTATTTAATTTATGGATTTTAATTATTTAATATTCAAAGAATAATTATAATTTTTATATATTTATATAATCAAATCAATTTTATTTATATATTTAGTTTGACAATAATAAATTCATATTTATTTGTTGGTAAATAAATTATATAATATTTAATTTGAATTAAATATGAAGTTGACTTGCTATTATTATTTAAATTTTTATTATGTTTATAATGTATTTTAGGAAGTGAAAAAAAAAAAAAAGGAATTGAATATTGCAGTCTAAAGAAAAGTTTGACATTGATATAGCTCCATAATCTTGCTGCTTAAATGAATTGATTTTGTACCGAGT